>CP125823.1:14300817-14793317 GCA_036287905.1 Corylus americana
ATAAAGTGATGTCAAAATGTGCCACTTTGGTAGTAGAATATAGTAACTGCAGAGAAAATCTGAATTTTTTTCGAAAATGGAATCCTTTGAAATTCTACCAACCTTCAGAGGATTATAACAGAAATATAATGGGCTTTTGTTTGACTCATTTTTAACTCGCATGACCTAGTTTTCATTAGGTCAAAGATTTATGGTCAAAATTCAACATATTTAAAACCTTTAATTAGAAACTTTCTTAATCTCAAAGATAATTATAGATGCTAAATAACAATGTTTCCTCAACACTGTCATTGAGTTCAATTAATAAATTTTGAGAGACTTTAAATTTTCGGATATTACAATGTTAATAGTCATCACTAATATTTAAAAAATTAATATTTACGTTGAGAAAAAAGGTTGACATAAAAAGGTCACCGCTAATAACTTGGCGGGAATTTTTTTCCACTCACGTAGCTAGTAGTACCACATGTTTACTCTATTTTTAGCATCCTTTCATTTTTTCTTCTTTTATTTTGCCTTCCCCAAGGTAATGAAGATAGCATGTTCATGGCTGAGGTGTTTTCGATGTATATATATATATATAATGAGTTTGACAGGATACAAAAATAGAGAGCAGGGTAAATGCAGAATGAGTTCAGTGTTTGGCTGAAAGCTTCTGCCTTGCAATGACAGAGAGACTCGTCTTTTAAAGATGAATTACAATAGGTAAAAGAAGATTTACAATAAGAAAATTAACACTGTATTGTCAGCAAACAAAAGACCAATAGTGAAAAGTAGAGCAGTAGTATTCAATAATAGAGCAACAGTCTTTGATTGTAAAAACAACATTAATGTCTTCAAAAGTGGCATCTTCAATAGTGAAAAATAGCGCAACAGTCTTATAAAAGTATAGCAATAATACGAAGCAGGAAGCATCTTTGATAGTGAAAAGTAGAGTATTGATAATGGCTCCAGCAGTACCAGCAATAGCAGTAGTGGAAGACAGAGCAGTAATAATGGTGACAGCGTTAATGACTTTAATAGAGAAAGTAAAGACAACAACATCAATAATATATATATATATATCAGCCAGAAATTGAGAAATAAAGTGATAGTCAAAAAGTGCCGCTTTGGCAATGGAATAGTATCTCCCGACAAAATCTGAATTTTTTTCGAAAATGAAATCCTTTGAAATTATACCAACCTTTAGAGGATTACGAGAAAAACATAATGGGCCTTTGTTTGACTCATTTCGAATTTGTATGACCGAATTTTCATTAGGTTAAATATTTATGGTCAAAAGTCAACATATTTAAAACCTTCAATTAGAAATTTTCTTAATCCTTAAGATAATTATTGAAGCTAAATCATAATGTTTCCTCAACACTGTCATTGAGTTCTATTAGAGATAATATGTGGGTTGTCTCACATTGCCCAAGTGAGGAGAGGCTTTGGCCATTGGCTTGTATAAAAACCTTATCCTCTTGTCCCACATTGCTAAGATACAAGGAGCTCATCTCCCTTCGGCTTCTATATAATGAAGCTCTTATGTATAATCGAATCATTCGATAAACCAAGATGTAGCCTATAGGGCTTTAGTGTGTGGATGTAAGCATATTGCCGAACCACCTTAATCCTTATGTTTCTGTCTCCTTTATATTTCTTATTATTCCGCATTTATATATTTGTCATATTATAAATTCTATTATGGTATCAGAGTTAATAGGCTAATCTCAATTATTAGATTCTGGGTTAATTGTTTTGTTTCTTTTTTCTTTGCAATTTATTTTTTTTTTATTTTTATTCTTCGGATTGTTTTCTTCTTTTTATTTTTCTTAGTATTGTTTTCTTAGTATTGTTTTCCCTTATATATCTCTTTGAGACTTTTTGTCGAGCACCTTCACTACTCATTGCTCACTTTTGTGAGCAAGTCACAAAGAAATCTGAAATGACTCTTTACTCATCTTCTAATTTTCTTTTCTTCATGTTATTCACAACAAACATGCCATTAAGAAAAATATTCCAACATCTTCTTCATATCTCGTTTATTTTGCAAGTTTAAAAGGTTCTTTTTGGATTGGTATTACAAAAGTCTCCAGATTTTTTTTTTTTTTTTGTTGTGATTTTCTAATTCGTAGGTTATTGGTTTTTGTTTCCATGTCTTTTCTAAGATTCCATTCTCTTCTCCCTTGTACAATTTCTTTGTTGGTCAAAAAAAAAAAATGCCATAAGTTCAAATTCTTTGTTGGTCAAAAAAAAAAAAGTGCCATTAGTTCAAATTCTTTGCTGGTCAAAAAAAAAAAAATGTCGGAGAAGATCTAACTAGATCCTCCTCCAGTACCTTTCCCAGCCGCCCAACCATTGGCAAGCAAAGACCAGAGGCTCCCCACCTTCGCCGTCGTATCCCACGTCCTAGATGTGTCGCCACAAGTTTCTCCCCACCCGGATCTCCACCAACCCACTGCGCCACACCATTACTGTCTGTCGCCGTCCTCAACTTGCCATTATGGCCATATCCGACATCCTAGCCCGGTTCTAGTTGCTCCTTCAATCCATGGCCGCCGTCCCTGTCCTTGAAGCCCCTGCTCCCTTCAATCGTAGATCTCGGCAGAAAAACCTTCCTTCTCTACCGATCTTACAACACCCGTTCACAGCTACGTATATTGTCAGGTTTATTTGGCTTAGAAAGAGAAGAAGAAGATCCCTGTTATCTTCGTTGGTATGAGAAAGAGAAGAAATTGAAGAAGAAAAGTGGTGTTTCGATACATGTTTGATTTACCTTTATTCCTATTCAAGTTCAAGAATAGGATATTCTGGCTTTTAAGTTCCAATTTGGATCTATTTGGTTATGAGATTAAGTTAATCCATATTCTAGTTTATGTAATCTGAGAATAGGATATTTAAAAAAAATAAAATTAAATTAAAAGAGGCCAAAGATGCCAACAAAAAGAGGCACAAGTTGCCCATTTTCTTTCTCTCTTGGCCCTTTGTTGGCCTATTTTCTTTCTTTCTTGGCCCTTTATTCATTCATTTTCTTTATTTCTTGGCCCTTTATTGGCCCATTATTTGGCATTTGTGGTATTGTTTCAAACCCATGCCCATTTCAGCCCGTAGTTGGCTTGTTGGCCCATATTTGGCCTCATGCATTTTGGTCTTTGTGGTATTGTTTAAAACCCAGGCCTAGCCTTTGTGGTATTGTTTCAAACCCAGGCTCATTTCAGCCCACAATTGGCTTTCATGTAAGGCCCATTGCCGATGTTCAAGAGCCGCCGATGTTTCATATTCCGGTGCCATCACCTCTAGTCTCCACCGTCACTGATCAATAAGCAAACTCAAGATTTCACAAGTTTCTATCTTGAATTTGAAGGAAACTTTTAGAGATAATATGTTGGTTGTCCCACATTGCCCAAGTGAGGAGAGGCTTTGGCCATTGGCTTGTATAAAAGTCTCATTCTCTTGTCCCACATTGCTAAGATACAAGGAGCTCCTCTCCCTTCAGCTTCTATATAATGAAGCTCTTATGTACAACCAAATCATTCACTAAAGCAAGATGTAACCTATAGGGCTTTAGTGTGTGGATGTAAGCATATTGCCGAACTACCTTAATCCTTGTGTTTCTGTCTCTTTTATATTTCTTATTATTCCGCATTTATATATTTGTCAAATTATAAATTCTATCAAGTTCTATTAATAAATTTCAACTGAGTTTAAATTTTCGGATATTACAATGTTACTAGTCATCACTAATATTAAAAAAAATAATATTTACATTGAGAAAAAAAGTTGAAATAGATACGTCACCACTAATAAGTTGGCTGGAATTTTTTTCTACTCTAGTACCCACATGTCTACTCTATTTTCAGCATCCTTCAATTTTTTTTTCTTTTATTTTGCCTTCCCCAAGGTAATGAAGATAGCATAGCATGTTCACGGCTTTTTACTTTTTTCTTCTTTCATTTCTTTGGCTTGCCTTTTAGTTTCATGGTTGAGGTGTTTTCAATGTTCCAGGAGTATATATATTTATATCCAAAAAAATATTTTTATTGACCCTAAATTGAGAAATAAAGTGATAGTCAAAAAGTGTTGATTTGGCGGTTGAATAGTAACTCCCGACAAAATCTGAATTTTTTTGAAAATGGAATCCTTTGAAATTCTATCAACCTTTAGAAGATTATGAGACAAACATAATTGGATTTTATTTTACTCATTTTGAATTTGTATAACCTAGTTTTCATTTGGTCAAAGATTTATAATCAAAAGTCAACATATCTAAAACCTTCAATTAAACTTTCGTAATCTCTAAGATAATTATAGAAGCTAAATAATAATGTTTCCTCAACACTGTCATTGAGTTATATTAATAAATTTTAAGTGACTTCAAATTTTCGAATATTACAATGTTAATAGTTATCACTAATATTAAAAAAATTAATATTTACGTTGAGAAAAAAAGTCGACATAGATACGTCATCGCAAATAACTTGGCAGAAATTTTTTTCCACTCACGTAGCTAGTAGCACCCACGTGTTTACTCTATTTTCAGCATCCTTTTGTTTTTTCTTCTTTTATTTTGCCTTCCCCAAGGTAATGAAGATAGCATGTTCACGGATTTTTACTTTTTCTTCTTTCATTTCTTTGGCTTGGCTTGCAGATTCACGGCAGAGTTGTTTTCGATGTTCTGGTAGTATATATATATATATATATATATATATATATATATATATAGTGATCCTCCACCCCCTTCCATATGGCCCTGATACCATATGGAGGGGTGGAAGCGCAGTAATTAATTAAAATGCAATTAAAACTAATAAGAGGAGATTACAATTAATTAAAATTAATAATAACAAAAATTGAAAATATGCAAAAACAATAAATTTTAAATGAAAAGGGTAGGGCAATCAGACGGTTGCTGGAATGTATTATAAAAATATTAAGAGTAAGCGAGAAATTGGAGCGAATAATGGAGTAATAGCATCAGCAGTTTTACCAAATTTCTTAGGCATCTGGAGTTACTAATTTAACAGCAACATGAGAAACCAAAGCAAAGGCACTAGTCTTCTCTAAGTTTGATATGAAGTATGGATTTTGGCAGATCCAGGTTGATGATAAAGATAGGTATAAAACTGCTTTTACCACTCCTTTTGGTCATTATGAGTGGAATGTTATACCTTTTGGATTAAAGAATGCCCCTAATGTGTTCCAAAATATTATGAATGATATCCTAAACCCCTTCAGTCATTTTACTACAGTTTACATTGATGATGTTTTGATCTACTCCAAATCCATTGATGAACACTAGAAACATTTGAATTCGTTTCTAGACACCATTAAACATAATAGACTTGTGATTTCTGCTAAGAAGATTAAACTTTTCCACACCAAGATTAGATTCCTTGGTTTTGATATCTCTGAAGGACAAATTCGTCCCATGGATAGATTTATTCAATTTGCTGACAAATTTCCCGATGTTATCACTGATAAAACTCAACTTCAAAGATTTCTTGGGTCATTAAATTATATTGCTGACTTTTATAAAGACCTCAGAAAATATTGTAAGCCTGAACATCCTCTAAAAGATCTATCCTTTTATACTAATATTTTGTTACTAACTAGTTCTGCCCATTTTAAACCTATTTTTGATAAAAACTAATTCCATAAAACTTCTTTTCCGTTGTGTTTATTTTGATAGAGTCTTTTATGAAAAAGATTGGGGTGACCACCATTCTAAACCCAGAAAACTCTCTAATGTTGATATCCCTTTCTGCTATTATGACTTTCATGTTATTCCAGACTCCCTTTGTGCTTCTGGTTTGTTAATTTTGAAAAACAATTTGAAGGAATATTGCCTCTTTGGTTCTCAAAATGGTGAGATAGATTTGGGCCTACTCCTAAAATCTTCCCTCTCAAACTTATTGAAGCCTTTGAATCCTTCAAAACTCATTACAAGTTAGATGCCTGATAAGCGCCGAATGTTGCACATTCAAGGCCCTTAACTCAGATATGTTAATTCCTTAACGTTGTTATTTGTTTGCTTTTATTTTGTTTTTGTGTTTCAGGCCTTTAAATGAAAGATGCAAGAATTCCATTGAAAATTGGGATAAAAGAACATTTTAGGAGCAGCTTGAAGGCCTGGGATCGAGCACACAACATTTGGGCTCGAGCGCACCTCCGCTCAAGTGCCCCAGCACCTAGGCTCGAGGACATATCAGCCTAAGCTCGAGCGCACATGGTTTCCAGAATGCGGTAGGAGTCCTTTTACATCTTAGAATAGGATTTCAGTCTACCACTTGGACTGGAAGACGATTTTTCTAGGGTTTATAGGGTTTTCCTAATCCCTGTAAATAGGCCTCTAAACATTGTAGAAAGACACACCGATTCCTAGAGCTAAAATTCAGAAAATATTCTTTAGAGCTTAGCAGAGTCATGAGCAACAAAACCCCTTCATAGGGTATTGATGTAACCCTATCCAAGCACAATGATTTGATTGTATTTAATTTATTGATTTTCAGTTTATGCATGTTGATTGTATAACTATGAGAATTGCTACATGTTGATTTTGTTCTTAAATATTAAATGCAATTGTTCTTAATTTTCAAATCAATATTAATGAAATTCTTCTCTTGTCTTATAAAGTCTTTTACTTTTATTGAACTCAAATCATTCTTGTTTTCTGTGATTATGAGGATGATGGTTATACAATGGTTTTCTTTGACATATGATCAATAGAATTTGATAGGCCATGCCTAGGAAAGACAAATTGTACTGCACCCTAGTTTAGTGTAATTTAGGTTATAGGTAGACAATTCGTGCCAACCGAAGATGGGTTATGCTTATTCGTTGATTGTATGTATCTTGTTAAAGAATTAGATAATCTATACCTAGGGAAGACGGGTCGTACCGTATCTTAGTGGTTAGGGGGACGATCCGTGCCAACCGAAGATGGGTTATACTTATTCTTTAATGGAAAATGCTAGGTGTTTTTCTAGTGTTCTTCTGGTGTCCTCCCAATTGTGATGTGGCTTGTAAAATCACCAATAGATTAAAAGTCAATAATGATATTCTCAAATTCAACGATAATTTTAAAAGCCACATCACAGTTGGGAGGACACCAGGAGCACACTAGAAGAACACCAAGCATTTCCCTTCTTTAATAAGGTAGTTTCTTGTTTATTTATAACATGCATAGAATGAATTTCTTTGGATTGAATATAGTTAACCATTGTTGTGCGGATAAAGGTGAAGTCAATACCCTACACTCTTTCTCATAGTTTAATTCTTTTTTATTTTCATGCTCTTTAGTTACACAAATCAAATCAATCTCTTTTTAATTAAGTTACCTTTGATCTTTCGAATTTGATAACAAAACCCCCGCAGTCCTTGACGTTCGACACCCTCCCTTTAGCCCTATCTTACAAGGATTCATCCTATTGCGAGTTGTTAATTTTCTAATTGATATTTTGGCACTCAAAAAGACCACATCAATTTTTGGCACCGTTGCCGGGGACTGCAAACGGTTTCATTATTAAGTTTTAAGGATTAAATCAAACTTAATTACTTTTGTTTTTATTTTTGTTTTCTAATCCTATAGTCTGTTTTTGCTTTTGTTTTGATTGTTTTTCAATTTTTTACACAGGTCCATAGTTGTCCAGACTGTTCCAACATTCTGCTCTCGAGCGTATCATCCCTGCGCTCGAGCCCTTCCTTGCCGATAGTGCGATCGAGCAAACCCTGAGGTGCGATTGAGCACACCAGCATCGGGTTGCCAAATTCTAGCAACTGTAGCACTTGCATCCCGACACTCCTACGGGCCGTTTGTGAGCTTTTAGTTTATGTTTTTATTATTTTTGCTATGTTTCTGCTTTTTGTTTATGTTAGGGCACCATTTATCTTTGCCTTTAATTGCTTGTGACCTCGACATTGAACACACTCTTAGACAACTTAGAGCCGAAAGGAATTCTAACCTACTAGGAGAGCACCCAATTGAGACCATGGGCAACAGTGACCCTATGGCTTTGAGAGATCACTATCTCCCTACCACTTACATTTCCCCCACATGTCTCAGGCTATCGGACGTCACGGCAGCCCACTATGAGATCAAGCCCAGCACCATACAAAGTTTACCATCCTTTCTAGGGCTTAACACCGAAAACCCTTACGACTTCCTCAATGAATTCCTAGCAATATGTTCCACCATGAAATTGACAGGATTCATTGAGGATGCCCTAAGGATGCATCTCTTTCCTTTCTTCCTCAAGGAAAGAACCAAACATTGGTTCCATTCCTTAGAACACGACTCCATTACTTCTTGGGCTCAATTGCAACAAGAATTTCTTAAGAAATATTTTCCCATAGGAAAGACCAATGACATCAGGAGAGTTATCACTAGTATCTCCCAATATGAGGGAGAACAACTATATGAGACCTAGGAAAGGCTTAAGGACTTGCTTAGATCATGCCCGCACTGCGCTATCCCGAAATGGCAGCTGGTGCAAAGCTTCTATGATGGTTTGACTGAGCCTCATAGACAAATGGTAGATGCATCTTGTGGGGGGGCATTTATGATGAAAAATAAGGATGAAGCATGGACCTCATTTGAAAACTTGAGCAATAACTCTGTTCAGCATACTAATGTGGTCTTTTCAAAGCAAAAATATATCAATAATAAATTATCACTCGCAATAGGACAAATCCTTGTAGGATAGCGCTAAAGATAGGGTGTCGAACCTCAAGGACTGTAGGGGTTTTGTTATCAAATTCAAAAGATCAAAAGTAATTTAATTAAAGAGAGATTGATTTGATTTGTGTAACTAAAGAGCATAAAAATAAAAGAGAATTAAAATACGAGAAAGAGTGTAGGGTATTGACTTCACCTCTATCCGCACAACAATGGTTAACTATATTTAATCCAAGAAATTCATTCTATGCTTGTTATAAATAAACAAGAAACTACCTTATTAAAGAATAAGTATAACCCATCTTCGGTTGGCATAGATCGTCCACCTAACCACTAAGATGCGGTACGACCCGTCTTTCCTATATATCGATTATCTAACTCTTTAATATGATACATATAATCAATGAATAAACATAACCCATCTTCGGTTGGCATAGACTGTCTACCTAAATTACACTAAACTAAGGTGTAGTACAATCTGTCTTCCCTAGGCATGACCTATCAAATCCTATTGATCATATGTCAATTAAACCTATTGTATAACCATCATCCTCATAATCACAGAAAACAAGAATGATTTGAGTTTAATAAAAGTAAAAGACTTTCTAAGATAAGATACGAACTTCACTAATATTGAATGGAAAATTAAAAAAAAAAAATTGCATTTAATAATTAAGAACATAATCAAAAGGTAGCAATTCTCATAGTTATACAATCAACATGCATAAATTGAAAATCTAGAAATTAAATACAATAAAACCATTGTGCTTGGATAGGGTTACATCAATACTCCATGAAGGGGTTTAGCCGCTCATGGTTCCGCTAAGCCTCCAAGAAGATTTTTGTATCTAAAACTAAGCACACCCTTCTCTTGAAGTTTGAGGTCTATTTATAGGGAGCAAACAAGTCCTAGAAGCCATAAGAATCTTAAAAAAAATCATAGGTCAGTCTTCGAGTCCAAGTAGGAGACTGAAAACCTTCTCTATGGTGGATTTGGGCTATTTCTGAACTTTCCAGGATGAGTGCGCTCGGTCCCACCTGTGGAGCGCTCGATTCCACCTATGCACGTGGGCTGAGGTGTGCTCGATCCCACATGTGGTGCGCTCGAGTGCACCTATGCACTTGACAAATTTGCGATCTTATCTTGCGGGGAAATTTTGGCATAGCAAACATCAGAATTAGGAAATTTATATTTCACAATGATTTGTAGTATTTTGAGTTAGCTTTCTAATTCCACTAGTTTCACCACAATCCGATACTCGATCAGAAAGTTATGGTCAAAATAGTAGAACATATGCTATGTCTTCTCAAAGTGTGTATTAAGTCCAAAATCAATGGTTTTTCTTGTATCTTTATTAAACACCTGAAAACATGAAAACAGAACAAAATCAAACAAATAACAACACTAAGGAATTAGCATATGTAAGTTAAGGTGCTCGAATGTGCAACATTCAGCGCTTATCACATACATCTGCTAGACGTAGGGCATCTGCACCTAAGGCACCAAAAGTCGAAGGTCTTTTTGAGATAGGACATTCTTCGGGTAGCTAGCCAAGTAGTTGATGCTATCACTAGGAAATGAGACTTATTGATGACTGCTAGTTTTGCTCCTAATGTTGTTCACGTTCACACACAGCACGAACCATGTTCATTTTGTTCCAGTCTTATGCATCATATAAATGACTGTCCTACTACTGGAAATTTTTGCTGGTGTTTCAAATGAGCAGGTCAATGCAGCATTTCCACGTTTGGGTAATGATCCGTATTCTAATACTTATAACCCGAGGTGGAGAAATCAACCAAACTTCTCTTGGAAGTCTCTAGCTCTAGGCAACTCTGCTCTAGGATTGCACAATCAAGCTCAATCCAACAAGCAGCCTTACCAGCCGTCTTCCACATACCAGCCTCCACAGAAGTAGTATCAAGCCGCGCCACTTCCTCTGTCAAATTCGAACTTTCAAAATATAGTGTTGGTGGCTATAAGTGAAATGAAGAATATTAATCAGAAAGTGAATTCTCACTCTCAGTCCATCACCAATATAGAAGCCCAAATCAGCGGTATCGCCAAATTAGAAGCTCAAGTTGGACAACTTGCCAATGCCCTCAACAAGAGGGACGAAGGAAAGCTTCCAAGTCAACCGGTGGCCAACCCTAAGGGACACTACATGATAGATGAAGGTACTTCACACCACTAGCAAGTTCAAGCCATCACCACATTGCAGAGTGGAAGAGTGGTAGACAATCATGTGGAAGAAAAGAAGGATGAGCAAACTGAGATCCCACAGAATCTGCAGAAAGAAAAGGGTAAGCAAGTAAGCACTGAGGCTTCTTCTTCATCCGCTCCCATTCCTGAGATACCATATGAGCCCCGGGCCCCATTCCTAGAACGTCTCAAGGCACCTTCTCACTTCGGGAAACAAGGAGAAAAAATACAAGATATGATGCTGGTCTTTAAATATGTAAAAATCAACATCCCACTCCTTGATGCCATCAAGAATGTGCCTGCTTATGCAAAATTCCTGAAGGACTTGTGCACTCAGAAGAGGAAAAATAGAAATTACTTTCCCAAGAAAGTCCTTTTTACTGAGCATGTGAGCTCCCTGATTCAGGATAACACTCCTCTAAGGTTCAAGGACCCTGGGTCCCTTACAATTTCATGCATTATCGGACGAGGGAGATTGACAAAGCACTCCTAGATATGGGAGCGGATGTGAATCTACTTCCATATTCAGTATATCAGTAGTTGGGCCTAGGAGAACTGAAGCCCACCACAGTGATTTTGCAGCTGGCTAATCAGTCTATTAAGAAGCCAAGAGGGATTGTAGAAGATGTCATCATCAGGGTGGATAAGTTTTTCTTCCCAATGGATTTCATCGTGCTTGACACTGAACCCGTTCCCGATCCTGAGAAGCTTATTCTAATCATCCTTGGGTGTCATTTCTTAGCCATGGCCAATGCTTGCATCAACTATCGGACTGGAGTCATGGAGATCTCATTTGGAAACATGAAGGTTAGGCTGAATATCTTCACAACATTCCAGCATGCCCCTGATCAGAATGAGTGTTTCTTTTTACACAGGATTGAAGAGTATGTAGAAGATTCACTCACTAATCTCTTGACAATGGATCCATTGGAAGCCTGCTTGACACACTTTGGTTTTGAAGACTTCAACACCGACAAGTATGTTGATGAGGTCCATGATTGACTAGAGACAGCAGCGAGTGCAGACTGTCATCCATGGAGAGTACCGAAGGAGCCCCCACCTTTGACATCAAGCACTCCTCCCATGCCTTCCCTTGAGTCTGCACCGAAGCTTGAATTGAAGCCACTGCAGACACACTCAAGTATGCTTTCCTTGGATCTAACGAAACCCTGCTTGCCATCATTGCTTCAGATCTACAAAAGGACCAAGAGGACAATTTGTTAGAAGTGTTGAAAAAGCATAATTAAGCTATAGGGTGAACTATGGCAGATTTGAAAGGCATCGACCCCTCTATCTGTATGCACCGGATCCATTTGGAAGAAGATGCTCGACCCTCCCATGAGGCACAGCGTCGGCTGAATTCCAACATGAAAGAGGTAGTGATGAAAAAGGTGGTCAAGTTACTCGATGCAGGCATCATTTACCGCATCTCAGACAGCAAGTGGGTGAGGCCCACTCAAGTGGTTCCAAAGAAGTCCAGCATTACAGTAGTATAGAATTCAGCTGGAGAGTTGATTCTACAACGCACAACCACGGAATGGCACGTTTGCATTGACTACCGAAAGCTCAATTCCAACACCCGAAAGGATCACTTTCCCCTCCCCTTCATTGATCAGATCCTAGAGCGTCTAGTTGGCCAAAGCTACTACTGTTTTCTAGATGGCTACTCTGGGTATAATTAGGTAGCTGTTGATCCTCAAGACCAAGAGAAGATGATGTTCAGAGGTTCCTTCGGCACCTTTGCTTACAGACGCATGCCCTTTGGACTATGCAATGCACCTGCCACTTTCTAGAGATGTATGATGTCGATCTTCTCCAACATGATTGAGAAATTTTTGGAGGTATTTATGGATGACTTTTCTGTTTTTGGTTCCTCTTTTGATAAATGTCTCCATAATCTTTCACTTGTGCTTCAATGTTGCAAAGAAACTAACCTGACTTTAAGTTGGGAGAAGAGTCACTTTATGGTGCAAGAGGGAATAGTTCTGGGCCACATAATGTCCAAAAGAGGAATTGAGGTGGACCAGGCTAAAGTTGAGTTGATTGAAAATCTACCGCCGCCTACTTCAATGAAGCAAAATCTACCGACGCTTCATCAAGGATTTTAGTAAAATTTCAAGGTCCTTGTGTAGTTTTCTTGCCAATGACACTCTTTTCCACTTTGATGAAGCATGTCAAGAGGCATTCCAGAAGCTCTGGTCTCTACTATCGTCTGCTTCCATCATGAAGCCTCATGACTGGTCTTTGCCATTTGAAATCATGTGTCATGCATTTGATTATGCTGTGGGTGTGGTCTTAGGATAGCGTGAAGGTAAGCTCCCTCACATCATCTATTATGCTAGCAAGACTATGATGGATGCTCAAGTCAATTACACTACAACGGAAAAAGTGCTGCTAGCCGTTGTCTTTGCCTTGGACAAATTCCGCTCATATCTTTTGGGATCCAAGGTAATCATCAACTCTGATCATGCTACTCTGTGACATTTGCTGGCTAAGAAGGAAACTAAGCCTCTGTTGATTCGATGGATACTGCTTTCGCAAGAGTTCAACATCGAGATACGAGACAAGAAGGGCACAAAGAACGTTGTTGCCGACCATCTGTCACGGATTCTGTTTGGGACACCTCAGCCCATTCCAGTTCATGATTCCTTCCCGGATGAGCAACTATTGGAGATT
The DNA here is from genome assembly GCA_036287905.1 of Corylus americana. Taxonomy (NCBI): domain Eukaryota; kingdom Viridiplantae; phylum Streptophyta; class Magnoliopsida; order Fagales; family Betulaceae; genus Corylus; species Corylus americana. Next base: position 14,314,353 of record CP125823.1, read on the forward strand.
ACTCTGAGAAAACTGCGAGAACCACCTTGGTATGCTGATATTGTCAATTATTTAGCCACAAGTCGAATCCCTTCTCATTGGTCTAAGCAAGACAAGGACCGCTTCTTAAAGCAAGTCCGATCCTATTTTTGGGAAAATCCAGAGTTATTCAAGTACTGTGCTGATCAGATCATCTGACGCTAGTCCCTGAGAGTGAATTCCGATCCTATTTTTGGGAAGATCCGAAGTTATTCAAGTACTGTGCTGATCAGATCATCCGACGTTGCGTCCCTGAGAGTGAATTCCATAGTATTCTCACATCCTGTCATTCTCTAGCTTGTGGAGAGCACTTTAGTGCCAAGAAGACTGCAGCCAAGGTTCTACAAAACAGATTCACATGGCCGACCTTGTTCAAAGACGCCTATGAATTTTGCCGAGCTTGTGAGAGATGCCAACGCCTAGGAGCTATGACTCAGAGGGACGTGATGTTGCTAAACCCCATCCTCTTTGTTGAAATTTTTGATGTCTGGGGTATCGACTATGACAATATTTTTTGTGGAAAAACAATGCTCGTGGCCCATTCAGTGCATAACACCTACACATCAACCCAAAGCTTCCATCTTCACTTAATTAAGGTAAATAATCAAGATTGATTTGTAACAGTATTCGCAAATGGAATGCCTAATTCCATTACCAATTGAGAACAACTCAAGATTTAAGACTACAAGATTTATGAACTAAGACCATGTGTGATAACGCTACTACTCATACCATAGATCATATTCAATATAATTTAAGGACCTTTCATATGCACAATATATATAATTATAGAGGAACACCTTTACCCTAATCTCCTCTCTACTGCCTTCTTGCCAATATTTCTCTGAGTTAATTTTATGTGATTAAACTTTGAAGTGTTAAGTTGTGTTTATTTAAGAGGGTTATGTTTTGTGTTGGATGATAAGAGTTGGGTGTTGTGTTTTGTTTAAATTAAATTTTGTTTAACATGTTGAGATTGTGTTTTGTTACCAATGTACTTGTTTATTGTTGTTATATTTTGAGATTAGTGATGGGTTAATGAGTTAATGATCTTGAACATACTTTTTGGTGCATGGACATCGTATTTGTGGTTAAGACAGTCTTAGGCTTGTTAATAGGACCTTAGATCGTGTTGGGTTTAGTAAGGTTTTGACCTTTTTGTCAATGGGAGGTTCTGCTAGGCCTTCGAATGTTTCAAGGGGTTACAAAACATTCATGGCTGAATGTTTGACACGATACTCGAACAATCGACAGCCATGCACAATGACCATATGGACCCTTGTTTTAGTTTAAAGTGTATTTTTTGCTAGATTAGGGCCTAATATTAGATCATTTGACAGATTTGAGTTGTGACAATAGTTTGGAGGATTTTTCGGGAGAAGGTTATGAAAACTGTGAGTAAAACTCATTCACATACTTGTTATTTACATTTCTACATGGCATAGTGATTATATATATATATATAACGTGCATGTTTAGAATAGAGTGGACCCTATTTTTGTGAAAATGCTTGATGTGTATGAAAATGATTAGTTCATGAATGCAAGTATGTAAAAGACTGTTAATTAAATTGGATCGTATGACATGGTACACTCGTACATACGAGATAAGAGCCTGTAATACCGCAAAATAATAAAATAAGATCTCTGTTTTAATCACATTTTATTAAAAAATAAATAAATAAATCAACATCCGCTATTGATATTAATGTGACAAGTGTCACAGACCAATTATCCCTAAAGACCAAACAATTAATATTTTCACCAAAAAAAAAAAGAAAAAAACCTTGCCAAATGTTTGAAGTTCCCTTCGAACGTTCAATCGAAACCCTAGGACCATCGGTCCAACAGTACACCGAACATTCAAATAGTACATTGAATGTTCGACCTTGAAAACAAAAATTAATTTATTAGCCACATCATTTAGCCTTATCCACTCCAGCCACAGCCATAAGTACACCCATTGTGACCTTAAGACTATGTTCTTCACCCATGCACCCTAGCAACCCAAATCCTTGAGAGAGAAAGATCCTAGAGAGAGGAGGTAACTTTTTCGTAGTTCCATCCTTATTAAGGTAAGCCTTGGAACTTAAACTCATTTTTTCATATTATTGATAATCTGCCCATGTGATTTATCATTATTTTTACTAGTCGTAAGCTGTGATGCTCCAAATTTCTAAGATTTATTTATCCAAAAAGCAACCATTTTACTTGAACTTAGAAAACCTTTTTATAACCCCCAAATGAATGGCTTAACCCTTAATTAAGCCCTCACGTAGAATTATCCCTAAAAACCCAACCTTAATTCTTTGGCCGAACGTTCTGTAGGGGACTACACTAAACGTTTGACTATGTCCTTAGTGCGAGCGTTCAACAGGGGACCATAGCGAGCATTCGTTGACCAAAGTTTGACACAATGGGTATGGACCAAATGTTTCACTTACAACCCTAAACCACTGTGTAATAGTACACTGAACATTCGCCCATAGTATCGAATGTTAGTGAGAGCCTGAAAATCATTTTTAACCCATTCTCCACCTTTGCAAAAGCGAGCATGCCTCCCCATCTCTAAAAATACCACCCCCTCGTCCTTAGCCTCCCCTTACACCATAAACCCGAACCCTAAAGTGAGGAGAATTTCTTGGGAGGAAGAAGAATGTTTTGGAGATTTTTGCTACCTTCAAGGTATTTCTTAAACTTTCACCATGCTTTCATGTTATCTTGTTATTATCCTTGTTTTTTGCAAGATTTTAAAGATGTCATGACTTGTGTGCCATTTTTCCCTTAGAAGAAAATAGTGATTTTCAATTGTTTTAGAAACACTCATTTGTTTCCTTTTCTTGTATATCATGCTTCACTATGTTGTATGAACTTGTTTAGAGCCTAGGATGTAGTTTTTTACATGGTGACCTGAGGATAGAAGCCCAAACTTTGCATTTTTTACTCTACCCGAATGTTCTCTACTTATTCTGGCCGAACATTCGCCTCTGTGATCCAACATTCACCCCTTGGACAGAACATTCGGCTATAACCCATAATGCATAAAAGTAGGGTTTTGTGATCTTTTAGCTAGGCGCATTCGGTTAGGACCTTTTGTGTCTTTAGTAAACCCTCTAGCACTGCGTATAACGATAGCCATGTTTCTTTATAGGTGGGATTCGGAATGTCGGATGACTAAAGGAAATATAAGAGGTAAGTAAACATTTACAACTGCTTTCCTTAAAAACATGTGATATGTCAACTAAATGAGGACGCATATGATATGAACATATTTACTCTTTCATGTAACTTAGTAACTGTCTTGATAATTGGTTTAATAAGATGCATCATATGACATGGTACACCGGTATATGCAATATAATAGTCATTAGCTTACTATATATACTTGATTCTATGGTCAAATATGTCCAGATGTATTATATGGGCCTTGGATCCAATGGTTGTTTCGTGACCGGCACAACCATGATTGGTAGGTCACTACAGGACGTACATTATTAGTATCGTGGGCCACCTGAGGTCGGACTCGGTTGGGCTGCTAGTATCTGAACTGTAGCGTACAATTGTTGGGGCACCAGCATTATATTACAAGTTCCTCAGGATAACGCCAACCCTGCTGAGAAAGGGTAATATCTCAAGTACACTATATATGATAGTTACGACCTATTAAAGCATTAGTTTTCTGCATTAAAACTCTTAGGCGATTGCCACTGGAATTATACCTCTTTATTTTAAATAAAACGATACTTTCATGGTTTACTAACAGAGACAACACCTCATTTAAATTCTTATTGAAGTTGCACATTTATTTCCATTCATTAATAATTGGTTCATTTCATACCCAAGTGTAAGGTTTACTTACTAAGTCTTTAGACGTACACATTTATTTCATCTTGTGGGAAACCCTTTTCTAAGAAAAGGATTGCGGTAAGATTGTCACTCCAGGTTATTGAGATAAGATGAAGAACGACCCTTTGTAATCAGGTTTGATTAGATTATCTATGTTTCAATTAGTATCTCCTTGTCCTTGTTTGACAATGATACTTATTTATTTGATGATTTTAGATTCCTTATATTTACTTTACCTTTTTATGCATTTACTTTGATTATGCTAGAGAGGTGTGGTTCCTTAGTTAGCTACTAGTTAGCTAATTTTAGGGTAATTGCCAATAACTCTACGAGATTGGTCAATGGCAGATTTGAGGGCATTACATAAGCATACCATGAGGACTATATAATTTATCTATCTTAAAATAATTAGTTTTCTAAGACTTTTTGAAGTTACTTTCATTTTCCATGATTTATTTCGTTAATATGGCTTAACATGTTTTTATTAAGCTATTAGAAGATTTGGTTGAGATTTGTTACGTGATGAGTAGAAGTTTGGAGTCTCTCATGCAATCTAATACTTATCGAATGTTCCACTATATCTGGTTGAACATTCGAGCCTTGCTTACCGAACATTTGACAATGCCCAAAAGGAATGATTAAGAATTTTTTATGATAAGCTAATGAGTCTATTTCATGATTTGGGTTTTCATGTGTATAGATTAGACTCTTGAGGTATTGTTTATAATATTAGAGTATGTTTTGCAATAGCGGGAGTTCGAGATGCCTGAGATTGTGGATGAACAATTAAGGTAAATAAATACTTACATAATTGTTTTGATAATAACATGCAATATGTCCGAAGACTGAGCATGCTTTAGTTTTCAGTACTATGTTATGAATCTACCAATTTTATAACATGTTAGACAACTTCAACGGAAGAATATTTATATATGATTTTCTAAATAACTCAACAATATTTTCATTTTATTGTAAACCAATACAAGTGCTATAACGACCATGGGCTTACTAATATACGGGCTTGACCTGATGGTCAAAGAGATGCTTGTGTTTATGTTTGGCCTTCGATTCAATGGTTATTCTATGACTGACGCGGTCATGTTTGATTAGTGATCATTATAGACAAACGTTATTAGCGGCGTGGGTCACCCCCGGTCAATCTTAGTCGATTTGCTACCTAGTCAACAATATGTGGCAATATTTGAGGCATTTGTTTTGTACTATGGGTCCCTCAAGACAGTGCTAACCCTACCAAAAAAGGTTAAAGACTTTGATAGACCATACAGAGGATAACTATGATTAAAAGAATATGTATATAACATAATTTTTTTGCCTTAAATATCAATGATTGTTATCGAAATTACTAGGATGAGTACTGCATGGAAAGTGTTTACTTTATTCAATAATAAGAGCACTAGCAGCAGATACCCTATAGCTCATTCTCTTTTCTATATTTATGGAAAATTTCAAAAAAAATCACAAAAACTCACCCACACCAGTTTTTCTAAATTTAACCAATACCCTTGGGTAGCTACAGTATGTGTAGGGAGCTAAAAGTCGTTCTCTATACATTATTTTAATATAAATATTTCTCTTTTCTCTTTCCTCTTTTTGTCTTTCATTGAGGATTATGTTGGATTTTGTAAAAAATGTGAGGGTAGGTAGGAAACTTATATTTTGTAAAGAAATAATATTTTAACGGCATAAGAAAGGTAATGAAAACTATTGTGAAATATATTTTGATAGGGAAACAAAAAGTAGTTTTCTTCCTTAAACTCGAGGAAAATCAAAGGGAAACTACTGTTAGTACTCTAACAATCGTTGCTAAATTGTAGTAGAACAAACGTTTTCCTCTTCTTTTTATGTGTGAATTTGTCAGATAGTAGTTATTGGAATTGGCAATTCTACTCAACACAAAAATTGATTCATGGTAGCTCAATCGGTTGGGACCACACTTAATGAAGTGGAGGTCACTAGTTCGAATCCCCCTCCCCCCTCTTGTGCGGACATGTAAAAAAAAAAAAAATTGATTCATGGTGGGTCTAGGTCTAGCTCCCCTTACCGTTATACCAATGGCAAGCTTTCTGATAAAGCATAAATTCAATGAAGAAACAATGTAGGGTGTACAAGAGTCAATTTTATGTGCCCTGAAATTTGGGTAAGCTTATTTGTCCAAAGAGGAGGGATCGAAGATAATTGGGCAAAGTATTGCCACTAGCCAAATTATTCCAACCTTGTGACAAAAGACAGAATGCTTATTGCTAATGTGAATACTTTGTCTCACCACAGGCCTTTGAAGTGGATGAAACAAACCTAGTTCCAAAAAAAAGTAATAATAATAAATTAATTAATTAAATTGAACTCTGAGTTTAGGCGAGTTATTTTAGAAGAAGCTAGAAAGTGACAAACAAGAAGTTGTGCAAATACAGTGAAAAAATCTTCTCCCAAGTATGATTAAAATTAATTGAGATGTAGCGGTGGAAAAAATTAATGTGTAGTTATGCTTTGGCATCATAGCTCGGATTCAAAAGGTTATGTATTAGCTGCACTCAGTATCAATAAAGTTATATTAATAGAACCGGTCGTAGCGGAAGCCTTAGCAGCTTTATATAAGTAGTGTAGCTTAGTAGTAGGGAGTTGGGCTTTAAGGAAATAATATATAGTGTGAATCCTATTTAAGCAAATGGCAAGAATTGGGCCGAATTTGGCTGTATTGTTGACGGGATTTGAGACGTTTTAAATCAGTTTAGAAATTGACAAATTTTTCAAGTAAAGAGAGAAGTCAGTTGTGCTGCTCATTGTTTAGCTAAAATAGCGGTAACCGATGTCATAGATCAAGTTTAATTAGAAGAAATATCGAACAGTGTCCATAATACTGTAATAGAGTTAGAGAGCATTATGTTCCCTCCTAATGATTATCAAAAAAACTACAAAATCTGTTTTAAAAAAAATAAAAAAGTTGGCTTACAAAAAGAAAATGAAAGCCAATGAGAAAATAATCTAGGAAGATCAAACTGAAAAAAAAAAAAAAAAAAAAAAGAAAAAAAGAAAAAAGAAACTATTAGTTAATGGAGAAAATCCAAATATTTTATTTAATTATATGCATATTTCTTTTCAAATTTATACCCTATATATGTCTCATTGAAATTTCTATCTAAACTCCTTAATGGTTAGTTTTCTGCTTTGGGTAAAACTGTAAGTATCTTTAAATGGCTAAATTATCTTTGTCCCTTTGATGCTTCAGTGGTCTCCATAACAAAGATTTCTCTTGCACCGAAAGAAAAAAAAGGAAAATATATAAATATATATATATATATATATATATATATATATATATATATTAAAAGTCATTTGTCCGTGAAGTTATGGACTACCAGATTATGGATTTGCGCGTGCTAACGTGCGCCAGTGCTACCGTTTATATATTACGCACTCACACACATTCAGTCACCAAGTACTTTCAAATTGTCAAACAGAGGGGCATTGAAGGCAGGGTAAATCTGCATACTTCTTTCTGTGATAATCTGCATACTTCTTTCTCTCTTTCTGTGATAGAGAGAAACAGAGACAGAGAGGGGGATGGAGAGGGAGAAGGAAATGAAGCAATCAAAGTTCAAGAGGATTTGTGTGTTCTGTGGGAGTAGCCCAGGAAAGAAGAGCACTTATAGGGATGCTGCTATTGAGCTTGGCAGGGAATTGGTAATGTCTTTCTTCAATGGCTCTGTTTTTGTTCTATTTGGTTCTTCTTTCCTTCTTTTAATGTTTCTTTTCGTTTTTGTGTTCCAATCTAATACCCTGCCCTCTTCCCCCTTCTTTTCAAGTTTCAACTTGACTCTCCAATAAAAGTTGTTTACCGTCATGAAGTTTTCAAGGATCAGGCAAACAGCTGCTCAAAATTATCCACCACAACTGCAGTTTTCATTGGATTTCTGAAAATGGGATTCATGGATTTCTTCAATTTAATCACGATTTTCATTTTTTCCCCAATTGATTTTTCGTGAAAATTAGTCGAATGTTGGAGCTTCGTTCTTCCATATGGGATGGTTTCTTGAAAATACTATAATTTACCATGTTCAACCAGAAGCCTCTGTTTCTGGTACTCTCTGAATATAAGAGTACAAGTCCTCTGTTGAAAAGTGATTGGTTTTCTTCACTTTTTTCTCCATAAAATGAGCTTCAAGTTTTTACCCAAGTTTCTCTTTTTCGTGCCATTTTTTTCAGTACAGTCACTCATGGGGGGTACTGTAATGTCTGGTTTGTGACAGGTCTCAAGGAATATTGACCTAGTTTATGGAGGAGGGAGTGTTGGTTTGATGGGTTTGGTTTCCCAAGCTGTCTATAATGGTGGTCGCCATGTCATTGGGTGAGCATCCTCCTCTTAAATTCTTTGGGAAGTAATTGGTAAAATGGGTCAATTTCAAGTAAAAGATGTATATATATATATATATTTCTTTTCTGGTTTTGTTGATATTGTGGGCATAATATTCATGTGGACTAATATTTTCTATTTTGTCATGTTATTGTCTGCAGAGTTATTCCCAAGACGCTCATGCCTAGAGAGGTATGTTTGGTTGCTACTTAATTCTTAATATAATCCTTTAAACTTGAAATCATTTTATTCTGACAAAAGAAAATTTGAAAATGACTGAACAGCCACACAGAAAGAGAGACCATTATCCTTCTCTGTTAAAACTTTTAAATCAAATTTCTTTCTTTATTTTCCTTTTGTGGTAGCTACATTGACTTGAATTTCTACCTTTCCTTTGTTATCTTCAACTTATGGATTTCACAAATTGTCCCATTTGGGATTTTCTTGCTTTCCCAAATTATGATCTTCACTCCACCTGACCATCCATCTATCTATCTGGGGGTCTCTCTCACACCCACATGTTGGATTACTCTCTCATTTTGTATGGCTTTCCTCGGCTTTCATTTCTTGTCTGCCGAGGAATTGCCGAGTAATATGATATTGGATTGGGCCCTACACCATTTGGAAGGCTCAGAGTTGTGTCTCTTTTGTTTGTGTGCTGAGTTTGCAGATAACTGGAGAGCCAGTGGGGGAAGTGAAGGCTGTGGCGGACATGCACCAAAGGAAGGCTGAGATGGCCCGGCAGTCTGATGCCTTTATTGCCTTGCCTGGTTTGTGTCAAATCATTCTTATTGTATATAATTTTATTTTCTTTCACAAAATCAGCTGAAATAAAAGAAATAGAAAATATTAATTCGTAAATACCAGGGAGTAAACAGCTAGTTTCTATTTACAAAGTCAACTAAGTTGTTAGATGCTGCTTTTTATATGATAATCAAAAGTTATTTACACACCAAGGTAGAAGAGACTTTGGGAAAGTGTTTTGTTTTCTTTCGATAATATTTACCCAAGATTTAGATTGTTCAAATTTTGTCCCATTTGTTTTCCGTGGACCGTACAGTTGTTCAAACAACTCTTCCGGCTAAAAAAGGAAATTACCTTAACCTTAATGTTTAAAACATGTCGGGAGAGATTGGGTGAAAAATAATAATTATTATTATTTTTTCTTTATTATGGCACAAAGTGACAAGGAATAGGTTTGGTTTCGATTTCTAATAAAAGTATGGTACAAAGTGAGAGATACCCATAAATTATAATTAGGGAGTAACCCTTCAAAACATTTGGTATTGAAAATTAAAGATGTGTTTGGTAAACTTTTTTGTTGTGTATTTTTTGTTTGAGTAGTAATAAGAAGTTATTGATATGATATAAAGGTGAAATAAGATAACTTTTGCGAGAAAAAAGTGAAAAAAGTTGATTTGAAAATATGTTAGTGTTTTTTTTTTTTTTTTTTTGGAAGTGAAAGAAGATTATTGTAAACTCTTTTAGATTTCTACCAAATCCTCCTCTCGCCGGCTTTAATCACTCTTTAGAAGCAGACTGGGCTTTTTGTTTTCAACTCTAGGCCTAGATAGTCGGCTCTACCCTGTGTTGGGCCCAACTCACACCATGGCTGCATTCTATATCGTTGTATTGGCTGGTGCCCAAACCCGGAAAAGTTTGATTGGGCTGATCAATAGTATGGGGTTGGGCCCAAGTGGGCCGCAGCCTTCAAGGGAAAACCAGCATTTCTAGGTCTGGATAGTTACGTGGGGGAAGCCCTGGCTTTACTCCTCTGTTTCATATGGAGTGAAAATTCTTTTTATTTTAAACCCAAAATGTTTTTTAATATGATTTTTAGGAATAATTTTTTAATACTTTTTTTTTTTTTTTACGTGCTTGCATGACAAATTGTATGCCTGTTTCTCTATGAAGGTGGTTACGGGACTCTTGAAGAGCTTCTTGAAGTGATAACCTGGGCCCAGCTTGGCATCCATGATAAACCCGTAAATATTTCAAACATTTTGTATTCATGCTAAATATTTGATTAATAATATCAACAATTTTATTAAATAAGTTTGAATAAGAAAAAAAAAAAAAAAAAAAGACTGAAAAGAATTCTCTGTCTCTTCTGTGATTCATGTAGGTGGGATTGCTGAATGTGGATGGATACTACAACTCCTTGTTGTCATTCATCGACAAAGCTGTAGAGGAAGGCTTCATTAGTCCAAGTGCGCGCCATATAATTGTTTCGGCCCCCACTCCAAAGGAGCTTGTTAAGAAATTGGAGGTAAATTTGTTTATTTCTGTCCTATATAATGTTAAATTACCAATTATTATAAAAGTTTAAGTTAATAAAAAGAGGTAAATTTAATTATTTAATCAATATTTTAACACATATACGTATACATGAAAAGAGAAATTATTTTCTATTGTTCGTAATGTTTCTAACATTTAGAATTTGCATTACTCTGTTTTAGGAGTATTTTCCACGCCATGAAAGAGTTGCTTCAAAGCTAAACTGGGAGATTGAACAGTTAGGCTATACTCCAAAATGTGACATCTCGAGGTGATGAATGGATGATGCATGGAGTGGAGTTGAGGAGGAGGAGGATGCTTTTGGTGAAGAAAGGGACTAATTTTAGACGATTACAAATTTCCTTTGAGGGGATTCCCATTTTTTTTTTTTTTTCCTTTCCTTAGGGTAAACAACAAGAATTTGACATCAAAATATGTAGCTAGACTATTCTCTGCAATGGGAATTGGGAATTTATGATGCACCTTTTGGTTTCCTGAAGCAGGTAATAGAGAAGAAAAAATTTAGTGTTACAACAATATGTGTTGGATTAATCTTTGTTGTGAATTCTAAACTGGCTCTCCATATTTTCTGAATTTTCTTTTCATTCATCCCTTCTCCTAGTAGTGACACATGCAGCACAAGTTCAAACTACATAAATAGGCTTTAAATATACGATAAACTTTTACCCCATCTACACTTTCATCTTTAAGTATGATTCACTGCAAACACAGACCTACAAACTATCAATTTGTTCGTGTCGGAAAGCTAAAATGCATCGCATGCAAATTTACATCACTACAAAAATTCCCAAGTTTAGTGACGTGCAGCATAGGGTCGTTTTAACAAAACCCTATGTTGCATCATTTTGTGATTACAATGACACTAAAAAAAAAAAAAAGGAATTAGTGACGTGCTTACAATGTAGGTGTTTTTGACACGTCACCAAATGGTGACGTGTGAGAAATTGACACGTCACCAATTCAAAAAAATGAAAAAATATTTCCGAAAAGGGAAAAAAAATTTGGAATTAAAATAAAGGTAAATATATTATAAGTCTCTGACTCAACCTATCAAAAATAAAAGTTCCCTAACTTTTTTTTTCAAAAATTTACTCATTGAGACAATCGAAATGCCAATAAAATCTCTACCGTCAAAATTTTTTAACTGCCGTTAGATTGGTTGAAACGTACCGTTTTACTACGTTAGTATAGCTAATTTTTTATTAATTTAATTTAAAAATTAAATTTTAAAAAACAAAACCATCTCTGGCAACGTTGATGGCGAGGAAGCAACCAAAGTGGTGATGTGTGCACAATCACACGTCACCAATGGGTGACGTGTCATTTTGGCACGTCACCACTTTGATGATGTGTCACATTGACACGTCACTCAGTGGTGACGTGTTATTGTGGCACATCATCAAAGAGGTGACATCTCGAAGAAGGCAAGCCCCACATCCTAGCAGGAGAATGGCAGTCAAAGCCAATTCCACCACCTTTCAGTCAACTGAAAGAGAAAATCGTCGGTTGAAGCAGAAGGAGGAAAGGTTGAAGCGGAAGGAAGAAAGGAAGGAAAGGTTGAAGCGGAAGCCAATTACACCATGCATGTTCTTGGTATTGGGTGTTCTTGGTCATGGTATTCCTCCTGTGATCAGGAGGAATCACACTTGTCAAGAAGTGGCTATCTTAGACACTTCTTGTCAAGATTTGGCTGTCTCTTTCACTAGTCTATATATATACACACACAAAGAGACAACCTAATCAGAAATGCATATCTATAAAAAAGATATTGTCAACAAATTATGAAGACTCATTGAAGATAATTGAATAAAATAACATGTATGTTACATTTATATATTTAACAATAATTAAATTTTATTGAATTATTTATTTATTTATTTTGTCAGTTATATTTTTTAATATTTTTCATCTATTTTTTGTTCAACTTTAATTTTTTTTTTTCATTCATAAAAAATTAAAAAAATTAAAAAAAATCTTGACCCTCTAAACAAAAATTCTAGCTCCACCACTAGGGGCATCCATGTTCTTGGGCATGGGGGCTGTGCTCCCATTATTTCTCCTTTTCTTTCTTTGTTTTCTTTGTTCCTTTCTTTGTTTATTTGTTTCTCATTTTTCTTCATTTATTCCTACCTTAGAAAGAAATCTTAAAAAGAAATCTTCGAAAGAGTAATAGAGATTATGTTATATTATTTTATTACATCTAACAGTAAATAGAAAGGAATCCTAAAAGCCTAAAAAATTATTGTATTTTTTCTTTTTAATGAAAAATGAAAAGGAACTAATATCTTTTTGTTTTTTTTTTTTTGTTGATCCATGTTCATCCGTAATATAAGGTTCTCATATTTTTACTTTACTAGTAATAGGATGACATCGCAGATATAGAAAGTATTGCAAAGCTTTCTTCTGAATAATAGTTTATTTTTCGGCTACGAGTTATTGATGTAGACCAGATGGCTTGGGGGTATTTAAGGAAGACCCGAATAGATGACGGCGTGAAAGCACCCCAAAAGATGATGACGAGATCCCAGACTCGCGCAGCGGCAGGGTCCTCTGGAATTGCGATCGATCGTAGCTGCGATCGAGTTCCCAAGTTCGGGGATTAAGATGATAGTCCCTGGAACTGTGACCGATCACCCCCTGTGATTGCGATCGATTGCACGATCGAGCGCATCCTTCTCGGGTAGTGCGATCGAGCGCACTTGACTTGCGATCGAGCGCACTCGATCCTATCTGTTCCACAAAATGGACATCAGAGACACTTATCATAGTTTTAATCATTTGTTTTAAACTAGGTTTCTTTGTTAGTTGTTATTTTATCTTATCTTTCAGTTTGTTAGATCAGATTAGGTTCTTTAATAGTCTTCTATTTGGTTTAGTCTTCTTTTATAGACTTCTAAACCAATTTTATTTCATTGTTATTTTAGAATTAGGAGTTTTGGGCTATAAATAGATGCTTATAGCCTGTAACAATTTAGTTCTTGTTGTTTGTTTTGTTTATCAATAAAGATTACTCAGAGTTTGAGTTTCTTCATTGATTTCCTTAAAGCATAGATAGTCTCTATTGTTTAAGAAGATTTCTTTGATTCTTGTGATAGTCTCACAATCTTAGAAATATTTACCCCTTCAACTTGCTGTTTCCTTGTTCACCATAATCCTATGCATAGGACCAAACCACAGATTTAGTATTGCTATACGAGTGTTCATGATGCACCCAATAGAAATGAATAAATTTATGTTTTGACCATGAGGTTGAAAAGTGGTATTTTTTGGAGCTATATTTGATATCAACAAATGTCACATAATGTCACATAAAGAAGACAAAAAAAATTTTACTATATAGTGCCTTAATTTGTCTTCCAATATTAATTAGTAGATTAAGAACAAAAGCATATACTCCCCTTTGTAGTTAAAATACACATGCGCCATTGAGATTAACTCTTACATAGAGTTCTTTTTGTTGTGCATTATATGTACTCACTTTTGTAATGTTATGCTTTATACTATCTGATCACTTATGTAAAAATTTAAATGTACCCATATGTATGGATTTAAATATAAATCTTTTGTTATAATCAATTTGCATATATGACATTGAGTTTTTAATGTTAAATATTATACAGATATATTTATTAATATATGAAACTTTGTATATAAGAGAAAACATTCTGTACAGACAGTATAGCAACAAAAGTGCTAGACCCTCTAATAGGGATTAGCTTAATAAATTTTGAGGTATAAGGCAACAAACTGAAGTATGGCATTTTTTATATTTAAATATTTAATTAAAATAATTTTTAAAGGTAATTACATTTTACCCTCACGAACTACTCTCATTAAATAATAGAAATACCCTCAACTAAATATATATATATATCAACATTAAAACCTTAAAAAAACTAAAAAAGAAATGGATAAATGCAAAATCTATCTATGTGGTTGGCTTAAATTACAAATCTCTTCATGCATATATAAAATAATAATAATTCAAAGATCATCGAGTAAGCAAAAATAACAATTTAGAGCCTGCTTGTAATTGCGTTTGAGAGATAAAGCTTTTAAGTCAAAAAAAGCTATTAATTTTGGAAAAAAAAAAAAAAACTTTATTTTTAAGCTTTTATCAAAAGTGTGTTTTACTTATTTTTACATATATATATACCTTTTATTATGTACATAAAATATATAAACATCTAACTTGTGATTAATTCTTAGTGAGCCTACATTGTGTAGTTTGCCATAGCATAGTGTAACTTTATTTTATTTTATTTTTTATAATTTCCACTGCAACTCTCATGTGTTATGGGTTGGTGGAACTATGTACGTGATACACATATTTAGATAAGTAGTAAGTCATAAATTAAAATAAAACATGAAATAAATTATAGAAAAATTACAACAATTGATAGATATTAGTAGATAAATTACAACAATTGATAGATATTAGTAGATAAATTACAACAATCAAAGGTATAATATGCGAATTAATATAAATGTTTCCACATGTTAGAATCTAAGCTTTTTGTGGCTGTGAGTGCGTGCATATCTGTGTGCATGTAATAGCCGTATGTGTTTGTCACGTATGAGACTAATTTGACTGATTTGAAAAGGTTGGTGTGATTAGACGGTGGAGATCAAGGTGAATTAATCTCTCTCCTTTTTGGTGTTTAACACCAAAACGGTGTCATTTTGGTGTTAAACACCAAAATGGTGTCGATCGAAATTGATGGTGTTGATCGAATCCTATAAATAGCCATACAGTACAGGCCAAGCGTCATCTCTCTCGTCTCTTGCTCTTGCACTTTGTGAATTTCCTACAATGTTTAGCCATAACACCCAAAGAAGGAAAGCCCCGCCTCCTAGCAGGAGAATGGCAGTCAAAGCCAATTCCACCACCTATCGGTCAACCGGAAGAGAAAATCGACGGTTGAAGTGGAAGGAGGAAGGTTGAAGAGGAAGGAAGAAAGGAAAGGACTGTTGAAGTGGAAGCCAATTCCACAATGTTCTTGGTATTGGGTGTTGTTGGGCATGGTATTCCTCCGGATCATAGGAGGAATCATACTTGTCAAGAAGTGGCTGTCTTAGACACTTCTTGTTAAGATTTGGTCTTCTCTTTTACTAGGATATATATAAAGAGTACAAATTCCGAAATGCATATCTATAGAAAAGATATTGTCAACAAATTATGAAGACTAATCGAAGATAATTGAATAAAATAATGTGTATGTTACATTTATATATTTAACAATAATTAAATTTTGTTGAATTATTTATTTATTTTGTCAGTTATATTTTTTAATATTTTTCAACTATTTTTTGTTCAACTTTAATGTTTTTTTTTTCATTCATAAAAAAAAAAAAAAAAAAAATCCGCCACTGGGGGCAACCATGTTCTTGGGGGCATGGGGACCGTGCTCCCAATATTCCTCCTGATCACAGGAGGAATACAAATTCTCTGGGAGAGCGTTACACTTGTCAAGAAGTGGCTGTCTTATTTGTTTTCTTTCTCTTGTTTCTTTGTTTTCTTTGTTCATTTATCTTGTTTATTTGTTTATCATTTTTCTTCTTTTCTTCCTACCTTTCTTGCTTAATTTGTTTGTTTCTTTGATTCTGAATGGAGGGAACAGCGTTTATTCAAGATCACTATTGGCATTAGTAAGTTCTTAATTTTTGGGACTGTGTTATATACTACAAGTTTTAAGGCTATTGCTCACTATTGGTAACATTCTCTTTAAATAAGATAATCTCCACCACTAATGCCCAAATAATATTAGATGTTTTAGATAAATATTACATTTATCCCATAGTAATGCCCGTATTAAAATATGTGGTAACACTACATAGCCATAAGAGTTTATCATCACTGAGATCTCAATAAGAGCACATGACCAATAAGATCTTAGAAAGAGTAATCGAAATTATTTTATATTATTTTATTACTTTTTTAAATGAAAAATGAAAAAGAACTAATATTTTATTTTTGTTACCTAGAAAAATTAAAATAATAGCTTTTGGTAAATAAGTTGACAATGCATATGATATTATTACCACTGAATTTACAGCAATTTTTTAAATAGCCTGATAAAATGCTAAAGTGATACATGTGTCAAAAAATGCCACTTTTTATTCCTTTTATATATTCCTATAATACCCTTATTCTCTTAAAAACTAAAGTAAAAAAAAAAATAATAATAAAATAAAAAGAGTATAAGAAAACTCTTCTAATCTGCAAAGAAAGAAAGAAAAAAGAAAGTGCAAGTCCTTAACAACCACAAAGCAGATTGGGCTCGAGAATGAAGATCAAGAACCAAATAGTTATTCTTCTCGCCCATCTTGAATGAAGAAAGGCAAATCCAGCGTTTGGGGCCTTCTTCTTCCATTGTTCGGCTCGGATAAGCCTTTGTCTGCTCAGTGAGGGCCTATTGATCCTCACATTCCCATCACCATTACCTCGCACAAAACAAAACACTTCTCTTACTATATTCATCATAATTCTATAACGCTTAAATGGGCTGACCTTGGTCCTTATATAGGACAGTTAACCACTTAGCATTTGACGCGTCCATTAATTTCATAATATTATGCAAGATACCCTTCACCAATTTATCACTAATTAACCCGATAAGTCCATGAATCATCAATGCATTATCATATACTCACCAAAACTTCAAGAAGTACATCTCATTCCCTCATTCCAACCATCTAATCATAGAAAATAACAACTGGTTTCCAAAACAATCTTCATTACTCATAGTAATTATCTTACAATCAGCTTCTAAATATCTTGGTGGTATCCCAATTTGCCATCTTAGAAATCAAAGCTATATATAGGCCTAAGAATATAAATATGAACTCTTTTTATTGCAGTTTGAACCATGATCAACTAAAACTGCTATCATAATTCATAATTAACCTAAAGTGGTTGCCCTGTAGAGACTAAACCTAGAAATGTGTATGTCGTTGGTCAGCATCATGGGCCTCATGATGCATGTGCCAACTACCATGATAGTGAGCCGCTCCTCTTGAACAGTAATCATAATCATAATCCGCAGGATGACTTTGACTACGTCTGATCTGACTTAGCACCAACCGAAGCATATGTGATTCCATAAAATTTGAAAATTGTACATTGATTGGTTCGTTGTTATTTATTTATACATTGAACTTTAACTGTGGTATATTGTACATGAAATTAATTTATACATTGAGTAACTGGTATATATTTCATTTTTAAACATGTGAGTCATTTATATATTTTGGTACATATTTAGTTATTGTAAATATTAATTGGGTGCGTAATGTATTTCACAAGTTGGTATGAGTTATCGGGGGAAGACAAGAGCATGAAGGCAAGCACCTGTGTGAGTCACTACGAGAGCATATGCGTCGAGATCGTACAACCTAAATGATAATGAGACATAGGACATTGGCATGTTAAGGATGCAAGAAGAAGGGTATCGACTAGACTTTGTCTTCAATATTGAAGATGTTCCAGGCTATGCGTACCAGCCAGACACGTCTGGCCGTATGCCATCACCGCCGACATCAGTGACCCAGCTAGGGTTGTTTTCGCACGGCCATTTTGATCCTACTCTGCATGACTCGGGCGCATCCATTCCGATACCACACAGCAGTGCGGGTGCGGATAATATTGATGATTCACAGGCCCCAGAGGACATGGCTGATGGGATTGATGCCACGCAAGCCACACAGCCCGATGACCCTTATCGGCAAGTGTTGGGTCTTAACCAGGTCCGAATGATAGATATGTATATATAGTAGTCATATATATATATATATATATATATATATATATATATATATATATATATATATATATATATATATATATATATGTTAGTATTCACTTTCAAATAACATCGGTACTCATTCATGTGTTAAACATCAATACAAATGGAAGCAATAATTTTGATGTGTTGACCATTACTGACTCGCACAAGTTGTAGGGGATCCCCGATGGGCAAAGGGTCATGGGCGAGTATAATAATGCATGGTAGCCCATAGGACTAAGCGGGTCAAAATTTAGACAGATGACCGGAAAGATTGTGAGGAGTGGAGCTTATGTTAGGATATGCGACAACTAGACGAAGGTACCACAGTGTACGAAGGAGGATTGATGGAACGCCTTGATGGTATGTTTAAATTAGATGTTATTATTTTATGATAGCATGTGTATTTTATTTTGTAAATCACCACTGATGCATGAAATATGATACTTCATCAATAATTTCTCATTTTTTAACTTATGCAGGTGCACTTCTACGTCCCGCTTGAGTACGATATCGACACCATCAAATGGGACTCTTTCAGAGATATGGGCGTTAAGCTGAAGAATTGGAGACACAAATTAAAACTTGCACTTAACATTCAGTGGGCGATATTTCTGTGACCGTGAGGGCAAGACTCGGGCAAAGCCTTGACAAGTACGACCCGCGGATTTGGAAATATTGTTGGGGAAATGGTGTGATCGAGCTATTCAAATAGGTCACAAGTTTTATTTTGTTTGTGTAGTTTTATTAATTGTAATTGTGTTAGGGCTCACATATTAATAATGTAAATTGTGTAGGATTTTGCTGCGTGTATGAAGGGATTACAATCATTGAATAAAATGCCACATTGCACTGGGTCGCAGAGCTTCGCCAGGGTGTCACATGAGGACGTACGTGTGTCATTTTCCATATATATATAGATGTAAACATTTTAATATATATCTAAATGTATGTTTATGTTTTCTTTTCTTTTTTTGTAGACCGTAACTGAGGGCACGGCTCCTACGCAAGTGCAGAATTACATCAAGACCCACAAAAAGAAATATGGTACCTTTCCAAGTCATGAGGTTCAGGAGAGAGTTGTATGCTACTTACACCTTATCTTGATTACTATGTGTGTGATTACTTATTTTTGATTGACACTTAGACAATGCATGAACTTTTAATGTAACCTACAGGAGAGGATGTAGGAGCTAATGCCAACTAACTCTGCTGCATTGTTGAGCGTGACCCAGGGGATGGTACGGTGGGCACCAAACAACGCATAAGCTTAGGCACACAACAATAAGCCTGAATATGTTGGTCGGGTCCGAGGGGTTTGATCGGGGATTCTACTAGTGTGTGGCAGCATCTATTCGTATTATACACCGACACTCGCAAGGTCACACAAATGATTGAAATAGCACTTGAAGCTGAGAGGGAATAGCACAAGGCACAGCTGGCTGCACAGAAAGAACAAATGGATGCGCTGTTGGCTGCACAGCGAGAGCAAATTGCTGCGGAGATGGCTGCAAAATATGCTCAGATGGAGGTGCAGATGGCAACAAAAGATGTTGTGTATGAGGACTATTTTTGTTTGCTTGAGTCAATGGTATAGGTGAGCTCTGCGCCTGAGGTGACTCAACGTAAGGCTCCGCCAGACACAGAGTCCCCAGGCCGTGTGAGGGTGAGATCCTGAGTAGGGATTCGATCAGGTAATGCTATATTCTTTTTGTTTTTGTTTTTCTTTTGTTAACACGATCATCTTCCATGCCAATCATTTTAACGGTTAGTAATTGTTTGATAATCACACTTTGTGCGTATCTTTCTACCACATATGCATGTGGGTAACACAATTGCAACGTAATATATGTAGAGGATGTAAGAGTAGAAGCTGAGGACAATGATCACACTGAAAGCCAACAGGGGAACCAGTTTGCACAAAAGTCTTGTTTAGCAACACATTGTTCCCATGGTTCAGCATAATCGTACGTATATGTGAACCACTATATTTGTGTTTGGGTTTTTGTGTTAATTATCATTGAAATTTGGAATGATATTGCAACTCTTGTTAAAATTGTTTATTCTTGGTTGGTTTGGTGGTGGCTACGGGTTCGAACTTTGCATATTTAATCTTACCATATTTTTTGAAGCTGGTAGGGTTGGAAATCATTTTGTTTTTATTCAATCTATTGAATGAACATATATATATATATATATATATATATATATATATATATATATATATATATATATGTTGGGGTTATCCCACATCGGTTGTAGAAGGGGCTGGTGGTCACTTTATAAGTGTGAGGGAAAGCCTTACCTCTTGAGCTAGCTTTTGGGGTTGAAATAAGCCCAAGACCACCCAACAATATATATATGCTGAATTTGTTGATTAGGAGCCATTTTTAGTGTTTGACAACGTGAGAAATTGTTTTATTTGTTCGTGATAACTATCGCAACGTAGCCCGAAATGGACCAAATGGTCCTTGTGGAACATGACGTCCATTTGCTTTGATCATCAATTCATTTTGGAGGTATAGAATAAATATGCAAAAAGGAAAATAAATTATAGATATAAACCTAAATTTGTTGAGTATGATGACCTTCGTATACATTGACGTTGCTCAATGCTTAGGACTTGATAAGACTCTATCATGTTTGCTGATTGTTTGTTTTATCATTTGCAGTTAGTGTGGAGAAGTCAGGCGGTCATGATGGTGTTGACTCGGATTGAGCAAGTGTTTGGCTCTTATATTAGTGAACTTGTATAGTTTATATGTTTTGTTGATATATAGTTGGATCTATTTGTGATAATAAAGATAGTTTGATTGTTTGTTGAAACTGGTTTTTTTTGTCTTGAATATAGTTGATGAAACTTGTATATTTGTGATAGTTGATTGAACTTGTATATTTGTGATAGTTGATGGATAATTGGTAGTTCTTTTGATGGATCGATGGATAGTTCTTTTGTAGTAGATCTGTAACTTGTATATCAGGTGCGGTAACTCCAAAATTTGGGCATAACACCCCGAGAAATTCAAAAAATAAATATGGGGGGCGAAAGTAAGAAAAAAACAAAAAAAATTATTTACTTACACATTTTAGTGACATACCAGATTTTGACACGTCACCATTTAGTGACGTGTCACCCCCATTGTGTCATGTCACCAAACTGGTGACTTGCCAAAAAATGACATGTCACTTTGCCAAGTCATCTTTTTGGTGATGTGCTAAAAATGACATGTCACCTTTGTTGGTGACATGTGGTTGATGCCACGTCACCTTTTTGGTTACGTGCCAATTTTGCCACGTCACCAACGTGGTGATGTGTCAGGATTGACACGTCACCATAAAGGTGACATGGAAAAAAGAACACATCATAAAAACTTTAATGACTTGGGGGATTTCACGTGGCACCAATTGGTGACGTGGCAAAAATTCACACTTCACGAAAGTCCCAGTGGTGACACCCTTATTTTTGATCAACCACACACGTCCACTTCACTTTAGTGATGTGTCAACAGGCTTAACACGTCACTACTAGTTGGTTAGTAAAATTTCAGTTTTTTGTAGTGGGACATCTTTCGATGAGGTGTCGCATAAACAGTGAATGACATTATCGAGAGGTGTCGTTCTACTGTTGAAACAATGTCCTACACACGGGGGACATCGTTTCAATAGTACCATGTCATCAATACATTGATGATGTGGAACTGTTGACATAACGTCAACTTTTGGTTGAAGTCATGTCACTGTGCAAACAACGTGGCCCATGTGGGTCACGTCGTGTGAACATTTCACGTTGTCATCCTATGGACGACGTGGCACTATTCAAACGATATGGCCCACCTGGTTCATGTCGTTTGAACAGTGACCGCACGTCACCCATGCATAGTTGAATAAGGTAAATTTTTTTTCAACTTTTAAAAATGATATTTTAGCTATTTTCTCCTTGGTTTGCTTGTAAGCCTAGAAAATGAGTAAGAACGCTATTTTCACTCTCCAAAACCCTTAGCCACACACTCCTAAAAAAAAACCTTATGAGCTACCCAAATGGGTAATTTAAATGGCTTAAGGAAGAACGTAAGAGAAAAATAAAAACTAACTCCAATGGGCTTTGAGTCAGAGGCGGACCTACAGCTTGGGGTGGGGGGCCAAATGGCCCCCCAAAATCTATACAAATTTCTTTAAATTGCCTTAAAAGTCTACTCACTTTATAAATTTATTGCCCCAAAATGATATTTGTGTCCCCCCAAAATAATATTTATGTCTATTTTAATTTTTTTTTTTTTTTTAGTTTTGCTACCACCCAAAAAATATATTTGTGTCCCCTTTTAATTATTATTATTATTATTATTATTATTATTATTATTATTTTGAACTCTGCCCCCTCTTTCAATATAAAAAACCTAAAATACCTCATTCATTTAGTTTGCTCCATATTCTAGTTTGCTTCGAACTAGAAACTCAATTTCATTTAGGACTCTAATTGAATATGTGAAAGAAAAAGTTAAATGGTTTGGGTTCTTTGAGTAAGTAGCTTCTAACCGACAATCAATTTTTTGAGTGGTTATTTTATCGTTATTTAGGTTTATGATGTAGACTGAAAAGCTAAGGATTCTATAAAGAATAGCGATGATTAGGGAGAAACTCCAACCTAACAAGTTCTACTAAAAAGGTCATATATATAGTTTCAGACCTCGGATTAGAGCAATCTTTATGGCATTGGAAAGCTATCTGAATGATCTACAAATTCATATTTCACAAAAGTTTGCTAATTCTGACCGTTCGAACAGCTATGAGGCCCATTCGAACGAGTAGCTTTATTCTGAGTAATCCCAAAAGGTCAGAAGCCTTCGTTCGAAGTCCCGTTCGAACCCTGTTCGAATGCCTATGTTATTTCTCGCATTTTTTTATTCCAGTTTAGACCTTTGAATTATCTAGGTTCAATAGGGCTTCTAGGACTTCCCTAAGCCTATAAATAGAATTCTTTGCATTCAAGAAAAGATATAAAAATCCAGAGAGCAAAATTCTACAGTTTTTCTCTTTTTAATTTAGGTTTTATTTTTATGTGGAGCTAAATTCCCAACTAAGGATGGGGATGAAGCCTCACCGATGAAGAACATCAATACTTTCATGTAAGTCTTCATTTATCTGATTTTATTGGGTTTAATATTTCAATTGTTTTACTTCTTTTCAATGTGTGGAGTGATTCTTGGATATCTTTTGTAATTCAAGGATACACTTGATGATTTAAGATAATTTTACATAATTGATTGTTTGATTTTATTTGCCTAAATAATTGGATATCTCTTGTGATTTGTTCTACGGATACATTTGGTGTTTCAATTAAGATTGGATATCTTTTGTGATTTACAGATACATCTGATGATTTAATTGATGTTGGATTCCTTTTGTGATTTGTGCAATGAATGGATACATGGGATGATTTTGATTAACTGTTGAAGCATAGTGAAATATATCTAAGATTTTAATTGTGAAAACTTCTGATTAATATTGATAAACATGGAAGAATGTTGTTATGATTCGATGAGTGTGAATTTCCAAACCTTAGTCTTTTATCTCTTAGTTTATTTTAATTAGTTTATGTTTGTCTTTTAATTTCAAAAATCAAAATTTAAAACCTTTTTGGAACTAGGTTAGGATTTAATTAGTTTAGATTTAAATTGCTCTTTCAAAAATGCAATTCTCTGTGGATTCGACCTCGCACTTGCAATCCATTAAACTACAATCGATTCGTGCACTTGCGAGTTAAATAAATTTGCACAACATAGCCCATGGCCGTTATCCCACACGTACCGGTGTACCATATCATACGATGCAATTAATCTTGTCTATATTTTACACGTATGCCCTTTTTACAAGTCTCACTTTCATTAACATGTTCAGCACAACATTTTTTCACATGAAGCTAGAGTTCATGTACAATAAAGTGCATATTGGGAGAGTTACAAATATGCAAGTTTTGGTACAAAAAATAGACATGCAATGTGGGAAAATAAATGGCAAGCACTATGTGAGTTAAAACTCACCTGGGTCAAACAAAGTCTCCGAGTATTCCTCCAAACGGTCCGAGTTCTCCAAATCTGGGGAAAACCTTCTATTAGTCCTAAGTCTAACTTAAAACAACCTAGAGCATGGAACAGGAGCTATCAGACGACTGGCCAAAATAGCGTTCCCAGGAATGCTTCTGACCGTACATCCGAGCTCGAGGTCGTACATCCACCCAGAAGGTTTTCAGGTGGAACCACATTTTGTCCATGCATCCTCCTATCCTCCCAAACCAATTTCTAAGGTTACCAAAAGGCGTTCTAAGACTTCCTATCTCAAAATAAGGTCCCCATGCATACAAAAACACGTTTGATCATAACGAAATGCTAAACTCAACTTTAAACAAGATCAAAGGCATATCCTAGGTAAAGATTCAAACCAACGATTAAGCGAATTGCGATCAAGCACACTCACGCCCACTATCAAGCCAGCAGAGCCCAAGCGCTATGCCGAGTGCGATCGAGCGCACTCGTTCGACCTGATAGCGCTGAAACCTTAATTAACTCTATAAATATCTCATTTTTTATTGTAAACGCACCAAGGGGGCGCCGTTCAGTCCTGAACTTTGAACTTTTGTCGTTTTTGAGCTATGAACTTGATTTCCCTTTGTAAGATTTTAGTTTTCATGTTATGAAAACATTTTATTATGTTTTGTGCAATCATGAGAGGCTAAATCCTTCAACTAAGGTTGAAGATGAAGCCTCACCATTGATCAGTTTTACATTTCTCATGTTCGTACAATTCCGACTTTTATTTATATGTTCTATCTCAATTCAGTTGTAAGATTAACCCTTTTAACTGATTGTTTAATAATTTGTTTGATTAAACGTTGGATATTCATTGTGTTTCATCCAACAGATATATTGAATCTTTTGATTTAAATTGGATATCCATTGTTTTTCGCCAATCAAATGGATATATTGGATGATTTTGATTTAAGTTGGATATGCATTGTTTTTCGTAATTAGGATGGATTAGTTGAATGTTTCGATAGATTCATTTTATTAAAAAAAAAAAAACATAGAACATCCATAGGGTTTAATTGTTTGTCGGTTGTATAAATGAACACATGAGAATGTATGCTTTGATTTGGTGAGGTGGATTCTGAAAACCTTAGTGATTTAATCATTTGTTTTTAATAAATTTCATTTAGTTTACCTTTTTGCACCACAAAATCACAAAATTCAGAACTAGGTTAAAATAGAATTGACTTAGATAGAAATCGAATTTCACGACACAATTCCCTGTGGATCGACCTCGCACTTTGTTGTGCAAATTTATTTAACTCGCAAGTGCACGAATTAATTGTAGTTCATGGATTGCAAATGCGAGGTCGAACCCACAGGGAATTGTATTCTTGAAAGCAATTTTAAATCTAAATAAATTAAACCCTAATCTAGTTCCAATTTTTGAGAGATTTTTTTTTTTGTTTGAATGAAAAAGCAAAAGCATGAGCAATTTAAAGTGATTGAAATCTTACGACGAAGCACTAAGGTTTTGGAATCCGCACTCACAAATTCATAACAACATAATTTCATGATCTACAATATTCCCCAAAGTTCTCATATATAAATTTTAAGTTTGTTTTACTATTGCTTCAAAGAATTAATCAAAAGATCCCATGTATCCATTCATAACTCAAATCACAAAAGAAATCCAATATTCGATCAAATCATTAACTGTATCCATAAATCACAAGAAAATTTCCAATCTTTATCAAAACATCAATTGTATCCAGAGAATAAATCATAGGGAAAATCCAATTTTTAACAAAGAAAACCAAGCAATCAATTGTATTGAATAATCTTAAATCATCAAATGTATCCTTGAATCACAAAAGATATCCAACAGTTATTCAATCCAATTGATTAGAAGTAAAACCATAGAGCAATTAAACCATGAAATTGGGAAATATTACATACATGAAACAAAGTTGCTAATCATAAGTGAGGCTTCATCTTCAACCTTAGTTGAAGGTTTAGCCTCTCATGTTATTGAAAACAAAACAAGATTGATTGAATTCATAATGTAAAATTGAGTACTTAGAAATAAGAATCACAAAGTTGAGATCCGAAAGCTAGGAAAACCATAAACTCTCTTCTTTCTCCTCTACAATCTTGAAAATCGTAGCCTCCCTCAACTAATCTGATAATTCCCTATTTATAGACTTAAAACTTAGGGTTTTACAAGTTGAATCGGATAAAATTCGTCCAAGTTTGTATCCTTTCATTGTGGGACGATTTTGGAATAGTAAACGTCCGAATTCGGAAAATTCTATTTCACCATAACTTGTAGTATTTTTAGTTAGCTTTCCAATGCCGCTTGAGTCACCTCAATATCATACTTGAGTGAAAAGTTATGGTCAAAATACTGAGACATGTACAGAATATGAATTTGAATCCAATCCGAAATTTTATCTATTCCGAACTTTAATCCAATCTGATCTTTAATCCTATTTAACCATTTCTTGGATTTGGTTAAACTTAACCACATCATCTAGGTCTTCTCAAAGTATGTTTTCTTCCGAAAATTATTTTTTCTTCAATGACCTACAAAATACTAAAGACACAAAACTATCATAGAAGATCAGATAATAATACAGCTAAAGGATTAACACAAGTAAATTAAGGGGTCTAAATATGTAATATTTGGCACACATCAAACACCCCCAAACTTAACTTTTGCTAGTCCCTTAGCAAAAAAAAAAGGAAAAATAAAATGAAAACAAAACAAAACAAAACATAAATCCTCTTTCGTGGGAGAGATGATTGCATTTGGCAAATGCAACAAGCCTTTTAAACCCCTCGGCATCCCTAATAGACGAGTGAAGTCTCGTGAGGGCTTAACAAGAATGATACCCACAAACATTGAAGAACTATGTTGTTAACAAGAAAGAAGTTTTATATAAACCATGGTTCTTATTCATGAGCAAACTTAAAAAGACAAACACCATCATCATAGTCAAAAGGAAATCCAAAATCAAATCACTCATAATTGGACAATTGAGACCTCATATGTTCTGAAAAGTGTAAAGTGTAATTAGTATACAATCATGAAGCTTTCAGCTTAAACTCAAGACAAGTTCCAAAAAGAAATTTGTAAGGCTCCCGATCAAATGAAATAATCAAGGCAAAATATGCATTTATTTTTTATAGGCTCTGCAATGTCTAACTCCCTTAAGCTTTCTAATTGACCCACGTAACAAGTGTTAGACCAATGACTCCCAAGCTAGGTGGCTTTAGGGTACTAGATGTAGAATATCCCTAAGGGCTTAATAACTTAAGTCAAAAAGGCTACGAAGCCAGACTAGCCACATCATAAATCAACACTGAACTTCACACCTTTTGACGCCAACACTCAATGCTTAATGAGACAAGAGGTCCAGTTACTCAGCGGAAAACTCAACATGATCTTTCTTTTCTTTTTCCTTCTTTATTTATTTTTTTTATATCTTGCAAGCCAATGGTTATTCATCAATAGGTCATCCCACAAATCTCAACAAGAACAAGCTCTAGCTCAAACATCATACCTTATAGAAAACATGCTAATGTGCTCATAAAAATTTATCTCAAAACAAGTGAAATCTCTTTTATCCAAAAATTAAGTCAAAGGACTCAGACTCCTAATGACATAATGATGTGTTCAACCCTTTAAACAAGCTAATGAAATGCAAATCACAGTTACAATATAACTCAAAATTGACAACAACATAGCACAATTTTATTTATTTTTTAAATAAAACTTAAACCAATAAGCACAAAAATAAACAGATGAAATGTTTTTTCATACCCCCAAACTTGAATCACTTATTGTCCTCAATGTAGGTAGAAATACAATACCAAGAGGTATAAGGAGCTAGAGTGAGCAAAGAGACGACCCCCAAACTTACTCGTGACAACACCCCGTCTTGAAAAACACAAAAATAAAGCAAAAATGAACATAAACGAAACAAAAAATAAAAAAATGACTAAAAATAAGACAAGAAAAAGGAATGCCTCCCATAAGCACTAAGTTTTCAGTCTTTAGCCAGACTTTTCACCGTTGATGATTAAGTAGACGACATAGGATCTTCCAAAGGCAATTCCTCACTCTCTGAAATTTCCAGTTCAAAGAACGGCTTCAACTGCTGACCATTGACCTTGAGAGTACTTCCATTCTTAGGATCCACAATCTCGATGGCTCTATGAGTAGAAACTGCATGCACTATGAATGGTCCAGTCCACCGGGATTTGAACTTTCCTGGAAACAGATGCAGACGTGAGTTGTAAAGGATGACTTTCTGACCAACTTCAAATAATCTTCTCAAAATGTTTTGGTCATGAATCTTCTTCATATGAGCTTTGTATAGCTTGGCACAGTCATAGGCATCATTCCTGAATTCTTCTAATTCATCTAGCTGTAGCTTCCTTTGATCACCAGCCTTGGTGAGACTGAAATTCAGCTACTTTATAGCCCAATAAGACCAGTGCTCCAATTCCACAAGGAGGTGACAAGCCTTGCCATACACAAGTCGGTAGGGAGACATGCCAATTGGAGTCTTGAATGCAGTCTAGTATGCCTACAGAGTGTCATTGAGTCAAAGAGACCAGTCCTTCCTCGTTGGGTTCACCGTCTTTTCTAATATCCTCTTGATTTCTCTGTTGGATATCTCAACTTGCCCACTTGTCTGAGGATGGTAGGAAGTTGCAACTTTATGAGTAATATCATACTTCTTCATGAGTTGCTCAAAATATCGGTTGCAGAAATGCTTCCCCCCATCACTGATGATGGAACATGGTGTCCCAAAATGCGCGAACACATTTTCCTTCAAAAATTGCAACACGACTCTGTGATCATTGGTCTTGCAGGCGATAGCCTCCACCCACATGGAAACATAATCCACCGCCACAAGGATGAAAAGATACCAATAAGAATTAGGGAAGGGACCCATAACAAAAGATATTTCAACGCAGCATGGTCCGAGTAGACTAAGACTTTAGACCCTAGCAAGTAAGATCTAAACTTATCCAGAGCAAACACTATATCCAACAACTCTTTTTCAGTGGTGGAGTAGTTGAGTTGTGCATCATTTAGAGTCTTGCTAGCATAGTATATGACATGCGGAATCTTCTTCGGCATCACACATTATCTCGAACGGAACCCCCCAATTAGGTGGCTGATGATTGGTGTAGAAGTTAAGGTCATTTTCAGAACCTCAAAGGCTGTCTGGCACTTGTCATTGAAATCAAAAGGAATATCTTTTGCCAGTAGATTACATAGAGGTCTTGCTTTCTTGCTGAAGTCCTTGATGAATCTTCTGTAGAACCCAGCATGTCCTAGAAATGACCGAATCTCCTTAACTATCTGCGGGGGCGGAAGGTTAGAAATCAAATCAACCTTAGCTCTGTCAACCTCGATACCTTTGTGGGAAATTACATGCCCCAAAACAATTCCTTGTTTTACCATGAAGTGTCATTTTTCCCAATTCAGAACCAGATTCTTTTCCTTACACCATACAAGCACCAATGTGAGATGATGTAGACACTCCCCAAATGATGAATCGAAGACTGAGAAGTCATCCATGAAGATCTCCAGTTGACATTCAACCATTTATGAAAAGATGCTGACCATGCATCGCTGAAAAGTGGCCGGTGCATTGCACAATCCAAACGGCATACGACGATAGGCAAATGCACCGAAAGGACAAGTGAAAATAGTCTTTTCTTGATCTCCGGGGTCCAGTGGAATTTGGTTGTAGCCAGAGTAGCCGTCAAGGAAATAGTAGTACTCATGGCCAACCAATCTCTCCAACATTTGATTGATGAACGATAGAGAAAAATTGTCTTTTCTTGTCACGGCATTTAACTTCATGTAGTCAATGCATACTCTACATCCTGACTGCACATGAGCGGGGACTAACTCATTTTCCTGGTTCTTGAAGACTGTAATCCCTGCCTTCTTTGGCACCACATGAACGGGACTCACCAATTTGTTGTCAAAAATTGGGTATATGATTCCTCCATCCAGAAGTTTAATTACCTCCGCCCAAACTTCCTCTTGCATGGCCGGATTCAACCGTCTTTGTGGCTCACGAGAAGTTTTAGCATTTTCTTCCAGATGAATCTTATGCATCACTACTATAGGGCTGATTCCTTTGATATCTTCTATTGACCACCCAATTGCTTCTTTATGCTCTATCAAAACTTCTAGCAGCTTCTGTTCCTGATCACCATCCAGATCGACAGCAATGATCACTGGCAGAGATTCTGTAGGATCCAGATACTTGTCCTTCAGGGTATCTGGTAGAGGCTTCAACTCCGGCTTGATAGGTTCAATTGCTAATGAAGATTGATCAGGGGATGTTGTTAAAGTAATTTCTGCAGTCTCCCTCTCTATCTCAGGAGTTGAGTCTAACAAGGCGTCAGCTTGTTCCAATAGTGTGTCTAGTTCCATGTCACTTCCTGGTCCAATCAGGCATTCTCCAAAGGGGTCTTCAATATCTGGTTCATTGACAGTTTTCTCTACTATTTCCTCAATTAAGCATGTGCTTCTGACCTCCTTATATTCAAATGGTTGCCTGCTGATGTCAAAGATGTTCAGCTCCACTGTCATGTTTCCAAATGATATCTTCATGACTTCAGTTCTACAGTTGATTAGGGCATTAGCCATAGCTAAAAAGGGACACCCTAACATGATTGGAACTTGAATTTCTGCATTTTCCATCTCTGTATCTAAGATGATGAAGTCCATAGGGTAGTATAACTTATCAACTTTGATCAGCACGTCTTCAATAATTCCCCTTGGAATCCTCATAGATCTGTTGGCCAACTGAAGTGTAATTGAAGTGGATTTCAACCCTCCCAATCCCAGCTGAACATATACTGAATATGGCAGTAGATTTACATTGGCCTCCAAATCCAATGGAGCTTTTTCAACTCGGTTGTCACCAATCTTGCAAGCAATGGTAGGACATCCAGGGTCCTTATACTTTACAGGCATCTTGTATTGCAAGATAGAGTTGACCTGCTCAGTTAGGAAAGCTTTCTTAGGGACGTTCGTCTTCCTCTTGATGGTGACCAAATCCTTCAGAAATTTGGCATAAGAAAGCACTTGCTGGATGGCATCTAGGAATGGAATGTTTATCTGCACTTGCTTGAACACTTCCAAAATATCATCGAACTTTGAGCTTTTCTTTGGCACGATCGATCTTTCTGGATACAAAGCTTTGGGTATATACTTTCTGGAAGGGTCCTCAGCAATCGGAATGGTAATGTCTGGTCCTGTGTCTTCCGCAGGCTTGTCTTGGTTTTCCTTCTCTTCTGCAGCCTCAGTGACCTCTTCAGGGATGACCACTTGATTATTCATTTGTTTGCCTGACCTCAAAGTGGTGATGGCTTGTACATGCTCCTGACCATGCGTAGAGGCGGAGGAACTTCCAATCACAAACTGCCCTTTTGGGTTAGGCACAGGTTGATTAGGGAACTGTGAGTCCACTCGATTGCAACAGGGCTGTAACACAAACAAAACAACAAAACAAAGCAAAACATAACAAAATTCTTTTTTTTTTTTTTTAGTAACAACATTAAAACAAAAAAAAAATATCAGAAAAATAAAATCCTAATTATAACTAGTAGAAGAATAAAACTAATCTAGAATAAATTGGTTTCAAAAAATACAATTCCCCGACAATGGCGCAAAAAACTTGTTGTGCAAATTTATTTCGCAAGTGCATGAATTAATTGTAGTTAATGGATTGCAAATGCGAGATCGAACCCACAGGAAATTGTATTCTTGAAAGCAATTTTAAATCTAAATTAATTAAACCCTAAGCTAGTTCCAATTTTTGAGAGATTTTTTTGTTTGAATGAAAAAGCAAAAGCATGAGCAATTTAAAGTGATTGAAATCTTATGACGAAGCACTAAGGTTTCGGAATCCGCACTCACAAATTCATAACAACATAATTTCATGACCTATAATATTCCCCAAAGTTCTCACATATAAATCTTAAGTTTGTCTTACTATTGCTTCAAAGAATTAATCAAAAGATTCCATGTATCCATTCATAACCCAAATCACAAAAGAAATCCAATATTTGATCAAATCATTAGCTGTATCCGGCAATCACATGAAAATATCCAATCTTCATCAAAACATCAATTGTATCCAGAGAATAAATCATAGGGGAAATCCAATTTTTAACAAAGAAAACCAAGCAATCAATTGTATTGAATAATCTTAAATCATCAAATGTATCCTTGAATCACAAAAGATATCCAACAGTTATTCAATCCAATTGATTAGAAGTAAAACCATAGAGCAATTAAACCATTAAATTGGGAAATATTACATACATGAAACAAAGTTGCTAATCATAAGTGAGGCTTCATCTTCAACCTTAGTTGAAGGTTTAGCCTCTCATGTTATTGAAAGACAAAACAAGATTGATTGAATTCATAATGTAAAATTGAGTACTTACAAATAAGAATCACAAAGTTGAGATCCAAAAGCTAGGAAAACCTTAAACTCTCTTCTTTCTCCTCTACAATCTGGAAATTCATAGCCTCCCTCAACTAATCTGATAATTCCCTATTTATAGACCTAAAACTTAGGGTTTTACAAGTTGAAATCGAATAAAATTCGTCCAGGTTTGTATCCTTTCATTGCGGGACAATTTTGGAACAGTAAACGTCCGAATTAGGAAAATCCTTTACGCAATAACTTCTAGTATTTTGAGTCAGCTTTCCAATGCCGCTTGAATCACCTCAATCCAATACTTGAGTGAAACGTTATGGTCAAACTACTAAGATGTGTGCAGAATCTGAATTTGAATCCATTCCGAAATTTTATCAAATCTAAACTTTAATCCAATCTGATCTTTAATTCGAGTTAACCATTTCTTGGATTTGGTTAAACTTAACCACATCATCATGTCTTCTCAAAGTATGTTTTCTTCCGAAAAGTAGTTTTCCTTCAACAACCTACAAAATACTAAAAACACAAAACTAACACAGAACATCAGATAATAACACAACTAAAGGATTAACACAAGTAAAGTAAATGATGCAAATATGCAATATTTGGCACACATCACACTTGCACAATCTATATTGCACACGACTCGTGTGCTTACGAGTCTCATTTTAAAACTCACAACAAGTTTTTGGCCCCATTGTCAGGGTATTATTTGTTTTTGTGAAAATTGATTTTTGTTTAAATTGATTTTGTTTTTCTACTAGTTTAGGCAGATTTTTATTTTCTGTCCTCTTTGCAATTTTATTTTATTTCTTTTTAATTTTATTTTATTTTCGGTAATTTGATTTTTTTTTTTTTTTTTTTAAAAAGAGAAGTTTGGTTGCTGTTTTTCTTGTTCGCAGATCTAAGGAGCCCAATCCTTGCCAAGACGCTCGAGCGCACCTCAGCTGCGCTAAACCTTTCCGCAGTTGCGCTCGAGCACACAATAGACACACACCCCACATGCATCTATGCTCAATCGCGCCTCATCTGCGCTCCAACGCACCTCCGCAACCATCTTCAACAGACTAGCAGCAACTAAGTGGGAAGTTTTTCTTTTTAATTCTTTATTATTTTTTGAATAATTGTTCTCTATTTTGTTTTCTTTTTTGTTTTTCTCATTTTGTGAATATTTTGTTTCTTGTTACTTAGTTTATTTTAGAGCTCTTGTTTGGTGTATGCTTGGTTGGAGATCCTTGAACCTAGAGTTGATACCCTAAGATCCCGACATCGATAGAACCCCTAGGAGAAATCGGAGAGCACCAGTTGAAAGAGAGACTGTGGAGGTGGGAGATAACATACCCTAAAATGTGGAGCAGTGTAGGGTTGAGAATGAGGATGCGAGAGTTGAGAATGTGGAGAAAGCTAGAGCTTGGAATGTGGGCTACACTACATCTCTTAGGGATTTGTTCACACCCGTTGCCACAAACGCCCCTTCATGCATAGTATTGCCACCAACCAATGCTACCCATTTTGATCTTAAACCTCACGTCATCCAAGTCTTACCTTCTTTCCATGGTCTAGATTATGAAAATCCATATAGTCATGTGAAGAAATTCCGTGACATATGTGCCACTTTCAAATTTCAAAACTTCTCTGAAGAATGTGTCGAAAGGAAATTAGTTCTTTTACTCAGGGGGGATGAGAAATTTTCAGAGAGTTGGGAGGGATTCAAGGAGTTACAAATAAAGTTTCCTCCACATGGATATGAGAAATGGAGGCTCGTTCAGTTTTTCTACCAAGGATTGACTCAATCCAACTGTAGCATGATCGAGTCTATGAATAGGGGAGCATTCTTGAGTTTGACAGAGATAAAGCATACAAAGCTTTGGATAAGTTGTCCGACACTTCATAGCAGTGGGATTTTTCAAGTTGACCGGATAACTCTAGTTGAGGTCCCAAGAAAATGGGCATCTATGAGGTTAAGGAAGACACAAAGTTGAGGATAATGATAGATGCTCTCACCGGAAAGGTCGACGCTCTCATTGTAAGCCAGCCCATCAATGCAGCCAATACATTCAATGTTGAAAGTTGTTCCATCTGTGCGAGTCCTATGCACTCAGTTCAGAATTGTCCATCTCTATTGGCCTATGCCGAGTGTTCGATGGAACAAGCAAATGCTTTCAATGATTATAGGAAGCAATCAAGTGGGCCATACTTGGAGACCTATAATCCAGGGTGGAGGAACCACCCCAATCTCTCATGGAGGCAGAACTAGCCGATGAATTAGGGAGGAGCCTCTCATCATGCTCAAAGTCAATATCCTCTCGGATTTCTTCCATCGGCTCAAAATCAAAGTCGCTTGATTTTTTTAATGCCACCTCTGGCATTCCAAGGCCCAAATCAAGTGCCAACATCATCTTCACATTCATCTTTGGAAGACAAGCTTAAGGAGTTCCAATCTTAGACATCACAAACTTTCAAGGAGTTCATACAGATGACAGGCCAATCCATAAATGAAGTGAGGAGTGCTACCATAGTAAACACCCAAGCTATTCCCAAGCTGGAGAGTCAGATAGGACAAATAACAAATCACTTGGGTGAGAGAGAGAGAAGGGAAAGCTCCCGAGTTAGCCAGTGCCCAACCCTAAGGGACAGTTTGCGGTTGGAAGTTCTTCAGATTCTGCGCATGGGAAGGAATATGTGCAATCCATTGTCACACTTAGGTCAAGGAGACAAGTGGAGAATTAAGTGGTTCTGCCAGAAGAGAACCCTGCTGTGCCACAAGGGCAAGATAGTGGCAAAAACGAGGGGAGAGATGCTGACCCTTCTAGAGCCATACCCATTGTTGAGGACCCCCCCTATGAGCTTTGGCCGAAAATCTCCTTATCCAGAAAGATTGAAGGCCCCGAAGAAGAGAGCGTAGTATGCTGAAATTCTGGAGGTATTCAAACAAGTTCAGATAAACATCATGTTTTTGGATGCCATCCAACAAGTGCCCTCTTATGCTAAGTTCTTGAAGGATTTAGTCATTGTTAAGAGAAAGACATAAATCCCAAAGAAAATATTTCTGACCAAGCAAGTTAGCTCCATCCTTCAATGGAAGCTTCCCATCAAGTATAAGGACCCAGGGTGTCCTACAATTTCTTGCATGATAGGAGTCAAGCGGATTGAAAGGGCACTATTGGATCTTGGACCAAGTGTGAATCTCTTGCCCTATTCAGCCTACTTACAATTGGGGCTGGGAGAATTGAAGCCCACATCTATGACACTCTCATTAGCTGACAGGTCAGTCAAGAGACTAAGGGGAATAGTTGAGGATGTTTTGATCAAGGTGGACAAGTTTTATTTCCTTGTGGCCTTTATAGTGATAAACACGGAACCAGTTCCGAATGTTGGAAGTCAAATCCCTATGATTCTAGGGCGACCTTTCTTAGCTATGGCTAACGCCCTAATCAACTGTAGCACTGGGGTGATGAAAATTTCTTTAGGGAATATGACAATGGAGCAAAACATCTTCGACATCAATAAGCATCCACTTGACTATGATGAGGTCCACAATGTGTGCATAATTGAAGAGATAGCTGATGAGAAGGTGAGTGAGTTAAGCTTGGAGGACCCTGAGGTGGAGTGCTTTACTTAAGATGAAGATGATCTGGACTTAGACAGGCTACTTGGGCAAGTTGGGATTTTGTGTGAGCCAAGCATTGAGGATCTTGAGATAGGGCATTTTGCACAATCTGGAGGTGATCTTGACCTTGACAAGATACTTGAGTAAGCTAGAACCTTGCATGAGCCAAGTATTGAGGATCCTGAGATAGAGCATTTTGCACAATATGGAAGCGATATGGACCTTGACAGGGTACTTGAGCTAGCTGAGACTGTGAGTGAGCCGAGTATGGAGGACCCAGTGATAGAACAATTTGCTCAATTTGGATATAATCTAGACTTTGATGAATTAGTTGAGCAAGCTGAAGCCGTTTTGGATCCCATTCTAGAGATGCAACTGGAGAAAGGGGAAACCATTGAGATATCATTCCCGAACCCATATTCATTAGCAAGAGAGCCTCTCAAGTTGATTTCTGAGGGCAAATGGGTTAGACCCATTAATGTGTGGCCTAAGTGGCCAAGTGTGACTGTGGGGAGGAATAAGGATAACGCGTTATTATCTACTCGTGTTCAGCCAGGATGGCCAGGGTGCATTGATTACAGCAAGATGAAGGCCATTGCAAGGAAAGATCATTTCCCGCCCCCGTTCATTGATAAGTTGGTGAAATGGTTAGCTAGACATCCCTATTATTGTGTGCCTGATGGTTATTCCTGCTACAACCAAGTTTCTTTGGATCCCAACGAGCAAGAGAATACCATCTTCATATCTCCTTTTGGTGTGTTTGCCTACTGTCACATGCCATTTGGATCATGCAACACACCTATTGTTGAAAGTCTGGTTGAAGACTGTAAACTTAGCGCTTGTGGGAGGCAACCCTTTGTTACTTTTAGTTTTTTGTGGTCATTTAATTTGGTTTTGTTTGTTTAGTTTTTGTTTTTGTTACATATCATGTTTCTCACCTAATAGATTTTCCATGTCATCTTCACTTTCGTATAGTAGTTTCTCCCATGTTAGTATATACAGTATTGGAGTATCTTGGAATCAAGTGGATGCCCTTTTACACATTAAAAAAGTACCTCGATTTATTATTTATTATTTTTTATTTTTAGGACACGTGGCATATTTTAGGAGTGACACGTGAGAGATTAAGAAGGTATCAATTTTGTATTTTCCCATAGGTGAGGTACTAGATTTGACTGTTTTGAAAACCTAGAGGGAAAAAAAAAAAAAAAAGTACAAACCGAGGTACTAAAAAAATACTTAACCCTAGTTTTTATAGGCATGGATGCATTGTTAGAGATGATGCAGAACCTGCACTAGACGACAATACCCATTACCCATTTGGCCAACCCAAGTAGCTATTACAGGCCCAGAAGCCCACAATTGGGGCTGAATGGATTGGGCCTAAGCCAAGGGCCTCAGTCACACAAAGAACACTAGGAATATTTACGGTGAAAAAGATAACCTCCTCCAGGGATAGAGTCAAAAAGTTTTATGAGCAAGAGCCAAAGTTTAGTAACATATGTTACAAACATTATTTTTTAAAGCAATTGGTTTACTAATTCTTCAAAAATTTTTACCATTAGACATGAAAGCTTGTTCGTCATTTTTATGACAAAAAAACTAAATCAATTTAATTGGTTTTTGCGGTTTTGACAGTTAGTCATTAACAAATTTTTATTATAGTTTGACCATTTGATTATTAACAAATGTTTTAAGGTTTTTTGATGTTATGACTGTTTGGTCCGTAATTGCCTTTAGTAAACTATTGAGAAATATAGAGGGACACTAGCTTTCTCATATTCCAAGCACCCTTACCTTCATCAAAACTGCCAAATAGCATGGAAATAGAATGGAATAGTGGTGTTGCAGAACCACGTAAGAATCTGATGATGATTGCTATCCCAATCAATGAGGTGAGTAAGGAAAGCTTCATCACTTTAAGTAGCGCCTTTAATGGGCTCTTTGGCATCCCCTGTCACATAAAACAAAAGCTTGCAACCTTTAAGAAAACTACACATAGATTGGGACCGAGCATCTAGAGATTTGTGTCATCTCGAGATTTCAAATGCAAAATCAGAGTGTAATTTGTGCCGTCTAGAGTGTAATTTTTGCCATCCAATATAGCCTGAACATGATAAAGAATCACGTTTTGTGCCATATGAAATCATGACGAAAAGATAAGTAGAAAACACGTTGCCAACCCTTGCAACAATAGTCAAAGTCAATATTCAACCATCAAACAATGTGGTCAAAGTCAACGATCAAATTAGGCATGACAAAGTGTTGGCGTGGCAGGGTGCTGATGTGGTAAAAGCGTTGACGTTGCATAGGTGCTAACATGGCACTAGGGTTGATGCTACACTAGGACTAACGTGGCCTAGAATTGACATAGCGCTAGGGTTGAATGCCACATGGCGAAGGGTATGGAGAAGCTCTACCAGCACGTGGCTAATGCACCAAGGAGAAGGCTGGATGTGGAGTATATGCATCACAAAAATAGAACTGCAACACATCAGGGCTCAGACGGAGGCGTTCTTGGTTGACTGAACTTGGCGGTGGCGGATTTGTGGTTTGGTGCTATGATCGAGGTAATTGGATCACCATGTCGGCAAGAGGCAGCACGATCTAATTCTTCGAACGGTGCATGGTAGCTCCAACGGTGGCATTTTCGGCCACTCTGGACAGTCTTCTTCCAAGGTTTCGAACAGGGACTGAACATGGATTGAACAAGGATTTGTTGAGAATTTGATTTTTTAATAACAATGTGACAAGAAATTAAGCACTCAATATATTTTTCAATAATAACAAATCAAACAAAGTAAGCATTTGATATAAACAAAAATCATAATGAGTCAAAATAAACTTGTCACATGAAATTATTCTCAAATTAAAAAGCATCCCCAAAATTCAGTCATTAATCTATGAAGAACAATTGATAAAAATACTAGGCTTCACCCCTATCCTTAGCTACTCATAATATTAAAATACTTAACAATGTATAAATAGAAAAACATAGAAAAGAAATAACTTGAATATTAAGAATAAATCCCTAAATACACAACAATAGTCGTATGAAGCCCTCTGCTTTGTTATTTTCCTTTCTTTTATGCAGTATGGCCTCTTCTCTCAACCAAGACCAGCACTGTGGTTCATCTATACACAAATTTATGTCGAAAAGGAATCAACACCTTCATGGATGACAAACTTCGAAGAGGAGAGGAAATTTCACCGGCACTTGTCAAAGCCATTGAAGAGTCAAAGATTTCGATCATTGTACTCTCTAAAAACTACGTATCATCCCGATGGTGCTTGGAAGAGCTGATGAAGATCCTCGAGTGCAGAAGGACAAGGGAGATACTAGTTCTACCACTGTTCTATGACGTAAATCCTTTGAAAGTACAACGTCAAACCAATAGGGTGAAGAAGCATTCACTGAACTTGCAAAAAGGTTCAACGATGATGAAATGAAGGTGGAAGGGTGGAAGAGAGCCCTAAAAGAAGTGGCCAATTTATCCGGGATGTATTTAGGAAACAGGTATTTCTAACCACCTTTGCTGTCTTCCTTCTATATTGTTCTTTTTTTCTTCTAATTATGGTACATCCCATATACACATGTTTTCATGCATGCATGTGAACAAAACTGTCTACTTGTAATTAACCTTTTAAGTAATCTTTGTTCTAAAATTAATTAAACTCGGCCGATTCTTTTGTTTTAGATGGGATAATTTGCTTAAATAACTTTTTCATGACTTAAAAAAAAAAACAAAATGGAAAATGAACTTTCTATTTGTTGCGCACATATCGAGGTTGTTTGTCAATACCACTTTTTCACTTTTCTATACCAATTATTATTATTATTATTATTTTACAAAAAGTATGAATAGTGCTATGGTGCATAACAAACCCCCTCATAGTTATGTATCACTAACTTTTCTTTCTAGTCCTACTTTTTTAATGCATAATTTCTCTTCTTTTTATCTGAAGGTAACTCATTAGTTAGTATGTTTTGTTATCTTTTTGTATCGGTAGGAATGAACTTGAATTTATTGACGAAATCATCGAACGGGTGAATTTAAAATTAGTTAATAATACATACTTTCAAGTTGCCCAATATCCAATTGGAATAAAGTCTCATGTACAGGATATGAAGTCGCTTTTTAGATATAGAGAATAATGACAGCACATGCATGATAGGGATCTTCGGAACTAGCAGGATTGGTAAGACAACTCTTGCCAAAGCCATCTACAACTCGATTGCTTCTCATTTTGAAGATAGTTGTTTTCTTGAAAACATTAGAGAAACTTCCAACAAAAAGGGCTTGATCCATTTGCAAATTAAACTTATTTCTAAAATCCTTGGAGGCTCAAGTCAAATGGTTGACAATGTTGATCCAGGAATTACTTTGATACAACAAAAGCTTCGCTTAATAAGGATACTTCTAGTTCTTGATGATGTGGATCATTCAGACCAATTAGAAAAGATAGTTGGAAAAGGCAATTGGTTTGGTTTAAGAAGTAGAATCATCATAACAACAAGAGATAAAAATTTACTAACTAAACATCAAGTTTTAACCTACGAGGTGAAGGAATTGGGTTACTTCAAAGCTCATAAGCTCTTTAGTTGGCATGCCTTTGAAAGTCACAAACGATGCAGGGTGTTATGCTGGAGGATTGCCACTAGCTTTGCAAGTGTTAGGCTTGAGTGTAAAAGGTAAAGATATTGTAATGATCTAGATTTTAAAACACTTATTTAAATAATATTAAATAGATTAAAAATATAATCGATAAATTAGAACAATGATATGTGGATTAATGATATTAAATAACTATTTAGTGTTAAAGGTATATTACATTGATTTTTGACCTCTTATGTATATTACTTCAATTCTATAAATTTAGCTTCACTAATATGTTTATGGGCATAATTAAACCCAATCTAGTAAATAAACTATTTATATTGGCATTTAGTGAAGTCATAAATTAATTTGAAGCTTTTCAGTTTTTAGCCTAAAAAGCAGTGTTTTAATTTTCATACTCTCTAAATGAGATTAAAACTGCTAAAGAAAGATACTAAGGCTAGCCACCTTTATTGAAAGCTTAAAGTCTTCTAGAAATGAGGGTTATGGGAAATATAATGATAACAATAATTTAATAAGGCAAGTGGCCATGTGGGAATGCAAATAGTTAAAGCCTAAGTTGAATCGGAAACTTTGTACAGGCCAAAAATAGACTCAAACGAACTCGGATGAAGTCGAACTAAAAGTATAAAATGTTTGTCTTGGAGTCCTCTATCTACTCTCAAAATTTCAAATCAATCCGAGTACGTTTGGACATTGAAAAATGGATTGGGATACACTGCCCTCATTTTGGTCGAAAATACTAATTGGTATAGAGCATGAAATATGGACTAGGTTCATTCTTTTGTTAAATACATTTCAACCCTTAGACCAAATGTGTAAAAATAAATCCTAACCATTCATTCTCTTATAAGTAGAGCCTAAGCTAAAGTCACTTTCACTTGAGCTTTTTATTTACAATTTTAGAACAAGTAAAATTGTTTGCTCCTCCTTTCATTTTATTTCTTAGTTCTAGTCAAATACCATATAGCTTAGATCTTTCTTGTAGTGTTTACGTGTTCTTATTTTTCTAAACTAGCTACCTAGAGAAGATTTGGTAGAGTTTTACTTCTAAAGATTATTGGGTAAGTGTTTCTTGTATAAATATCATGATTTATTGCTTGTATCACTTGTTCTCATTTATTTGTTTAAAGACCCAATAAGCATATAATGTAAAATAGCGTAATAGATACAAGTGAATTAATAATAATGAGTTAGTAGACAAAATCAATTAAGGGCTTATGATATTATCTATATATTATTTACTTTACAGCTTTTACGTTCAGTCATTGTCATTTAAATTTTAATTCATATTTTTGGCGGTTATCCCTGGAATATGAATTCAGTATTTACATTCAGCCATTTCTTTTATTGTCATTAAATTTTAATTCATATTTTTGGCGGTACGGACCATTGGTCTCATCCCCGAAATATGAATTCAGTATTTATATTCAGTCATTTCTTTTATTAACATTTAAATTTTGATTCATACTTTGGTAGGTATGGACCATTGGTCTCATCTCCGAAATATGAGTCATGCTTTATATATATTATTTATAATACTAGTTTGTATTTAGTGATACTGGCCTGTAGCCTCGTCACCAAAAATGAATTCAGGCATAAAGCTTGTTATAAGTGACTATCTTAGATTAATATAACAAAATGAGTAACTAAAAATGAAGTGACGGATAATAAATAAATATAAAAATATGAGGGTCTTTAAACAATGATATTATTGGAGAATGAACTAAGTATTGTTTGTATGTATGTATTTATATGCAGAAGTGGAGCAGAATACTATACTAAGGAGTGTAAGTATAGATATACTTACTGAATACTAGCTTTGTTTTATTGTTATAGGAATTCTTATTTTGTCTTATTAATATAATTTTGCAATACAACTGCTGCATAATGTGTCTAATAAAATGGGCTAATAAGAGAGCCACCTTAAGAACAAGCTGGGTAGATTGCCGCGAGGAACTGTAGATATCTTAGTGGATGGGGTATATAACCATCCAACAAGCCTAATATATAACTAAGCTGGGGCGGTGTAGTTACCAGCACCAAATAGGTAAACCTCTAAAGTGTGAGGGACATAACGGACGTAAGCGGGCTGAGAG
Source organism: Corylus americana (assembly GCA_036287905.1). NCBI lineage: Eukaryota > Viridiplantae > Streptophyta > Magnoliopsida > Fagales > Betulaceae > Corylus > Corylus americana. The sequence continues at coordinate 14,357,504 of CP125823.1, forward strand.
CTCATGACAAGAGGTCTGAAAAAAGATTATCATAAAACACAAACTAATCTGTCATTACGCTGCATTCACAACTCATTCATTATTATATATTTTAGTCTTTAATCTTACTTGTTCAAAACTAGTCCTTTTAGTCTTTATCTCTAGGAAGATAGATTACTCACTTGCTTGCCTATGTAAATATGATAACGTCATCTTTACATAAATCTTGATGCAGGAATAGAAAGTGAGGACGATGGTCCTTTTACTGGTTTTGATGGTTGATAAACCATCTACTGCAGGATTGATGCGTACTCTATGGAGCAAGACTCATTTTTGTTAATCACTTTTATTACGTATGGTGATGTGTGTGAACTTAATAAATATTACTATATTAATTTAGGTGCTGCCTGTGGCATATATTTGGTACACCTAGTGTGTACATATGTTGTAATGAAAACCATGTTTCTATTTTATATCACCTCGAGGTATTTCAGTTAGCTCAATTGTATTGTGTAAGTTATTCCTAGGTCATAGAAAAAGAAAAAAAAATATACATACTCCACAGTAAGATTGTATTTTCTAAAGTTGCAGCATCACGACTTCGATATTTGCTAGCTCAAATATCAGGGTGTTACAGATATCTTTTACTGGAAAAATAAATTGGACAAGTACAAAATAATTCCTCACGATGATATTCAAACAAGACTTCTAATAAGTTTTGATGGATTAGATGAAAATGCAAAGAATATTTTCCTTGACATCGCATGTTTCTTCGAAGGAGAGAATGTAGAATATGTCACAAAAATACTAGATAGTTGTGGTTTTCACTCATATAGTGGCATCGAAGAGCTAAACGATAAATGTGTCATAACTGAGTTTTCGGATAAATCATTGGTGATGCATGACTTGCTGCAAGAAATGGGTAGAGAAATTGTTCGACAAGAATCACCCGAAGAACTTGGCAAGCACAGTAAATTATGGTTTCCTGAAGATGTTCGTCATGTTCTAGAAGAAAAGATGGTAAAAATTATGTTAAAAATCCCTTTAAATTTACATTTGTTTCGTTTTCATGAGTTAAGCTACTAGGAAAATATATATTTTACAAAATAACAATATTGCTTCAAGTTAGATGGTTATCTGACTTCAAGGGTTGAATATTCATGTAAAAATTGTGATGTTCATAATAGAAGGAGAACATGTGAGGTTAATCCCACCTTGAGAAAAAAAAAAAAAAAACAAAAAGTCCCAATTAGAAATTCTAATTAAAGATTATACTGAACTTTATAAAAATTTTAAATATAATTCTTGGAATTTTTTATTTTTTGGTAAAAACACATTTCTCAAAACAAACTACGAAAAAAAAAAAAAAAAGAAGGATAAAGACAAAAATACCAAAAAGAAATACAAAAAAAAAAGAAAAAACGATTTACAAAAAATTAAATACAAAACTTTTAGGGAATGTCCGACAGCTTCGTAATCGAAAATTTTGCAAACGCATACTTCTAGCTATGTAAAGTGAGAAGGTTGGTCTTAACAATACATACATACAACCTTTGTCAATTTTTACAATTTTTATTAGTATCTTGCCTTTCTTTTATGAACAAGTAAGGGTAATATGTAAATATAAATATAACATAAACATTTCATTTTGAGAATGTGATCATCAGTCACTTTAAGGCATTCACTACAAAAAAATGGCTATTTTCTGCCGTGGCAAACAGTACATGATTTTTTCCACGTCAACATTTTCTGACGTGCTAATTTAGCACGTCAGAAAATGCTAACGTGCCAAATTTGGCGGGTCAGAATTTTCTGACGCCCAATTTGGCGCGTCAGAAATTTTCTGACGTGCTAAATATTACGCGTCAAAAAAAAAAAAAAAAAAAAAAAGGGCCAAAATTTTGAAAATTTTCCACCTTATTTTCCCTCCACTTTTTTCCTCTTTTTATTATTTCCTCTTCATTTATTTTTCCCACACTCTCTCTCTCCTCTCCCTTCTCTCCACGGCAGATCAAAGAAATTTTTTTTTTTTTTTGAAATAGGCAGATCGAAGAAATTAGGCAGAAGAAGGAGAAGAGAAGAAGAAAAAGAAAGGGAGAAGAGAAGAAGAAGAAAAAGAAGAGAAGCTGCAGAAGAAAAGGAAAGGGAGAAGAGAAGAAGAAGAAGAGAAGCTGCAAAAGAAAAAGAAAGGGAGAAGAGAAGAAGAAGAGAAGCAGAAGAAAAGAAAAAAAAAAAAAAAAAAAAAAAAAGAAGAGAAGAAGAAGAAGATCAAGGAAGAAGAAGAGATCACACCATCTCTGCACACCATGGTGCAGAGATGGTGCGATCTCGGCACCATGGTGCAGATCTGCACCATATGGTGCAGCTGTGTTGAGAAACACAGATCTGCACGGCAGCTCCTCACGCTGCCGTGCAGAGGAATACGAAAAAAATAATAATAATTTCAATTAATCAATTTTTAATTCAAAAAAAATCCCAGAAAAATATTTTTAAAAAAAATTAATTTTTTTTTTTAATTTTTTAATTTTCTGACGAGCGTCAGAACTACCACGTCAGAAAATTAGTTCTCCCACATCAGAAAATTTTCTGACGTGTGAGACAGTGAAACGTCAGAATTTTCTGACGTTTTACCCACTGACGCGTCAGGAAATTTTTTTTCCTGACACCTATCCTTCTGAAAATCGACACGCGTCAGAAATGACCCGTCAGAAAAAATTTCTGACGTGTCAGACACTAGAAAACGTCAGAAATTTCTAGTAAAAAAAAAAATATTTTTTTGTAGTGATTCCAAATTACTCATTTTGAATGAGTAGATATACAAGATAACATAATAGCAGAGGGTGGACAAGATGAAGAACATCCTCACGATCAAATTGCAATTATTGTTGGAGTCTATAGTGACAGTAACGAAATCTACTGTCCTCATGGAGATAACCGAAAAACTTGCTATGGATCATTGCGCTCTGATCAAGTATGGTTGCATTCCTATGTTCTTCCAGAAGATTTTAAGCTAAAGAGAGGAGATAATCTTCAAGTTCACTAAAGTATTTTCCAGTATCTTACAGGTTTGAATTTTATATCTGTGAAACATTCAAAGTCAGTGTCTTTTAAAAGTTGCGGATTCCATTTGGTATGAAAGCATGAAGAAAAAGCGATAGATTTAATTCAACCATCAAAGAGATGTCGTGATGATGATGATGAATGATGATGGCAACTTGGAATCCAATTGTTACCCACAACAAAAGCGACATTCTTCAACACCTGGCACTTAGAATTAGTATGAAGAGAATAATGTAATTAAGGTGTGGATTTACTTATCTCTTTTTCAAATCCGATTTTGTTACCCCTTTGAAATTACTACTGCTTTATTTTTTGGGACTTGTTCGTGCTTTTATATATAGTTTTCTGCTTTACGATTTTGGTGGCATAAATTCATCAGCAATGAAAACTAATAAATTCTTGACCTGCTTGGCATATTGAAGGAGTTCCTTTGGCTTTGGCTTGTGTGTGTTTTGCGGGACTTGGACAATCTGGCAGGCAACTCACATGCTGCAACTTCTACTTCAGATATCACGTTAGTGATTTTACTCTCCATAGTCTGTCTTTATAATTCTTTTTTTTATTTCTGCTTTTGTTTTTTGTGCAAGTATTATGGTCTTTTGTCCCCAAGTGGTAGCTCAATCGGCTGGGGACCACACCTCATAAATCGTTCGTCACTAGTTCAAATCCCCCCTCCCTCTTCCCTTGTGTGGGAATGTCAAAAAAAAAAAAAAAACAAAGAAAGTATTATGCTCTTTTGGCACTTCTTAATCGTGGCCATGCTCTTTTATAAGATTGGAGTTAACCCGATATGCAATTTTGCTAATTGTTGAGAAAGGAAATTATTTTCTTTCCTCAAGGACTAGTTTGATTTTCTTCACAAATTTGTATTTTGAGAAAAAAAAAAATTAAGCAACAACTACAAAGAGAAAAAAAAAAAAAAAAAAAAAAAAAAAAAAATTAGCTTGATATAGTGACACACTATAATAAATGGAGAAAGGATCATATTATCTATATCTCAATTAACCAACGATCCGCCGAGTTCCATGACCATTTTTATTTATTACGGAATAGCACAATCATCATTCTTAGTAGGACACAAGTAAGCCTCCTAAACTTAGTCCAATTACTAAGCCAAGAAAGTCTCTATTTTTTATTTCCTCAATTGAAGGAATGTAGGCGAAATGAGAATTTAAGGCCATTACCTTCTTCTTCTTTTTTCGTTTATCATGGTTTTTCTATCATCTTCTCAAATGAGCATTTATACTCTAAAATGAATTTTCTACTTTATATGAGACCTTATTGTTGTGTTCATCTCAACATAAATAATCAATGTACCTATCCCTACAACTTAAGAATTTTGTAAGGACATGTTTAAGGTTGTTGAAGTGGGTGCTACTTGCAATCGATTTTGTAAAATCTCTAAGTGCATTAATAAAAGATTAACCAAATCAAATTCCTTTAAACTAACCAACATTTTTCTGTTTCTTTGGTGGCAGAGTTTTGATTATTGCTACAGCGGACCTTTCCTTGGTTTTGGATCTCAGTTGATATTTTTTCCAGTCCTAGTATTATTTTCAAGTGATTGGGCAATATGTGAAGATTAAATAGAAAGTAATCCTCTTTCAAATTCTACATGTGTAAACCTTGGTTTTTATGTTCTTTCTTTCATTCCCTCATGTTTTCTTAATTCAGTTACCCTTTTGGCTAAAAATCTGGGTTTTTGGTAAAGATCTTGAAGAGGAATTTTCAATAGCAGAACATATCCAATTACTATTTTAGTTGTGTAGTGCTAGTGTCTAGACAATTGACAAATCTGGCTGTTTTCATCTTTGGAGAATATAAAGGGCTATGACTGCAGTGACACAAATCTGCACGAAATCATTAACCGTCACTAAAGAATGTAGCAAGATCACCCATATATCGTGTTTCTCACCTGATAGATTTTCCATGTCCTCTTCACTTTCATATAGTACTTTCTCCCATGTTAGTATATACAATATTGGAGTATCTTGGAATCAAGTGGATGCCCGTCTACACATTAAAAAAGTACCTCGGTTTATTATTTTTTATTTTTTGTTTTTTAGGACACGTGGCATATTTTAGGAGTGACACGTGATTGGTTAACGAGGTATCGATTTTGTATTTTTCCATAGGTGAGGTACTAGATTTGACTGTTTTGGAAACCTAGAGGGAACCAAAATAAAAAAAGTACAAACCGAGGTGCTAAAAAAACACTTAACCCTAGTTTTTATAGTGTGGATGCATTGCTAGAGATGATGCAGAACCTGCACCTGATGACAATACCCATTACCCACTTGGCTAGCCCAAGTAGCTATTGCAGGCCCAGAAGCCCACAATTGGGGCTGAATGGATTGGGCCTAAGCCAAGGGCCTCAGTCATATAAAGAACACTAGGAATATTTACGGTGAAGAGGATAACCTCCTCCAGGGATAGAGTCAAAAAGTTTTATGAGCAAGAGCCAAAGTTTTGTAACATATGTTACAAACATTATTTTTTTAAGCAGTTGGTTTACTAATTCTTGAAAAAAATTTACCGTTAGACATTAAAGCTTGTTCGTTATTTTTATGACAAAAAACTAAATCAATTTAATTGGTTTTTGCGGTTTTGACTATTAGTCATTAACAAGTTTTTATTATAGTTTGACCATTTGATAATTAACAAATGTTTTAAGGTTTTTTGATGTTATGACCGTTTGGTCCGTAATTGCCTTTAGTAAACTATTGAGAAATATAGAGGGACACCAGCTTTCTCATATTCCAAGCACCCTTACCTTCATCAAAACTGCAAAATAGCACGGAAATAGGATGGAATAGTGGTGTTGCGGAACCACGTAAGAATCTAATGATGATTGCTATCCCAATCAATGAGGTTAGTAAGGAAAGCTTCATCAATTTAAGTAGCGCCTTTAATGGGCTCTTTGGCATCCTCTGTCACATAAAAGAAACGCTTGCAGCCTTTATGAAAACTGCACATAGATTGGGACCAGGCATCTAGAGATTTGTGTCATCGAGAGATTTCAAATGCAAAATCAAAGTGTAATTTGTGCCATCTAAAGTGTAGTTTGTGCCTTCAAATATAGCCTGAACTTGATAAAGAATAACATTTTGTGCCATATGAAATCAGGACGAAAAGAAAAGTAGAAAACACCTTGCCAACCCTTGCAACAACAGTCAAAGTCAATATTCAACCATCAAACAATGTGGTCAAAGTCAACGGTCAAAATAGGCCTGACAAAGTGCTGGCGTGGCAGGGTGCTGATGTGTTAGAAACGTTGATGTTGCGTAGGTTCTGACATGGCAGTAGGGTTGATGCTACACTAGGGCTAACGTGGCCTAGAATTGACATAGCGCTAGGTTTCAATGCCACATGCTGAAGGGTATGGAGAAGCTCTACCAGCATGTGGCTGACGCGTCGAGGAGAACGCTACACGTGGAGTGTATACATCACAAAAATAGAACTGCAACACGTTAGGACTCAGACAATGGCGTTCTCGGTGGGCTGAACTTTGCGGTGGTGGATCTGTGGTTTGGTGCTATGATCGAGGTAAACGATCACCGTGTCAGCAAGAGGCAGCACGATCTAATTCTTCGAATGGTGCATGGTAGCTCCAATGGTGGCATTTTCGGCCACTCTGGACAGTCGTCTTCCAAGGTTTCGAACAAGGATTGAACAAAGATTTGTTGAGAATTTGATTTTTTAATAACAATGTGAAAATAAATTAAGCACTCAATATATTTTTCAATCATAACAAATCAAACAAAGTAAGCATTTGATATAAACAAAAATCATAATCAGTCAAAACAAACTTGTCACATGAAATTATTCTCAAATTAAAAGCATCCCCAAAATTGAGTCATTAATCTATGAAGAACAATTGATAAAAATACTAGGCTTCACCCCTAGCCTTAGCTAGAGGCTTAGCTACTCATATTATTGAAATACTTAACAATGTATAAATAGAAAGACATAGAAAAGAAATAACTTGAATATTAAGAATAAATCCCTAAATACTCAACAATAGTCTCATGAAACCCTCTGCTTTGTTATTTTCTTTTCTTTTATACGGTATGGCCTCTTCTCTCAGCCAAGACCGGCGCTATGGCTCTTCTCCTTTTCAAAATAAGAAGAATCCTTTTATAGGGGATTTGTAGTCAGTCTTTACCTTTTGTGTCGCATGCGGTGTCCAAATTCTTCTGATTTGTTATTTTATTGCGGGCCCCACGTTAGCTTTTCTCCTTTTAAGTCTTCTTTTTTCGTCTTTGTTTTGCTAGTTCCCAACTACGCATGGCTTTGCAAATTCATGAGAAAAGTCTCCTTCAGCTTTCTTTTCTTTTATTCCCTTTTTTTTTCCTAGAAAAGGCAATAACTTGCATTATAATATCATTTTAAGCTCACATTTAATAATTAAATATTATTCCACAATTAAATATAAAATGCAAGAATTATTATAAAATAAGGAAGGATAAAGCTTATTTTAAAAGACACTTCAATTTAAGCTATTATCCTCCCCCACGCCCCTCCCAGCTTATTGCAAGTCTCTAGCAATTCAAAACAAAGCATAAGAACAAGGACTCAAGGAAAGAAAAAGTCAAAATACTAACAACTACCAAAGAAATTTCCCGTGCCTTCAAAACTCAATGTGAATGAAAATTTTAGCCAACGCAAACACTCACTCAGTGTCCAGATAAACATGAAATAGAATTTCTTTTGGAAAGTATGTTTTGATTCAAGTCTTACCGGTGTTAACACTCAACAATGAAAATCACTCAGAAATAGGTGTAACACTCTCAAGAATATGTGAGTGGAATAATGTAAGCAAAGGCAAATATCTCACATATAAATCATATGAAAAATGCTTAATCAAGAAAGAACAAGTAGTCTCATGAAAGGATGCCGAATATAATTTACACCACACTCATTGATTAGTCATGAACATGTCTGAACCATACACTCCTCAAGATCAAATAAGGACCTTTATTGGCACATAACATAGCGTTAAAGAAAAGGGAAATAAATAACAAAAAGATGATGGTAAAAGTGAGAAGTATTTCAAGATAAATGGGACTTCTGCTTCTTTTGTATGTTCAATTAATTTCTCTCTCCAATTGTCTTTCAATAAAGCACTTATATTTCTTTTCCATAGTATACCTTCCACCCTTGAACATCAACCTTTTTTTTTTTCTTCTTCTTCTCTTTCAATGTTTTCTTTTGATCTTTTTTTTTTTTTCAATTTTTTTTTTTGTTCATCTTCTTTTGAATCACTAATCCTCCACACCGAAATAATTTGATAAAATTCATTCTTGAAACACTTGAGAAAGGGTTTAAGAAAGAAAGGCTAATTATATGGCTCAATGGGGTGACTAGTGATAGTGTATCATACGAAGAATGTTGAGGCTCAAAATAAAGAAAAATAGCTTAGTCTCATCTCTCAAGGATTTGCATAGGTCTTCAATATTCATGACTTCAAAAGATTCAAGTGTGGCATAAAATACATGATTTTTGCATTTTGCCAAATAGAAGAATAATGAGATTAACATAATGGATTTATTTATGCGCTTCCAAATTACATGATCTCACGAAAATTTACTCTCTACAAAGAATGATTGGCTCAAAACCTACAAGGGTTAGAAATGTCCACATTTGTTATCCTCAAGATATTCTACGCCACTTATATCCTTAACAAAGAGTCATGTTTATGTGGCCATCAGCATGTGCAATAAATTGAGCATGAAGGCAATGACATTCTTTAGCAGAAGTAGCATAATGAACTTAAAACATAAAACTCATGCTAAAGAAGTAAAACCTTTTTTTTTTTTTTTTGTGAAAATATAAAATAAACAAAACAACGACAAACATCAAGCATCAAGCTCCTCCCCCTAAAACTTACTTTGTCCCTAATGTAACAAAATAAAGCAAATAAGTAAAGATTAAGGAGACTACAAAAAATAGGGACTTTATTGACGTGACAAACAGTAACTCATGTTTGCCACGTCAATAATTTTTGACGTGTCTAAATAAACACGTCAATAAAAAATTTATTGACGTGTCGGATTTTAACACGTCAAAGAGTTTTGACGTGTCTAAATGGCACGTGAAATTTTTTTGAGGTGTCTTTATTCCACACGTTAATAATTATAATTGGTATGAAAAATTAATTGGTACATATATTAAGTAACAAAATTTAATTGGTATATGTCGTCATATATTAAGAGATATATTCAGACCCATTAAAATTTTATAAAAATAGTTAATGCTCTTGTCTCTTATATGCAATGCTTTCACTATATATGTATAGAAGTTTTTTTTTTTTGTTAAATTTGCTAACCCACTTTTAGATTTGTTCTTCAACATTATTTGGGGGTTTGAAGTATTTTAAGAATTTCTACCGGATGTTTAGAGATCAGAGTACTTGTGTTGTTAATTCATGATGAGATTTTGGGAATTTTCCTTCAATAGTTAGATATATATGGGTGTTCAACATTTGTAGGGATTTATATGGGTGAAACTGCCACGTCAAAAAAGAATTTTTGACGTGCCAATTTCTGACATGTTAGTAATTTTTGACGTGTCAAAATTGGCACTTCAAAAAATTGGAATTTTTGACACCCGCCTTATTAACCTTTGACACACGTCAATACTAACACATCAAAAAGGTTTCTGACGTGTCAATATGCTTGACACATCAGAAGCTATTGGTCAACAAAAATCTTTTTTTTTTTGTAGTGAGAGTACCTTGAAGTGATGAAATAAATTGACACTTGTTACCTGCGAAAGAAATTTAGAAAACAAAAAAAGAAACAAAAACAAAGATAACCTAAACTTCGACACAAAAACTAACACTAATTGATTACAGATCTTAACATGTATCTCTATTTCATCTTTTTCTTGTTTGCAATCTTCCAACACATCATGCTTTTATATTGTTGCCGTTGCCGACAAGTTTCTCATTTTTCTTTAATTTGACGCATCGCGAGCATGTGACAACTTGCTTTATTATCTTGACAAACTTGCATAATTAAAGAGGTATAGCTAGCGGTTCTGCAATTCTCTCTCAATTTTCTCTACTAGCTAGTACTCTTGCAACTTCGTATTTGGCCTTCCACACAGCTTCTTTGTCATGACTCTCTTCTTCCATATTTCAATGGGATGTATTCTTGAGTTTTAGAGGCGAAGATACTCGTAAAACTTTCCCTGCTCATCTATACACAGATTTACGCCGAAAAAGAATCAACACCGTCATGGATGACAAACTTCGAAGCGGAGAGGAAATTTCACCGGCACTTGTCAAAGCCATTAGAGAGTCAAAGATTTCGATCATTGTACTCACTAAAAACTACGTATCATCCAGATGGTGCTTGGACGAGCTGATGAAGATCCTCGTGTGCAGAAAGACAAGGGAGATACTAGTTCTACCACTGTTCTATGACGTAAATCCTTCGGAAGTACGACATCAAACCAATAGGGTTGGAGAAGCATTCACTCAACTTGCAAAAAGGTTCAAGGATGATGAAATGAAGGTGGTGGGGTGGAAGAGAGCCCTAAAAGAAGTGGCCAATTTATCCAGGATGTATTTGGGAAATAGGTATTTCTAACCACCTTTGCTGTCTCCCTTCTATATTGTTCTTTTTTTCTTCTAATTATGGTACATCCCATATACACATGTTTTCATGCATGCATGTGAACTATTTTACATTTAAAAATGTCTACTTGTAATTAACCTTTTAATAATCTTTGTTCTAAAATTAATTAAACTCGGTCGATTCTTTTGTTTTAGATGTGATAATTTGCTTAAATAACTTTTTCATGACTTAAAAAAAAAAAGGGAAAATGTACTTTCCATTTATTGCACACATATCGGGGTCGTTTGTCAAACTCCTCCCCACCCCTAAATACTATTCACTTCCTTTTTTCAAAAAAATCAACATTAAAACCTTTTTATTTTTATATCACATCATTTATTTTTTACTACAATTGAAAGAAAAAAATCACAACAAAACAAAATTTTCTACTTTTCAATACCACTTTTTCACTTTTCTATACCAATTATTATTATTATTATTTTATAAAAAGTATGAACAGTGCTATGGTGCATAACAAACCCCCTCATAGTTATGTATCACTAACTTTTCTTTCTAGTCCTACTTTTTTAATACATAATTTCTCTTCTTTTTATCTGAAGGTAACTTAGTAGTTAGTATGTTTTGTTATCTTTTTGTATCGGTAGGAATGAACCTGAATTTATTGACGAAATCATTGAACGGGTGAATTCAAAATTAGTTAATAATACATACTTTCAAGTTGCCCAATATCCAATTGGAATAAAGTCTCATGTACAGGATATGAAGTCGCTTTTAGATATAGAGAATAATGACAACACATGCATGATAGGGACCTTCGGAACTAGTGGGATTGGTAAGACAACTCTTGCCAAAGCCATCTACAACTCGATTGCTTCTCATTATGAAGATAGTTGTTTTCTTGAAACATTAGAGAAACTTCCAACAAAAAGGGCCTGATCCATCTGCAAATTAAACTTATTTCTAAAATCCTAGGAGGTTCAAGTCAAATGGTTGACAATGTTGATCAAGGAATTACTTTGAAACAACAAAGGCTTCACTTAATAAGGATACTTCTAGTTCTTGATGACGTGGATCATTCAGACCAATTAGAAAAGATAGTTGGAAAAGGCAATTGGTTTGGTTTAAGAAGTAGAATCATCATAACAACAAGAAAATATGGCAATCGAGAAATTATTCGATAAGAATCACCCAAAGAATCTGGCAAGCGCAGTAGATTATGGTTTCATGAAGATGTTCGTCATGTTCTAGAAGAAAATATGGTAACAATTATGTTGAAAACCCCTTTAAATTTTACATTTGATTCTTTTTCATGAGTTAAGCTACTAGGAAAATATATGTTTTACAAAATAACAATATTGCTTCAAGTTAGATGGTTATCTGACTTCAAGGGTTGAATATTCATGTAAAAATTGTGATGTTCAAAATAGAAGAAGAACAGTGGTTAATCCCACCTTGAAAAAAAAAAAAAAAAAAAAATTAATTAATTATACTGAACTTTATGAAAAGTTTAAATATAATTCTTCAATTTTTTTTTTTTAATTTTTTGGTAAAAACACATTTCTCAAAACAAACTACAAAAAAAAAAAAAAAATACAAAAAAAAAAAGTTTTACAAAAAATTAAATACAAAACTTTTAGGGAATGTCCTATAGCTTCGTAATCGAAAATTTTGAAAACGCATACTTTTAGCTATTTAAAGTGAGAAGGTTGGTCTTAACAATACATACATACAACCTTTGTCAATTTTTACAATTTTTATTAGGATCTTGCCTTTTCTTTTATGAACAAGTAAGGCTAATATGTAAACATAAATATAACATAAACATTCATTTTCAGAATGTGATCATTAGTCAGTTTATGGCAATCTCAATTACAAATTTTGAATGAGTGGATATACAGGATAACATAATAGCAGAGGGTGGACAAGATGAAGAACATCCTCACGATCAAATTGCAATTATTGTCGGAGTCTACAGTGATAGTCATGAAATTTATTGTCCTCATGAAGATTACCATAAAACTTGCTGTGGATCATTGCACTCTGATCAATTATGGTTGCATTCCTATGTTCTTCCAGAAGATTTTAAGCTAAAGAGAGGAGATAATCTTCAAGTTTGTTTAAGTAGTTTCCAGTATCATACAGGTTTAAATTTTATGTCTGTGAAACATTCAAAGTCAGTGTTCTTTAAAAGTTGCGGATTCCATTTGGTAGGAAAGCATGAAGAAAAGGCGATAGATTTAATTCAACCTTCAAAGAGATGCCGTGATGATGATGGCAACTTGGAATCCAATTGTTACCCACAACAAAAGCAACATTCTTCAACACCTGGCACTTAGAATTCGTATGAAGAGAATAATGTAATTTAGGTGTGGGTTTACTTATCTCTTTTTCAAATCCGATTTTGTTACCCCTTTGAAATTACTATTGCTTTATTTTTTAGGGTCTTGTTCGTGGTTTTGTATATAGTTTTTTTGCTTTATGATTTAGGTGGCATAAATTCATCAGCAATGAAAACTAATAAATTCTTGACCTGCTTGGCATATTGAAGGAGTTCCTTTTGCTTTGGCCTTTGTGTGTTTTGCGGGACTTGGACAATCTGGCAGGCAACTCACATGCTGCAACTTCTACTTCAGATGTCACGTTAATGATTTTATTCTCCATAGCCTCTCTTTATAATTCTTTTTTTATTTCTGTTTTTGTTTTTTGTGCAAGTATTATGCTCTTTTGTCCTCAAGTGGTAGCTTAATCGGCTGTGGACTACGCCTAATAAATCGGTGGTCACTAGTTCGAGTCCCCCCACCCTCTTCCCTTGTGTGGACATGTCAAAAAAATAAAAATAAATAAAAGTATTATGCTCTTTTGTCACTTCTTAATCATGGCCATGCTCTTTTATAAGATTGGAGTTAACCCGATATGCAATTTTGCTAATTGTTGAGAAAAGAAATTATTTTCTATGTTCAAGGTCTAGTTAGATTTTCTTCACAAATTTGTTTTTTTCTGTCTTTCTTTCTATCTTTGTTTTTTTTTAAAAAAAATAAATAAATAAGCAACAACTATACAAAGAGAAAAAAAAAAAAAAAAATTAGCTTGATATAGTGACACACTATAATAAATGGAGAAAGGATCATATTATCTATATCTCAATTAAACCAACGAATCGTTGAGTTCCATGACCATTTATATTTATTACAGAAAGGCACAATCATCATTCTTAGTAGGACACAAGTAGGCCTCCTAAAATTACACTAATTACTAAGCCAAGAAAGACTCTATTTTTTCATTCCTCAATTGAAGGAATGTAGGCGAAATGAGAATTTTAGGCCATTACCTTCTTCTTCTTTTTTCATTTATCATGGTTTTTCTATCATCTTCTCAAATGAGCATTTATACGCTGAAATGAATTTTTCTACTCTATATGAGACCTTATTGTTGTGTTCATCTCCACATAAATAATCAATGTACTTATCCCTACGACTTAAGAATTTTGCAAGGACATGTCTAAGGTTGTGGAAGTGGGTGCTACTGTCAATCAATTTTGTAAAATCTCTAAGTGCATTAATAAAAGATTAACCAAATCAAATTCCTTCAAACTAACCAACACTTTTCTGTTTCTTTGGTGGCAGAGTTTTGATTATTGCTGCTGGGGACCTTTCCTTGGTTTTGGATCTCAGTTGATATTTTTTCCAGCCCCAGTATTATTTTCAAGTGATTGGGCAATATGTCTGTTAGGAAATTAATCCTATTTCCCAAGACCCGTGAGATGCGAAAAATAAGAAGAATGCGGAATAACAAAGATTAGGCAATCACACACGACACAAAGATTTAAGTGGTTCGGCTTAACAAGCCTACATCCACTGGCGGAGACGACCCGGAAAAAATCCACTATCAAAAATGGAGTACAAAAATAGTAGAGAGAAAATCACTCAGATCCCAAAGCCCCAATACACCCAAATCTCACTATCACACAAGAAAGATTATTCCCAAAACAGAATACAAAAGACAGATGTACAAACTCTTCTTTTGCTGGAACAGATGGCGGCTGATCTCTATTTTCTTCTCTCACTCTGCAGCACCTTTTTCTTCTAATCACTTGTTTTTGGCTCCCCCAAAAACCACCAAGAAGAAAACACTCTTGCTGCCCTTGTACCTCCTTCTCTCAAATTCTCTCTATTTTCTCCTCCCTTTGGTGCTTCACGTTTTTGGCACACACACAAATTCACCTTGTGCTTTGTTCCTTATATAGAAGCTTAACTCTCCTTTTACATGTTGGTCTAGGACTCCTACTATAAATCAAACAAGGAGTCCAATTACACATAGGAGAAGGACTCCAAATCAAACTTGGACAAAAGTCTCCTAAACCCAAAAGGAGTAGAGAACTAGTGGGGCCCACGTGTGATGGGTGGCAAGTCACACCTAACAATCTCCACCTTGACTTAAATCCCATCAAGTCTACCAAAACGTGTCTCCTCCAGATGTCTCCGCCTCAGCCCCCAAGGGCAATCACACTCTACAAGTGTCCCTCAAGTCCAAGCGCCTCTTGAACTTGAGCATAGGACTTGATTTAGACATTACACCATGCCTCCCTATCTGTCCTGTCGACTGTACAGCTTTCTCCGATGACTCTTTCTTCCTGTAGACCCATCTGCACCCTTTAGCCTTCTTTCCCTTGGGAAATTCTGCCGATTCCCAAGCTTTACCTCTCCGTAGTGACTCCACCTCTTTCAGCGTACCATTTGGAACAGACGATGGATCTCCACTACTAGCTGTTAGAGCAAAAGAAACCATATCATCAAAACCATACCTCTTTGTTGCTTTTCGATCACGTTTCTCTTTGCTTCTTGTTAAAGAATAAGACTTTTCCCGGTGCTGTAAGTTTCTTGAAGATTTTCTGTCATCACATTCATCCGTGAGTGAACACTGTTTATCAAGCTCCACCTCCACGAATTGTTTCCCTTTCTGCACTGTACTTTCAGAAAGCTCATCTAAGTTAACAAACTCAGACTTCTTCGGTTCATGCTCTGTAACTTTAGGTTCTGCACTTGACCCATCCTTGTACATAGCACATTCATTAAAAGTCACATTCTGACTTCTAATGATCTTCCGATTTTGATCATCCCAAAATCGATAACCAAAGGCCTCATCTCCATATCCAATGAAGAAACACTTACTAGATTTACCATCTAGTTTACTCATAGTATCAAACTCAACATGGACATACGAAGCACAACCAAAAACTTTCAGATGTGAAAGATTTACCTCTTTTCCACTCCAGACTTCTTCCGGTAGTCTATGGCTCAGGGGAACGGAAGACCCCATATTTATCAGGTATGCAGCAGTGCTCACTGCATCAGCCCAGAAAGTCTTTGGTAACCCAGCATGCAACCTCATACTCCTAGCACGCTCATTGAGAGTTATGTTCATGCACTTAGCCACGCCATTCCGCTGCGGCATTCCCGGGATAGTTTTCTCCATTCTAATCCCATTCACTGCGCAAAACTGTTTAAACCCCCTGTCTTCGTATTCTCCTCCATTGTCTGATCTCAAACGCTTGAGCTTCAAGCCCGTTTCAATTTCAACCATGGCCTTCCATTTCTTAAAAGTCTCAAATACATCAGATTTACTTTTCAAGAAATAAACCCATACCTTCTTGCTTGAGTCATCAATAAATGTGATGTAATACCGTGAGCCTCCAAGAGATGCCACTGGTGCGGGACCCCACAAATCCGTGTGTACCAGCTCCAGCTTTCCAAGCTTAGGTGCTTTGCCAACTTCCATGAAACTCACATTCTTCTGCTTCCCTAGGATGCAGCCTTCATACAAATCAGACTCAACTGACTTTAACCCCAGTAGTTTCCCTTTTGACATCAGTACCTTCATCTCTTTCTCACTCATGTGCCCAAGCCTTAGGTGCCATAGTTTTGAGTCAGCAGTCGTATCTACAACAGCATCTGTATCCTTGCTGTTCGTGGTCATATAGAGAGTATTTGTCTTATGACCACGAGCCAAAATCCTAGCTCCCTTGCTGACCTTCCACTTTCCACTGTGGAAATGAATTGAATGCCCTTCCTCATCAAGCTGTCCCACTGAAATCAGATTCTTCCTCAGCTCCGGAACATGCCTGACCTTCTGTAGCTTCCATACTGAGTCATTATGAACTCTAATGCGAACATCGCCTAAGCCCACAACATCCAGCGCCGTTCCGTCAGCCAAATACACCTTCCCAAAATCTCCACCAACATAGTTTTCGAGAATTTCACGGATCGCTGTCGTATGAAAAGATACTCCTGAGTCTAAGACCCAAGAATCAAGGGGACTGTCAACAGAAAGAAGTAGGGCATCATATACTTCTTCTGTCACTACGTTTGCATAATCGTTCTCAGTCTCCTTCCGCAATTCCCTGCAATTCTTCTTGTAGTGGCCAGTCTTGCCACAGTTCCAACACTCAGGTTGTCGGTCGAATCTGAATTTGCTTCTCCCTTTTCTGGAATTTGATCTGCCTTGACCAGAGTTTCTATCTTGTCCTCTGCCCCGAGTCTCGAGGTTTAAAGCAGCACCAGAACAAGAGGCTTCACCCGCATCTCTTCTGCGAACCTCTTCACTGAGAATCAAATCTCTGACGTCTTCATAGCTCAGTTTACTCTTTCCTACAGAGTTACTCACAGCCATCCTCACTGCTTCCCAGCTATTTGGCAAAGATGCCAAGACGATCAACGCGCGAACCTCATCATCAAAATTAATTTCCACTGAGGATAATTGATTTGTGATGGTGTTGAACTCATTGAGATGATGTGCCACCGAAGCTCCTTCCGCCATCTTTAGATTGAACAATTTCTTCATCAGATGCACCTTGTTGTTAGCCGACGGCTTCTCATACATGCTTGACAAAGCCGCCATTAGACCTGCTGTGGTCTTCTCCTTTACAACGTTGTGTGCAACTGATTTTGACAGTGATAACCTGATAACTGCTAGGGCTTTACGATCAAGCAGAGCCCACTCGCTATCATCCATGTCGTCGGGTTGTTCTTCCAAAAGAGGTTGATGAAGATCCTTCCCATAAAGAATATCTTCAATCTGTACCTTCCAAAACCCAAAATCTTTGCCGTCGAACTTCTCGATTCCCATCTTTCCTTCTTCACTTGCCATCGCTCCCACTCGAACCAACAGCTCTGATACCAGTTGTTAGGAAATTAATCCTATTTCCCAAGACCCGTGAGATGCGAAAAATAAGAAGAATGCGGAATAACAAAGATTAGGCAATCACACACGACACAAAGATTTAAGTGGTTCGGCTTAACAAGCCTACATCCACTGGCGGAGACGACCCGGAGAAAATCCACTATCAAAAATGGAGTACAAAAATAGTAGAGAGAAAATCACTCAGATCCCAAAGCCCCAATACACCCAAATCTCACTATCACACAAGAAAGATTATTCCCAAAACAGAATACAAAAGACAGATGTACAAACTCTTCTTTTGCTGGAACAGATGGCGGCTGATCTCTATTTTCTTCTCTCACTCTGCAGCACCTTTTTCTTCTAATCACTTGTTTTTGGCTCCCCCAAAAACCACCAAGAAGAAAACACTCTTGCTGCCCTTGTACCTCCTTCTCTCAAATTCTCTCTATTTTCTCCTCCCTTTGGTGCTTCACGTTTTTGGCACACACACAAATTCACCTTGTGCTTTGTTCCTTATATAGAAGCTTAACTCTCCTTTTACATGTTGGTCTAGGACTCCTACTATAAATCAAACAAGGAGTCCAATTACACATAGGAGAAGGACTCCAAATCAAACTTGGACAAAAGTCTCCTAAACCCAAAAGGAGTAGAGAACTAGTGGGGCCCACGTGTGATGGGTGGCAAGTCACACCTAACAATGTCAAGATTAAATAGAAAGTAATCCTCTTTCAATTTCTACATGTGTAAACCTTGGTTTTTATGTTCTTTCTTTCATTCCCTTGTGTTTTCTTAATTCAGTTACCCTTTTGACTAAAACTCTTTGGTTCTTGGTAAAGATCTTGAAGAGGAATTTTCAATAGTAGAACATATCCCATTACTATTTTAGTTGTACAGTGCTGGTGTCTAAACAATTGACAAATCTGGCCGTTTTCATCTTGGGAGAATATAAAGGGCTATGACTGCAGTGACAATTGACAAATCTGCATGAAATCTGAAAAACGCTAAACAGATAAATATCACAATTTTATGCGAAATTAACAGATATTTATCAAAACAAACATTCACCAAAATATGAACAATCACACACAAATATTTTGGTGACGAAGAGGAAACCTTTTAGAAAACGTTCTAAAAGTAAAACCTCTCCGGGGCAGCCAAACCCAGGAAATCACTATCAAAAGATTATCCAGAGATTACAAACACTAGGAACACTTATAACCCTTTGCAAGACCTTGACTCTGTAAGATAGACAAGCCACCAACTTGTCTCCTCGCTCACAATCTTCTTCAACGTGATTCTCCTTTATCGGACCTTTCCGATAGACTTCAATTAAGCACACAATCAACACTAACAAAATCCTCTAAGAGGAATCAATTTGGCTCACAACAAAATAATCACTCAAGCACAGCCTCACACGAACTCTCTGGGGGTGAAAATTCGTACTTCTCTCTTCTATAATGATGTATATATACCACCGACAAAACCCTAGACCTAACCCACTTAAAATCACGTTTTTGGGCCTAAAACTTACGGGGTGTCCGGACATGTTAATGGGCGGTCCGGACACGGCTTTGCGGAGCAAGATTTTAGTTTCTGGAAATGAGGTCCAGACCCGGGGAATTGCGGTCCGGACCCAGCCTGTCCAGTCTTGATCAACAGCTTCGATCGATGGGCGTTTGTAGTCCGATTGAGCTAAAATTTTCCAGGGACGTTCATAACACATGAATCTACATTATGAACGGTGGAGACTGGATTCTGAGCATTCTATATCAGTGTTTGAGCCTGTGAACAGTAGCATCTGCATTTTGGAACTGAATTAAGCCAACACAAGAACTAACAAAATCATTAACAGTCACTAAAGAATTCAGGAAGATCACCCACATATCATGTTTCTCACCTGATAGATTTTCCTTGTCCTCTTCACTTTCATATAGTAGTTTCTCCCATGTTAGTATATACAGTATTGGAGTATCTTGTAATCAAGTGGATGCCCTTTTACACATTAAAAAAGTACCTCGGTTTATTATTTTTTTATTTTTTATTTTTAGGACATGTGGCATATTTTAGGAGAGACGCGTGAGAGATTAACGAGGTATCGATTTTGTATTTTCCCATAGGTGAGGTACTTGATTTGGTTGTTTTGGAAAGCTAGAGGAAAAAAAAAAATAAAAAAGTACAAACCGAGGTACTAAAAAAATACTTAACCCTAGTTTTTATAGCATGGATGTATTGCTAGAGATGATGCAGAACCTGCACCAGACGACAATACCCATTACCGACTTGGCCAGCCCAAGTAGCTATTGCAGGCCTAGAAGCCCACAATTGGGTCTGAATGGATTGGGCCTAAGCCAAGGGCCTTAGTCACATAAAGAACAATAGGAATATTTACGGTGAAGCGGATAACCTCCTCTAGGGATAGAGTCAAAAAGTTTTATGAGCAAGAGTCAAAGTTTTGTAACATATGTTACAAACATTATTTTTTTAAGCAGTTAGTTTACTAATTCTTCAAAAAAATTTACCGTTAGACATTAAAGCTTGTTCGTTATTTTTGTGACAAAAAACTAAATCAATTTAATTGGTTTTTATGGTTTTGACCGTTAGTCATTAACAAGTTTTTATTATAGTTTGACCATTTGGTTATTAACAAATATTTTAAGGTTTTTTGATGTTATGACCCTTTGGTCTGTAATTGCCTTTAGTAAACTATTGAGAAATATAGAGGGACATCAGCTTTCTCATATTCCAAGCACCCTTACCTTCATCAAAACTGCCAAATAGCACGGAAATAGGATGGAATAGTGGTGTTGCGGAACCACGTAAGAATCTAATGATGATTGCTATCCCAATCAATGAGGTGAGTAAGGAAAGCTTCATCAATTTAAGTAGCGCCTTGAATGGGCTCTTTGGCATGCCATGTCACATAAAACAAAAGCATACAATCTTTAAGAAAACTACACATAGATTGGGACCAGGCATTAGAGATTTATGTCATCTAGAGATTTCAAACGCAAAATCAGAGTGTAATTTGTGCCATCTAGAGTGTAGTTTGTGCCATCCAATATAGCCTGAACATGATAAAGAATCACGTTTTGTGCGATATAGAATCAGGACGAAAAGATAAGTAGAAAACACCTTGCCAACCCTTGCAACAACAGTCAAACTCAATATTCAACCATCAAACAATATGGTCAAAGTCAACGGTCAAATCAGGCCTGACAAAGTGCTGGTGTGGCAGGGTGCTGATGTGGTAGAAGCGTTGACGTTGCATAGGTGCTGACGTGGCACTAGGGTTGACGCTACACTAGGGCTAACGTGGCCTAGAATTGACATAGCACTAGGGTTGAATGCCACATGGCAAAGGGTATGGAGAAGCTCTACCAGCCAGTGGCTGACGCACCAACGAGAAGGCTGCACGTGGAGTGTATGCATCACAAAAATAGAACTGCAACACGTCAGGGCTCAGACGGAGGCGTTCTTGGGGGACTGAACTTGGCAGAGGCGGATCTGTGGTTTGGTGCTATGATCGTGGTAATCAGATCACCATGTGGGCAAGAGGCAGCACGATCTAATTCTTCGAACGATCCATGGTAGCTCCAATGGCGGCATTTTTGCCCACTCTGGACAGTCATCTTCCAAGGTTTCGAACAAGGATTGAACAAGGATTTGTTGAGAATTTGATTTTTTAATAGCAATGTCACAATAAATTAAGCACTCAATATATTTTTCAATCATAACAAATCAAACAAAGTAAGCATTTGATATAAACAAAAATCATAATGAGTCAAAATAAACTTGTCACATGAAATTATTCTCAAATTAAAAAGCATCCCCAAAATTCAGTCATTAATCAATGAAGAACAATTGATAAAAAATACTAGGCTTCATCCCTAGCCTTAGCTAGTGGCTTAGCTACTCATAATATTAAAATACTTAACAATGTATAAATAGAAAGACATAGAAAAGAAATAACTTGAATATTAAGAATAAATCCCTAAATACTCAACAATAGTCGCATGAAGCCCTCTGCTTTGTTATTTTCTTTACTTTTATGCGGTATGACCTCTTCTCTCAGCCAAGATTGGCATTGCGGCTCTTCTCCTTTTCAAAATAATAAGAATCCTTTTATAGGGGATTTGTAGTCGGTCTTGACCTTTTGTGTCGCATGTGGTGTCCAATTTGTTTTGTTTTCTTATTTTATTGCGGGCCCCATGTTAGCTTTTGTCCTTTTAAGTCTTCTTTCTTCGTCCTTGTTTTGCTAGTTCCCACCTACGCATGGCTTTGCAAATTCATGAGAAAAGTCTCCTTCGGCTTTCTTTTCTTTTCTTTTCTTTTATTCCTTTTTTTTTCCTAGAAAAGGCAATAACTTGCATTATAAAATCATTTTAAGCTCGCATTTAATAGTTAAATATTATTCCACAATTAAATATAAAATGCAAGAATTAATATAAAATAAGGTAGGATAAAACTTATTTTAATAGACACTTTAATTTCAGCTATTATCCTCCCCCCAGCCTATTGCTAGTCTCTAGCAATTCAAAACAAAGCATAAGAACAAGGACTTAAGGAAAGAAAAAGTCAAAATACTAACAACTACCAAAGAAATTTCCCGTGCCTTCAAAACTCAATGTGAAAGAAAATTTTAGCAAATGCAAACACTCTCTCAGTGTCCAGATAAACATGAAATAGAATTTCTATTGGAAAGTATGTTTTGATTCAAGCCTTACTGGTGTTAACACTCAACAATGAAAATCACTCAGAAATAGGTGTAACACTCCCAAGAATATGTGAGTGGAATAATGTAAGCAAAGGCAAATATCTCACATATAAATCATATGAAAAATGCTTAATCAAGAAAGAACAAGTAGTCTCATGAAAGGATGCCGAATATAATTTACACCACACTCATTGATTAGTCATGAACATTGGGTTAAAGAAAAGGGAAATAAATAACAAAAAGGTGATGGTAAAAGTGAGAAGTATTTCAAGATAAATGGGACTTCGGCTTCTTTTGTATGTTCAATTAATTTCTCTCTCCAATTTTCTTTCAATAAAGCACTTATATTTCTTTTCCATAGTATACCTTCCACCCTTGAACATCAACCATTTTTTTTCGTCTTTTTTCTATTTCAATCTTTTCTTTTGATCTTTTTTTTTTTCAATTTTTTTTTTCTTCATCTTCTTTTGAATCACTAATCCACCACACCAAATAATTTGATAAAATTCATTCTTGAAACACTTGAGAAAGGGTTTAAGAAAGAAAGGCTAATTATATGGCTCGATGGGGTGAGTAGTGATAGTGTATCATACAAAGAATGCTGAGGCTCAAAATAAAGAAAAATAGCTTAATCTCATCTCTCAAGGATTTGCATAGTTCTTCAATATTCATGACTTCAAAAGATTCAAGTGTGGCATAAAATACATGATTTTTGCATTTGGCCAAATAGAAGAATAATGAGACTATTATAATGAATTTATTTATGCGCTTCCAAATGACATATGATCTCATGAAAATTTACCCTCTATAAAGAATGATTGGCTCAAAACTCACAAGGGTTAGAAATCTCCACATTTGTTATCCTCAAGATATTCTAAGTCACTTATATCCTTAACAAAGAGTCATGTTTATGTGGCCATGTGCATGTGCAATAAATTGAGCATGAAGACAATGACATTCTTTAGCAGAAGTAGCATAACGAACTTAAAACATAAAACTCATGCTAAAGAAGCAAAACCTTTTTTTTTTTTTTTTTTTGTGAAAATATAAAATAAACAAAACCACACAAAAACAACGACAAACATCAAGCATCAAGCTCCTCCCCCTAAAACTTACATTGTCCCTAATGTAACAAAATAAAGAAAATAAGTAAAGATTAAGGAGACACTACAAAAAACAGGGACTTTATTGACGTGGCAAACAGTAACTCATGTTTGCCACGTCAATAATTTTTGACGTGTCTAAATAAACACATCAATAAAAAATTTATTGACATGGTAGATTTTACTACGTCAAAAAGTTTTGACGTGTCTAAATGCCACGTCAAAAAATTTTGACCTGCCTTTATTCGACACGTCAATAATTATAAGGAAATTATATCTAAAATCCTTAGGTAAACGCGCTTTTTTAAAAAACTCCCTGGGTATGTTTTTTTGAAAATTTAGTCCCTGTGTCACTCGAAACTACTAGAAAACTCCCTTCCGTCAATTTTTGTTAACTTTCGTTAGTCTACTCAAAACTCACCGTTTTATCTGATTAAAATATTATTTTTTTATTAATTTAATTTAAAAAATTCAATCTTAACAAAAAAAAAAAAAAAAAAAAAAAAAAAAATTTGAAGGGTGGGCAGGAGTGGCGGTGCCACCCTTGGCCACCCCCCCAACCCCTATGGGGTGGCCGCAGGTGGTTTGGGGTGGTCTCAGACCCCTCTATCAGGCTTTTTATCTTTCTCTCAGTCAGGTACGAACAATCTTTATCTTGGAATTCACTTCGTCGTTTGTTTCTTCACTTCCTCAATTTCATTTCTATGGAATTCAGAATCTCCACAATCTAATGCATATTCCTATGTTCTTTTACTCTTTCTTTGTACCCATTTTTGTTTAGATTCGCTTTTGTCTTAAGACTATAGTAGAGATCGTGCTTAGGTTTCACCTCTATAATCTAACAAAGAAAACTTGCTATTGATCTTACCTGGACCTGTTTGATCATCTTTTGGCTCTATTTTGGTGTAAAAGGTAGTTGCTTTTCTTTGAAAATCTTGGTCTGTGAATAGCTCTAGGTAGAGTAACAATTAAGGTTAGGATTTTTGAGGGTTGGTTGTGTTGAAGTACATGTTCATGGATCAACAAAATTCCCAATTTTCCGGTTCCATAAACGAGCTCAGATTTGATGATAGAGAGATCCTTTTTCCCGAGTCAGATCTGCACCCAAATGTTGCAAATGGGGATGATCTTAATAATCCTACTCTGGATCTTAGCTTCGTGAACCATCTTGTTTTTCCGCCTGATCCGGGCACCGGCAATTATGCTCAATCAAGCTTCGAGGGAGATTCTCCTTCGGATGACGGTGACTGTAATTCGTTCAATTTTTTTTTTTTTTTTTTTTTTTTTTTTTTTAAGATTGAATTTTTTAAATTAAATTAATAAAAAAAATAATATTTTAATCAGATAAAACGGTGAGTTTTGAGTAGACTAACGGAAGTTAACAAAAATTGACGGTAAGGAGTTTTCTAGTAGTTTCGAGTGACCCATGGACTAAATTTCAAAAAAAAAAAACTCAGGGAGTTTTTAATAAAAGCGCGTTTACCTAAGGATTTTAGATATAATTTCCCTAATTATAATTGGGTAGTAAATTAATTACACAATATGTATTAAAAAAAATTAGGTAGTAAATTAATTTTAATTGGTATGAAAAATTAATTGGTTAATAAAATTAGATAACAATATTAATTGGTACCTATATTAAGTAACAAAATTTAATTGGTATTTGTCGTCATATATTAAGAGATATATTCAAATGCATAAAAATTTTATAAAACTAGTTAATGCTCTTGTCTCTTATATGCAATGCTTTCACTATATATGGTTATTATATGTGCCTTGTATTCTTTAATTTATTGTTATTAATTAATAGTAGGTAACAAAATATATATGGTTATTAATTAAAGTGATATAGTATTAGTACATATTACGTTTTCAATATTGTAGGAATATTGTAACACGCCAATAATTTCTTGATGTGTCACATTTTGACACGTCAATAATTATTGACGTGCCATTATTTCACACATCAAAAATTAATTAATTAATAATATTAATTATTTGTACCTATATTGAGTAACAAAATTTAATTAATTGGTTAACAAAATTAGATAACAATATTAATCGGTACATATATTAAGTAACAAAATTTAATTGGTATGTGTCGTCATATATTAAGAGATATATTCAAACCTATTAAAATTTTATAGAACTAGTTAATGCTCTCTTGTCTCTTATATGGAACGCTTTCACTATATATGGTTATTATATGTGCTTTGAATTCTATAATTTATGGTTATTAATCAATATTAGGTAACAAAATATATATGGCTATTAATTAATAGTAGGTAACAAAATGTATATGGTTATTAATTAATAATAAAAATTAAGAAATGCTTTTATATATATATATATGTGTGTGTGTGTGTGTGTGTGTGTGTGTGCGTGTGTGTGTGTGCTGAATTTGTATTCTTTATTTTATTTGGAAATAATTAATATTAGGTAACAAAATAAATATGGTTATTAATTAATATTAAAAATTATGCAATGCTTTCACTATATATGGTTATTATATTTATGTACTTAATTTGTGTTCTTTAATTTATTTCGAAATAATTAATATTAGGTAACAAAATATATATGGTTATTAATTAATAATAACAATTATGCAATGTTTTAATTATATGATGACTTTCTTGACATGTCACATGTGGCTCGTCAAGAAATTCTTGACGTGCCACATGTGACACGTCAAGAATTTTTTGACGTGTCTACAGTAGACACGTCAAGAAACCTCATCGAAAAGGCACCAAACCAGCTGGACCCCTTTTTCTTTTTTTTTTTTCTGTCATTTTCCCTCCACTTTTTCTTTCTCCTCCCGTGTGCGCCCACAGCCTTCCTTTTCAAATAAGTTGTCATTTTTTTTCTCTTCTTTTTCTTTCCTCTTCTAGATGAGATCTCTTCCTTATTTTCTTACCTTTCCCCTTGTCCTTTCAACTAATTTCTTCTCCAAAATTCCTTCTTTCTGCTTGTCTTTCGGTTCTCACTTATATATATATATATATATATATATATATATATTCTTTTTTTTTTCTTCTTCTTCTTCTCACGCCCACCTCCCTTGTTTGTAGCTTAAATCAAGTAAAAGAAAAGAGGAGAATGAATCTGCGAGAGAAGAGGAGAAAAAGTGAAGAAGAAAGAGAATTGGAGAGAGAAGGGAAGGGGTCTGAATCTTTGGGGATTTTAAGGTAGAAATGCTTGAATTTGAGTTATTCTATATCTTTTAGTCTCTTATATAGAAGTTTATTTATTTATATATTTATTTATTTTTGTTGTAAAATTTGCTAACCCACTTTTAGATTTGTTCTTCAACATTATTTGGGGGTTTGAAGTATTTTAGGAATTTCTACCAGATGTTTAGAGATCGGAGTACTTGTGTACTGGATTCATGATGAGATATATATGGGTGTTCAACGTTTGTAGGGATTTCTATGGGTTTTAAGTTGCAACTGGATTTTTGATGATAACTTAAACATGAAGTAAATTTAATTGAAAAAAAAACTTCCGGAAATTTTTTTTTAAAAAAAAAAAAAATTGATTTTTTTTTTAATATTTTTTTAAACTTTAGTGACATCAATAATTTTTTTCTGACACGTCAATAATTTTTTTGATGTGCCACTTTTTAACACGTCAATAAATTATTGACGTGGTGAAACTGTCACGTCAAAAAAGAATTTTTGACATGCCAATTTCTAACACTTCAGTAATTTTTGCTGTGTCAAAATTGGGACGTCAAAAAATTGGAATTTTTGACACCCGCCTTATTAACCTTTGACACACGTCAATACTAACACGTCAAAAAAGGTTTCTGACATGTCAAGCTACTATTGGTCAACAACAGCCTTTTTTTTTGTAGTGAGAATACCTTGAAGTGATGAAACAAATTGACACTTGTTACTTGCGAAAGAAATTTAGAAAACAAAAAAAAGAAATAAAAACAAAGATAATCTAAACTACGACACAAAAACTAACACTAATTGATTGCAGATCTTAACATGCATGATTCAATATTTCATCTTTTTCTTGTCAGTAATCTTGCAACACATCATGCTTTTATAGTCATTCGCAACATCAAATGTCTTACGCCCATGGAAAGTATCAAGTTTGGATGGGTTTACCATAAGAAAGTCATTCTTCGATATTAAATGTGCATAATTGTGTGCCATCGGCAAGGGTTTTAATTTAACCTTCGGGACATTCTCACTTGACGGCAAAATTTTGAGCTCATGAGGTGGTAATTCAATTATAGGCTTCCATACATTTACCTCTAATCCATGTGTAGAGTCCACATAACAAATAAAATCACAAGAGTTAGTAAAGCAGGATTCTACAATGAGACCATAAATTAAGCACTCAATATATTTTCGAATCATAACAAATCAAACAAAGTAAGCATTTGATATAAACAAAAATCATAATGAGTCAAAATAAACTTGTCGCACAAAATTATTCTCAAATTAAAAAGCATCCCCAAAATGTATAAATAAAAAAACATAGAAAAGAAATAACTTGAATATTAAGAATAAATCCCTAAATACTCAGCAATAGTCGCCTGAAGCCCTCTGCTTTGTTATTTTCTTTTCTTTTATGCCATACTGGCTCTTCTCCCAGCCAAGACGGGCGTTGTGGCTCTTCTCCTTTTCAAAATAAAAAGAATCGCTTTATAGAGGATTTGTAGTCGGTCTTGACCTTCTGTGTGGCATGTGGTGTCCAATTTCTTCTAGCGAAATGGACAATTTAATCCATTTGCAAAATAAACTTCTTTCTCAGATCCTAGGTGACGTAAGTCTAATGATTGACAATCTTGATCAATGAATTACTTTGATGCAATATAGGCTTTGTTGTTTGAGGGTACTTCTAGTTCTTGATGATGTGGATCCATTGGTCCAATTAGAAAAGTTAGCTGGAAATGGTAATTGGTTTGGCTTAGGAAGTAAAATTATCATAACAACAAGAGATAAAGATTTACTTCGGGCACACGGAGTTGATTCAGTATACCAGGCGAATAAGTTCGATCACAATGAAGCACTTCAACTCTTTAGTCGACATGCCTTTAAAAGTGGCAAACCTAATGGTGATTTTATGGAACTCACTGAACATGTAATAGGTTATGCAAGGGGCCTTCCACTGGCTTTTGTATGGCAGAGTTTGGATCTATCTAGTAAAAGCTTGCATGAAAGGAAAAGTGCATTGTAGAGGTTTAAAAGCATTCCAAATAAAAAAAATTCATGAGATACTTAGAATAAGTTATGATGGGTTCTGATCTATCTAGTTATGCAAGGGACCTTCCACGGGCTTTAGTACATGTAATAGGTTATGCAAGGGGCCCTACTCTGGCTTCGTATTGCTGGGTTCGGATCTATCTAGAAAAAGCTTGCATGAATGGAAAAGTGCATTGGAGAGGTATAAAAGCATTCCAAATAAAAAAAATTCATGATATACTTTGAATAAGTTATGATGGGTTGGTGGACACTGTGAAAGATATTTTCCTTGACATTGCATATTTTTCAAAGGAGAAAAAATAGGTTATGCAAGGAAAATACTAGAGAAGGGTGATTTCCTTTCAGATTATGGTATAAAAGTGCCTGTGGATAAGTCTCTCATATCTATTGATGAGTTTCAGAGATTAACTATGCATGACTTGCTGCAAGAAGTGGGTAGAGAAATTGTTCGACAAGAATCACTCAAAGAACCTGAAAAACGTAGTAGGTGGTAGTTTTATAAAGATGTTTCTAACAAATTATTAACGAATTACTCATTTTATTATTGGAATATATATAGTGACACATGTCGTCATTTTATTGGCTCTCATGTGGCACACTAACGAAATCCGTCATGTGTTTTGATTGAATTTGACTGCAGGGAGCAAATTGTTACTTATGAAAAAGAAACTATTGTAAATTATAAAGTTTTTTTAACATAAGTCTTTGCGTACTTTTTTCTAGGACATGATGAATATCTTTATGAAACTACAACCTACTACGTCTGCCAGGTTCTTTGGGTGATTCTTGTCGAACAATTTCTCTACCCACTTTTTATAGCAAGTCATGCATAGTTAATCTCTCAAACTCATCAATAGATGCGAGAGACTTATCCACAAGCACTTTTATACCATAATCTGAAAGGAAATCACCCTTGTCTAGTATTTTCCTGACATTACCTACTTTTCTCCTTTGAAAAGATATGCAATGTCAAGGAAAAAATCTTTCAGAGTGTTCTCCAACCCATCATAACTTATTCAAAGTATACAGTGAATGTTTTTTATTGGGGATGCTTTTATACCTATTCAATGCACTTTTCCATTCATGCAAGGTTTTACTAGATAGATTTGAACCTAGCAATACTAAAGCCTGTGGAAGGCCCCTTGCATAACCTATTACACGTTCTGTGAGTTCCATAAAATCATTGTTAGGTTCGCCACTTTTAAAGGCATGTCGACTGAAGAGTTGAAGTCCTTCATTGTGATCCAACTTATTCACCTAGTATACTGAATCAACTCCGTGTGCACGAAGTAAATATTTATCCCTTGTTGTTAAGATAATTTTACTTCCTAAGCCAAACCAATTACCTTTTCCAGCTAACTTTTCTAATTGAACTAATTGATCCACATCATCAAGAACTAGAAGTACCCTCAAACAGCAAAGCCTATATTGTATCAAAGTAATTCCTTGATCAAGATTGTTAATCATTAGACTTGCGTCATCTAGGATCTTAGAAATAAGTTTATTTTTCAAACGGATTAAACCGTCAAAGTTTATTTCTCTAATGTTTTCAAGAAAACAACTACCTTCAAACTGTGTGGCAATATAGTTGTAGGTGGCTTTGGCAAGAGTTGTTGGGTGGTCCCTCTTATGTGTGGACCACATGGACTACAACAAAACAAAGATTTTTGTTTGTTGTAGAATTCTAACACACTATACGTGTGTTTATGAGAGATAAAAAGAAGAGAAAAATAAGGAGAAGAAAAGAAAGAGTGCGGCGCAGGGAGAGAAAGAAAAAGAAAAAGGAGAAGAAAAAAGGGTTTCGACTATTCACATCCGTCAGAGATTGGAGGTTCATTTGTGGTCCAATCTTGATGCAATTTTAGAGTGTTGCTCTTGACGATGAGTGCTACGTATTGACTGATGTCGATCGTTGAAATTCCTCGCCAATCGCTTGGTTGCTAATACCTACTTGGTGAGATCTTCCTTTATTCTTGTTGGAATCCACTTTAGGGTGATGAATTTATGTTTAATCCAAGAATGCATGTATTCTTGATGTGGTGATAACCTCTATATATTTCTCTAGGGAAGACAATTGTAAACTCATTATTGTTAATAGTGGAAGATTTAACTGGACCAGGTCCCGTGAGTTTTACCTTCGCATTGGAGGGCTTTCCACGTAAAAATCTTAGTGTCTTGCTTGTGGGTTTGCTTGATTATTATTTTGCTACTGTGTTACTATTTAATTTGCACAAAGAGGGATTGATTAATTCGGCTGAGCATCTGAAATTGGTGTTCACCCCTAACACATTATTTGGTAAACACTTATATATTTAACCCCATTATTGTTAGAAATAATGCAAAATGTGTTCCTATTAAATCGTCTAATTCTTAACAATTATAGGTGTGTTCGTTCGGAGCCTTTTTTTTTTTTTTTTTTTTTTGGTGATCTTAACCAAAATTCAATATCCAAAAAGAGTTGTCATCCAAGTGAGACTGCAACTAAAGTCAATGCAAATCTTGTTTATAAGCTTATAAACAAATGCACAGATTTGTGTTAAATATCGTACCTTTAATAATACTCAAAGCAGCAAGAAGATTGTCCAATATTCAGTCCAGTCAGGAGGCAACCATGGTGATGTAGCAGTTGAAAAAGGAAGGAAGTGCAGGCCACGGTTATGTAGAAGATCCTCACTGATCAATGCAAACATAATTGACTAAACCTTCTTTCAATTTCTAAATGTGTAAGTAAACCTTGGTTTTTATGTTCTTTCATTCATCCCCTTATGTTTTTTGTTAAGTTGAGCTCATTGCCATGGAAAAGATCAACCAACTTTCTTATATGAATTGTCATTTTCACTCGGTTTAATTAGGACCACTACAAAGGGACCCCAATTCAAGGGAAGAATTTGATTTCAAGCAACTTGTGGAGGCATTACGATATGAATGTTCCATTAAAGAATTTGAGCTCTTTGTTGTTACTTCTAGAAAAATTTGGTTTCGCTAGGACATGGCAGTTCATGGTGGGGGATTTTTTTGACCCTAATATTGTAGCAAAAGGGGCAGTGGCATCATATGAAGTATATAAGAAGACTGTAGGACAGGATTAAAAAAGCAAAAAAAAAAAAAAAAAAGAATGGCAAGTCTGTCTATCCATGCTAGAAAGCCCCCCACAATAGTGAACGCAGTCAATGTCAAGAGACAAAACTAGAGAAGATATGGCCGCATTGTGGCATCTGGATGATATCAAAGATGTTCAGAGTGGCAAATTGTTCATTTAAAAAGGGAGGCAAATTTTGCTGCCCATGAACTAGTCAAATTGTTTGTCTACCAAAGTATAGATCAGCTTTGGATTGAAAAAATTTCAAGATGTATCAGTGACCTGGTTTTGTTAGGGCGTCATGCTCTTATTTTTTTTTATGAATAAACAATCGAAGATGCTGGAATTCTTTTCAAGAAAAAAAAAAAAAAATCCCTGACACACTTATATACACCAAATATATGTTAAAGAGAAATTAACAAAAATGAATGAATATTTCCTTTGTTTGCATTAGTGTGAACGTTTCCTTTGACAGCATTAAATACCATATTACTTGCTTTTCTTTTCTTTTTTTGTCTTCTACACTTTAAACCTAAACATGATTTGCTCATATGATTTCATTACACAAGTAATTTTCTTAGCTGTAGCTACCATCTTTTTCTCTTTCTCAGCATTTACGGCAATCATATGATGATGGTTAACAGAGTCGAGGGACGTCAGGTAATTCTCTCATATGCTTTGCTCGGCCATTTCCTTCCACGTACGCTTGAATAGACAACAAACCGAATTCTCCAAATGGAAGTTACAAACAAAACACCCAAGTCTTTCCTTACGTCTCCTCTTCTCTTCATTATGTTTCCTTCTTCCCTCTTGCCCACAAGGTGGACTTTGAAAAAATATAATAAAACAAAAGGAAATGCTAGGTGTTCTTCTAGTGTCCTCCCAACTGTGATGTAACTTTTAAAATCACCAATAGATTAAAACTCGATAATGATAATCTCTAGATTTAAAGTCAATATTAAATCACCAATGACTTTAAAATGTTTCTTTTAAAATCACAAATAGATTTTGTTGGGATTTTCCATTAAATCTCAACAAAATACCCCTTTTAAGAAAATAATATTTAAATTTTGTTGCATGCTGTTAAATTCGAACCAACGCCTTAATCTTTGTAATTTTTTTCTTTACTTTGTTTCCTAAAACAAATTGGAGTATATAGGAAAAATTTAGTGGATGGGTGAGCTTGCAAACAATTGAAAGATAGATGCACTAAATTGTGAGAAATTAAACTTTAGGGGGACATTGCAAAAGTGATGACAATTCAAGGGGGTTAAGTGAAGTTTTCCCAAAAAATTACTTAAAACTCCATACGATAAGTGTAAATGACAAATAACTCCCTATCCTGAACTTTTATTTGAAATTTTGACAAAAACCGTGCCCAACTATCCTAAATCCTTAGGGGTGGTTCGGCTACCTTGTTGGTCAATTTGGAGTGGTCAAACCAAACCCTATATATATTTTTTTGTTTTATATTTTTATATTTATATATATTTTTTTCTTTTGTTTTTTCTTTTTTTATTATAAGAAAAAAATGTGTTGTATTCTTATTAGTACTAATATGACATTTGGGGATTGAGATCCCCTAAAATTCCTTTTAAATTTGAGATTCTCAGCCATTCATCTTATCTAAGCGTCTAGAATAAGTTACGTTTGCTCATTAAAGGCTAAAACATGGCTTATTTTAGACGTTTAGATGAGATGAACGGCTAAATTTTATGAATTTCAGAATCTCAAATTTAAAGCGAATTCTAAAAAATCTCAAACCGCCATTTGGAGGGTTTTCTATGCATTTGGAAGGTTTTCTATAATAAGTTTAAACCGAAAGTGAAGGTGGAGAGTTGTGTTATTTATGCTCACACGAAGAGTTTTAAGAATTGACAGAGCCACGTGGATACCAATAAGAGCGATGGCCCCAACTAAAGCTGGAAAAAAATAATTAAATCTTATATGTTTGGCTAATGGCCCCTCCAAAAATAGTCAACAACCAAACAATTAGCCTGTACGTGGTTGTTTGCACAAGTTCAAGTTGTTTCTCTTTAATGTAGTGGGTTTGCCATTTGCAACAGAAAACTCCCATAAAGCTGGTCAAAGTCCATATTTATAAGCTTGTTGCTATTGCCGACAAGTTTCTCATTTTTCTTTAATTTGACGAGTCGCGAGCATGTGACAACTTGCATTATTATCTTGACAAACTTGCACAATTAGGGAGGTCTAGCTAGCGGTTCTGCAATTCTCTCTCAATTTTCTCTACTAACTAGTACTCTTGCAACTTCGTCCATGGCCTTCCACACAGCTTCTTCGTCATTCTCTTCTTCCATATTTCAGTGGGATGTATTCTTGAGTTTTAGAGGCGAAGATACTCGTAAAACTTTCACTGCTCATCTATACACAGATTTACGTCGAAAAGGAATCAACACCTTCATGGATGACAAACTTCGAAACGGAGAGGAAATGCCATTGGCACTTGTGAAAGCGATTGAAGAATCAAATATTTCGATCATTGTACTCTCTAAAAACTACGCATCATCCCGATGGTGCTTGGACGAGCTAATGAAGATCCTCGAGTGCAGAAAGACAAGGGAGATACTAGTTCTACCACTGTTCTATGACGTAAATCCTTCAGAAGTACGGCATCAAACCAATAGGGTTGGAGAAGCATTCACTGAACTTGCAAAAAGGTTCAACAATGATGAAATGAAGGTGGAGGGGTGGAAGAGAGCCCTAAAAGAAGTGGCCAATTTATCCGGGATGTATTTGGGAAACAGGTATTTCTAACCACCTTTGTTGTCTTCCTTCTATATTGTTCTTTTTTTCTTCTAATTATGGTACATGCCATATACACATGTTTTCATGCATGCATGTGAACTATTTAACATTTAAGAATGTCTACTTGTAATTAAACTTTTAAATAATCTTTGTTCTAAAATTAATTACACTCGGCCGATTCTTTTGGGTTAGATGGGATAATTTGCTTAAATAACTTTTTCATGAGTTAAAAAAAAAAAAAAATGGAAAATGAACTTTCCATTTTTTGCGCACATATCGGGGTTGTTTGTCAAACTCCTCCCCACACCTAAATACTATTCACTTCCATTTTTGAAAAAAATCAACATGAAAACATTTTTTTTTTTATATCACATCATTTATTTTTTACTATTATTCAAATAAAAAAATCACTACAAAACAAAATTTTATACTTTTCAATACCACTTTTTTCACTTTTTTTGTACCAATTATTATTATTATTATTATTATTTTACAAAAAGTATGAACAACGCTATGATGCATAACAAACCCCCTCATAGTTATGTATCACTAACTTTTCTTTCTAGTCCTACTTTTTTAATACATAATTTCTCTTCTTTTTATTTGAAGGTAACTCATTAGTTAGTATGTTTTGTTATCTTTTTGTCTCGGTAGGAATGAACCTGAATTTATTGACGAAATCATCAAACAGGTGAATTCAAAATTAGTTAATAAGACAAACTTTCAAGTTGCCCAATATCCAATTGGAATAAAGTCTCATGTATAGGATATGAAGTCGCTTTTAGATTTAGAGAATAATGACACCACATGCATGATAGGGATCTTCGGAACTAGCGAGATTGGTAAGACAACTCTTGCCAAAGCCATCTACAACACGATTGCTTCTCATTTTGAAGATAGTTGTTTTCTTGAAAACATTAGAGAAACTTCCAACAAAAAGGGCCTGATCCATTTGCAAATTAAACTTATTTCTAAAATCCTAGGAGGTTCAAGTCAAATGATTGACAACGTTGATCAAGGAATTACATTGATACAACAAAGGCTTCGTTTAATAAGGATACTTCTAGTTCTTGATGATGTGGATCATTCAGACCAATTAGAAAAGATAATTGGAAAAGGCAATTGGTTTGGTTTAAAAAGTAGAATCATCATAACAACACGAGATAAACATTTACTAACTAAACATCAAGTTTTAACCTACGAGGTGGAGGAATTGGGTTACTTCAAAGCTCATAAGCTCTTTAGTTGGCATGCCTTTAATAGAGATAGACCTGATGATGATTATGTGAAAGTCACAAACGATGCAGTGTGTTATGCTGTAGGATTGCCACTAGCTTTGCAAAAGCTAGGCTCGAGTCTAAAAGGTAAAGATATCTTTTATTGGAAAAGTAAATTGGACAAGTACAAAATAATTCCTCACGATGATATTCAAAAAAGACTTCGAATAAGTTTTGATGGATTAGATGAAAATGCAAAGAATATTTTCCTTCACAACGCATGTTTCTTCAAAGGAGAGAATGTAGAATATGCCACAAAATAGTAGATAGTTGTGGTTTTCACTCATATAGTGGCATTGAAGAGATAAAAGATAAATGTCTCATAGCTGAGTTTTCGGATAAATCATTGGTGATGCATGACTTGCTGCAAGAAATGGGTAGAGAAATTGTTCGAGGAGAATCACCCAAAGAACTTGGCAAGTGCAGTAGATTATGGTTTCATGAAGAAGTTCGTCATGTTCTAGAAGAAATTATGTGACGTCCCACATCGCCTGAGTATGGAGATGGAGATGTGCTTAAATGTATACTACACCCTTAATGACAACAATGCGTTTTAAAGCCATGATGGTCATGATCCCATCAGAAGTCCGCAGTTAAGCGTGCTTCTACTGGAGTAGTACCAGGATGAGTGACCTCCTAGGAAGTCTGGCTTGGGGGAGCTAAAAGCGGACAATATTGTGTGTCATTGAGGTGGGGTGTTACAACCATTGCCCAGCCTGAGATAGGGGGAGCGTGCACAAGCCCATGAAGGTCGCTAGCGGGCACTCGCTGGGACGGATGCCAAGAATGTGCTAATCCCATGGGGGTGGCCAACAGGGACGCTGGGTCCTAAGAGGGGGTGATTGTGATGTCCCACATCGCTTGGGTATGGAGATGGGGATGTGCTTAAATGTATATTACACCCTTAATGAGAACAATGCGTTTTAAAGCCGTGATGGTTATGATTCCATCAGAACTCCGCAGTTAAGCGTGCTTCTACTGGAGTAGTGCCAGGATAGGTGACCTCCTGAGAAGTCTGGCTTGGGGGAGCCAAAAGCAGACAATATTGTGTGTCATTGAGGTGGGGTGTTACAAAATATGGTAAGAATTATGTTAAAAATCGCTTTAAATTTTTCATTTGTTTTTTTTTTCATGAGTTAAGCTACTAGGAAAATATATATTTTACAAAATAACAGTATTGCTTCAAGTTAGATGGCTATCTGACTTCAAGGGTTGAATATTCATGTAAAAATTGTGATGTTCATAATAGAAGGATCCCACCTTGAGAAAAAAAAAAAAGAAAAAAAAAGGCCCAATTAGAAATTCTAATTAAAGATTATACTGAATTTTATAAAAAGTTTAAATATAATTATTGGAATTTTTTATTTTTCTTTTATTTTTTTGGTAAAAACACATTTCTCAAAACAAACTACCAAAAAAAAAAAAAAAATACAAAAAAAAAAAAATGTTTTACAAAAGATTAAATACAAAACTTTTAGGGAATGTCCTACAGCTTCGTAATCGAAAATTTTGAAAACGCATACTTCTAGCTATTTAAAGTGAGAAGGTTGGTCTTAACAATACATACATACAACCTTTGTCAATTTTTACAATTTTTATTAGTATCTTGCCTTTTCTTTTATGAACAAGTAAGGCTAATATGTAAATATAAATATAACATAAACATTCATTTTGAGAATGTGATCACCAGTCACTTTAAGGCATTCAAAATTACTCATTTTGAATGAGTGGATATACAGGATAACATAATAGCAGAGGGTGGCCAAGATGAAGAACATCCTCACGATCAAATTGCAATTATTGTTGGAGTCTACAGTGATAGTAATGAAATCTATTGTCCTCATGGAGATTACCATAAAACTCGCTATGGATCATTGCACTCTGATCAAGTATGGTTGCATTCCTATGTTCTTCCAGAAGATTTTAAGCTAAAGATGTAACGCCCCGAATTTTGAGCTTGCAAATATCGAAGTCGTGATGCTTCAACTTTAGAAAATACAATCTTACAGCCGAGTATGTATATTTTTTTTCTTTTTCTATGACCTAAGAATAACTTACACAACAATTGAGCTGATTGAAATACCTCGAGGTGATATAAAATAGAAACATGGTTTTCATTACAACATATGTACACACTAGGTGTACCAAATATATGCCACAGACGGCACCTAAGTTAATATAGTAATATTTATTTAGTTCACACAGATCACCATACGTAATAAAAGCGATTAACATAAATGAGACTTGCTCCACAGAGTAAGCATCAATCCTACAGTAGATGGTTTATCAACCATCAAAACCAGTAAAAGGACCATCGTCCTCACTTTCTATTCTTGCATCAGGATCTATGTAAAGATGACGTTATGACATTTACATAGACAAACAAGTGAGTAATCTATTTTCCTAGAGATAAAGACTAAAAGACTAGTTTGAACAAGTAATATTAAAAACTAAAATATATAATAATGAATGAGTTGTGAATGCAGCATAATGACTGATTAGTTTGTGTTTTATGATAATCTTTCTTCAGACCTCTTGTCATGAGCTCTCAGCTCGCTTACGTCTGTTATGTCCCTCACACTTTAGAGGGTTACCTGTTTGGTGCTGGCAACTACACCACCCCAGCTTAGTTATTTATTAGGCATGTTGGACGGTTATATACCCCTATCCACTGAGATACCGACAGTTCCTCGTGGCAATCCACCCAGCTTGTTCTTAAGGTGGCTATCGTATCAGCCCATTTTATTAGACACATTATACAGCAGTTGTATTGCAAAATTATAATAATAAGACAAAATAAAAATTCCTATAATAATAAAACAAAGCTAGTACTCAGTAAGTATATCCATACTTATTCTCCTTAGTGTAGTATTCTGCTCCACTTCTGCATATAAATACATATATACAAACAATACTTAGTTCATTCTCCAATAATATCATTGGTTAAAGACCCTCATCTTTTTATATTTATTTATTACCGTCACTTCATCTTTACTTACGCATTTTATTATATTAATCTAAGATAGTCACTTATAACTATCTTTATGACTGAATTCATTTTTGGTGACGAGGCTAATGGCCAGTATCACTAAATACAAGCTAGTATTATAAATAATATATATAAAGCATGACTCATATTTCGGAGATGAGACCAATGGTTCGTACCTACCAAAGTATGAATTAAAATTTAAATGACAATAAAAGAAATGACTAAATGTAAATACTGAATTCACATTTCGAGGATGAGACCAATGGTCCATACCGCCAAAAATATGAACTAAAATTTAAATGACAATACTTGATTTGTCTACAATACAAATGTCTCTATTTATAGGGTAATGTCATAATACAAGTTTGGTAATCAAATCCCCTTGATTTGATTACAATCCCAATATATGATTACAATCAATCCATAAATAGATAATATTTCAATATCAGCATAATTATGGAATATATGGAAAATATAATATATTTTCCATATATTCTAACATCCCCAATCAAACTCAATGTGGAATATTCTGAAACCTTGAGTTTGAAATCAGAAACAATGATGACGGCGGTGGTGAAGGCAGGGAACAGGCCGTAGATGATGACGACTGTCGGAAGAGATAGAGGCTGGCGGGCGGCCAGCGACGGCGGCAGATGGCTGGTGAATGCAGATTCAAAAGGGCCGACAACGGGCCAAACTCCAAAAAGGGCCGATAACGGGCTAGGGCTGACAACGAGCCAAACTTCAAAAAGGGCCGACAACAGGCCAAAATCCAAAAGGGGTCGACAACGGGCCAGGGCTGACAATGAGCCAAAAATAAAAGGGGCCAACAACAGGCCAGGGCTGACTATGAGCCAAAAATAAAAAGGGGCCGACTACGGGCCAGGGCTGATTATGAGCCAAAAATAAAAAGGGTCGACTTGGGCCAAAAATTAAAAAAAAAAAAAATGAGCCCACTTGAGCAGTTATCAGATCGGCGCACCGAACCTGACCGGCTCGTAGCACGCGTGATGTGGTCCACTTGGACCGCTTCTTCTTCCCTTCTTTTTTTTTTTTTTTTTTTTCACTTGGCTGAAACCTTCTTTTTCAGCCAAGTGAATTTGGTAATCAAATCTCCTTGATTTGATTACAATCTCAATATATGATTATAATCAACCCATAAATAGATAATATTTCAATATCAGCATAATTATGGAATATATTATATTTTCCATATATTCTAACAACAATAAAAGAAATGACTGAATGTAAATACTGAATTCATATTCTAGGGATGACCGCCGAAAATATGAATTAAAATTGAAATGACAATAAAAGAAATGACTGAATGTAAAAGCTGTAAAGTAAATAATATATAGATAATATCATAAGCCCTTAATTGATTTTGTCTACTAACTCATTATTATTAATTCACTTGTATCTATTACGCTATTTTACATTATACGCTTATTGGGTCTTTAAACAATTAAATGAGAACAAGTGATACAAGCAATAAATCATGATATTTATACAAGAAACACTTACCCAATAATCCTTAGAAGTAAAACTCCACCAAATCTTCTCTAGGTAGCTAGTTTAGAAAAATAAGAACCCTTGAACACTACAAGAAAGATCTAAGCTATATGGTATTTGACTAGAACTAAGAAATAAAATGAAAGGAGGAGCAAACAATTTTACTTGTTCTAAGATTGTAAATGAAAAGCTCAAGTGAAAGTGACTTTAGCTTAGGCTCTATTTATAAGAGAATGAATGGTTATGATTTATTTTTACACATGTGATCTCAGGGTTGAGATGTATTTAACCAAAAGAATGAACCTAGTCCATATTTCTTGCTCTATACCAATTAGTATTTTCGTCCAAAATGAGGGTTGTGTATCCCGATCCATTTTTCAATATACAAACGTACTCCGATTGACATGAAATTTTGAGAGCAGATAGAGGACTCCGAGACAAACAGTTTATATTTTTGGTTCGACTTCATCCAAGTTCATTTGTGTCTATTTTTGGCTTGTACAAAGTTTCCGATTCAACTTAGGCTTTAACTATTTGCATCCCCACTTGGTCACTTGCCTTATTAAATTCTTATTATCATGATATTTCCCATAACTCTCATTACTATAAGACTTTAAGCTTTTAACAAAGGTGGCTAGCCTTGGTATCTTTCTTTAGCAGTTTTAATCTCATTAGACAGTATGAAAATTTTGACACTGTTTCTTAGGCTAAAAACTAAAAAGCTTCAAATTAATTTATGACTTCACTAAACGCCAATATAAATAATTTATTTACTAAATTGGGTTTAATTATGCCCATAAACATATTAGTGAAGCAAAATTTTAGAATTGAAGTAATATACAAAAGAGGTCAAAAATCAATGTAATATGCCTTTAACACTAAATAGTTATTTAATATCATTAATCCACATATCATTGTTCTAATTCATCGATTATTCTTTTAATCTATTTAATATTATTTAAATAAGAGTTTTAAAATCTAGGTCGTTACAAAAGAGGAGAGATAATCTTCAAGTTTGCTTAAGTATTTTCCAGTATCATATAGGTTTGAATTTTATATCTGTGAAACATTCAAAGTCAGTGTTCTTTAAAAGTTGCGGATTCCATTTGGTAGGAACGCATGAAGAAAAAGCGAAAGATTTAATTCAACCTTCAAAATAATAAGAATCCTTTTATAGGGGATTTGTAGTCGGTCTTGACCTTTTGTGTCGCATGAGGTGTCCAATTTCTTCTGTTTTCTTATTTTATTGTGGGCCCTACGTTAGCTTTTCTCCTTTTAAGTCTTCTTTCTTCGTCTTTGTTTTGCTAGTTCCCATTGCTAGTTCCCACCTACGCATGGCTTTGCAAATTCATGAGAAAAGTCTCCTTCGACTTTCTTTTCTTTTCTTTTCTTTTATTCCTTTTTTTTTTTTTCTTAGAAAAGGCAATAACTTGCATTATAATATCATTTTAAGCTCACATTTAATAATTAAATATTATTCCACAATTAAATATAAAATGGAAGAATTAATATAAAATAAGGTAGGAAAAAGCTTATTTTAATAGACACTTTAAGCTATTATCCTCTCCCACCCGCCCCCCCCCCCACCCCCCCCCCCCCCCCCCCCCCGCCCCGCGGGGTTATTGCTAGTCTCTAGCAATTCAAAACAAAGCATAAGAACAAGGACTCAAGGAAAGAAAAAGTCAAAATACTAACCAAAGAAATTTCCCATGCCTTCAAAACTCAATGTGAAAGAAAATTTTAGCCAACACAAACACTCTCTCAGTGTCCAAATAAACATGAAATAGAATTTCTATGCCTTACCTTTGTTCACACTCAACAATGAAAATCACTCAGAAATAGGTGTAACACTCTCAAGAATATGTGAGTGGAATAATGTAAGCAAAGGCAAACATCTCACATATAAATCATATGAAAAATGCTTAGTCAAGAAAGAACAAGTAGTCTCATTAAAGGATGCCGAAAATAATTTACACCACACTCATTGATTAGTCATGAACATGTCTGAACCATACACTTCTCAAGATCAAATAAGGACTTTTATTGGGACATAACATAGGGTAAAAGAAAAGGGAAATAAATAACAAAAATGTGATGGTAAAAGTGAGAAGTATTTCAAGATAAATGGGACTTCCGCTTCTTTTGTATGTTCAATTAATTTCTCTCTCTAATTTTCTTTCAATAAAGCACTTATATTTCTTTTCCATAGTGCACCTTCCACCCTTGAACATCAACCTTTTTTTCTTTTCTTCTTCTTCTCTTTCAATCTTTTCTTTTGATCTTTTTTTCTTTTCAATTTTTTTTTTCTTCATCTTCTTTTGAATCACTAATCCACCACACCGAAATAATTTGATAAAATTCATTCTCAAAACACTTGAGAAAGGGTTTAAGAAAGAAAGGCTAATTATATGGCTCAATGGGGTGATTAGTGATAGTGTATCATACGAAGGATGTTGAGGCTCAAAATAAAGAAAAATAGCTTAATCTCATCTCTCAAGGATTTGCATAGTTCTTCAATATTCATGACTTCAAAAGATTCAAGTGTGGCATAAAATACATGATTTTTGCATTCAACCAAATAGAAGAATAATGAGACTAACATAATGAATTTATTTATGCGCTTCCAAATGACATGATCTCACGAAAATTTACCCTCTACAAAGAATGATTGGCTCAAAACTCACATGGGTTAGAAATCTCCACATTTGTTATCCTCAAGATATTCTAAGTCACTTATATCCTTAACAAAGAGTCATGTCTATGTGGCCATCTGCATGTGCAATAAATTGAGCATGAAGGCAATGACATTCTTTAGCAGAAGTGGCACAATGAACTTAAAACATAAAACTCATGCTACAGAAGCAAAACCTTTTTTTTGTTTTGTGTGAAAATATAAAATAAACAAAACAACACAAAACCAACGATAAACATCAAGCATCAAGCTCCTCCCCCTAAAACTTACATTGTCCCTAATGTAACAAAATAAAGCAAACAAGTAAAGATCAAGGAGACACTACATAAAACAGGGACTTTATTGATGTGGCAAACAGTAACTCATGTTTGCCACGTCAATAATTTTTTATGTGTCTAAATAAACACGTCAATAAAAAATTTATTGACATGTCGGATTTTAACACGTCAAAAAGTTTTGACATGTCTACATGCCACGTCAAAAAATTTTGACGTGTCTTTATTCCACACATCAATAATTATAATTAATTATAATTATAATTAGGTAGTAAATTAATTATACAATACGTATTAAAAAAAATTAGATAGTAAATTAATTTTAATTGGTATGAAAAATTAATTGGTTAACAAAATTAGATAACAATATTAGTTGGTACCTATATTAAGTAACAAAATTTAATTTGTATATGTATAATTGGTATATGTCGTCATATATTAAGAGATATATTCAAACCAATTAAAATTTCATAAAACAAGTTAATGCTCTTGTCTCTTCTATGCAATGCGTTCACTATATATGGTTATTATATGTGCTTTATATTCTTTAATTTATGGCTATTAATTAATAGCAGGTAACAAAATATATATGGTTATTAATTAATAATAAAAATTATGCAATGCTTTTATTATATATATGTGTGTGTGTGTGTGCTCGCGCGTGCTTAATTTGTATTCTTTAATTTATTTGGAAATAATTAATAGTAGGTAACAAAATATATATGGTTATTAATTAATATTGGGTATTAATTATATAACCATATATATTTTGTTACCTAATATTAAAGAATGCTTTCACTATATATGGTTATTATATATATGCACTTAATTTGTCTTC
Source organism: Corylus americana (assembly GCA_036287905.1). Classification (NCBI taxonomy): domain Eukaryota; kingdom Viridiplantae; phylum Streptophyta; class Magnoliopsida; order Fagales; family Betulaceae; genus Corylus; species Corylus americana. The sequence continues at coordinate 14,401,766 of CP125823.1, forward strand.
TTTAATTTATTTGGAAATAATTTATATTGGGTAACAAAATATATACATGGTTATTAATTAATAATAAAAATTATGCAATGCTTTCACTATATGAGGTTATTATATATATGTACTTAATTTGCATTCTTTAATTTTTTTGGAAATAATTAATATTAGGTAACAAAATATATATTGTTATTAATTAACAATCAAAATTATGCAATGTTTTAATTATAAGATGAGTTTCTTGATGTGTTACATGTGACATATCAAGAAATTCTTCACGAGCCACATGTGGCACGTCAATAATTTATTGACGTGTCTACTGTAGACACGTCAAGAAACCTCATCGAAAAGGCTCCAAACCAGCTAGACCCCTTTTTCTTTTTTTTTTTTTCTATCATTTTCCCTCCTCTTTTTCTTTCTCCTCCCTTGTGTGCTCACAGCCTTCCATTTCAAATAAGTTGTCACTTTTTTTTCTTTTCTTTTTCTTTTCCTCTTCTAGATGAGATCTCTTCCTTATTTTCTTTCCTTTCTCCTTCTCCTTTCAACTGATTTCTTCTCCCAAATTCCTTCTTTCTTCTTGTCTTTCAGTTCTCACTTTTATATATATATATATATATATATATATATATATATATATATATATATATATATATTCTTTTTTTTTTTTTTTTCTTCTTCTTCTTCTCATGCCCACCACCCATATTTGTAGCTTAAACAAAAGAAAAGAAAAGAAGAGAAGGAACCTGCAAGAGAAGAGGACAAAAGGTGAAGAAGAAAGAGAAATGGAGAGAGAAGGGAAGGGGTCTAAATATTTCGGGATTTTAAGGTATAAATGTATGAATTTGAGTTATTCTATATCTATTAGTCTCTTATATAGACGTTTTTTTTTTGTTAAATGTGCTAACCCACTTTTAGATATGTTCTTCCACATTATTTGGGGGTTTGAAGTATTTTAGGAATTTCTACCGGATGTTTAGAGATTGGAGTACTTGTGTAGTGAATTCATGATGAGATTACAGGAATTTTCCTTCAATAGTTAGATATATATGTGTGTTCAACATTTAAAAAAAATTATTAATTTTTTTTTTAATATTTTTTTAAACTTTAGTGACGTGTCAAAAAGTGGCACGCCAAAAAATTTATTGACGTGTCAATTTCGGACACATCAATAATTTTTTTGATGTGCCACTTTTTGACACGTCAATAAATTATTGACATGGTGAAACTGCCACGACAAAAAAGAATTTTTGACGTGCCAATTTCTGGCACGTCAGTAATTTTTGACGTGTCAAAATTTGCACGTCAAAAAATTGGAATTTTTGACACCCGCCTTATTAACCATTGACACACATCAATACTAACATGTCGAAAAAGGTTTCTGACGTGTCAATATGCTTGACACGTCAGAAACTATTGGTCAACAAAAACCTTTTTTTTATTGTAGTGAGAGTACCTTGAAGTGATGAAATAAATTGACACTTGTTACTTGCGAAAGAAATTTAGAAAACAAAAAAAGAAACAAAAACAAAGATAACCTAAACTTCGACACAAAAACTAACACTAATTGATTGCAAATTTTAACATGCATGATTCTTTATTTCATCTTTTTCTTGTCTGCAATCTTCCAACACATCATGCTTTTATAGTCATTCGCAACATCGAATGACTTACCCCCGTGGAAAGTATCAAGTTTGGATGGGTTTACCACAAGAAAATCATTCTTTGATATTAAATGTGCTTACTTGTGTGCCATCGGCAAGGGTTTTAATTTAACCTTCGGGACATTCTCGCTTGACCGCGAAAGGTTGAGCTCATGAGGTGGTAATTCAATTATAGACTTCCATACATTTACCTCTAATCCATGTGTAGAGTCCACACAAAAAATAAAATCACAAGAGTTAGTCAAGCAGGATTCTACAATGTGACCATAAATTAAGCACTCAATATATTTTCGAATCATAACAAATCAAACAAAGTAAGCATTTGATATAAACAAAAATCATAATGTGTCAAAATAAACTTGTCACACGAAATTATTCTCAAATTAAAAAGCATCCCCAAAATGTATAAATAAAAAAACATAGAAAAGAAATAACTTGAATATTAAGAATAAATCCCTAAATACTCAACAGTAGTCGCATGAAGCCCTCTGCTTTGTTATTTTCTTTTCTTTTATGCCGTATGGGCTCTTCCCCCAGCCAAGACGGGCATTGTGGCTCTTCTCCTTTTCAAAATAATAAGAATCCTTTTATAGAGGATTTGTAGTCGGTCTTGACCTTCTGTGTGGCATGTGGTGTCCAATTTCTTCTGGCCAAATGGACGATTTAATCCATTTGCAAAATAAACTTCTTTCTAAGATCCTAGGTGACGTAAGGCTAATGATTGACAATCTTGATCAATGAATTACTTTGATACAATATAGGCTTTGTTGTTTGAGGGTACTTCTAGTTCTTGATGATGTGGATCAATTAGTCCAATTAGAAAAGTTAATTGGAAAAGGTAATTGGTTTGGCTTAGGAAGTAAAATTAGCATAACAACAAGAGATAAAGATTTACTTCTTGCACACGTAGTTGATTCAGTATACCAGGTGAATAAGTTGGATCACAATGAAGCACTTCAACTCTTTAGTCGACATGCCTTTAAAAGTGGCAAACCTAATGGTGATTTTATGGAACTCACTGAACATGTAATAGGTTATGCAATGGTCCTTCCTCTGCCTTTAGTATTGCTGAGTTCGGATCTATCTAGTAAAAGCTTGCTTGAATGGAAAAGTGCATTGGAGAGGTATAAAAGCATTCCTAATAAAAAAAATTCACAATATACTTAGAATAAGTTATGATGGGTTGGAGGACACTGTAAAAGATATTTTCCTTGACATTGCATATTTTTCAAAGGAGAAAAAGTAGGTAATGCAAGGAAAAAACTAGACAAGGGTGATTTCTTTTCAGATTATGGTATAAAAGTGCCTGTGGATAAGTCTCTCATATCTATTGATGAGTTTGAAAGATTAACTATGCATGACTTGCTGCAAGAAGTGGGTAGAGCAATTGTTCGACAAGAATCACCCAAAGAACCTGGCAAACGTACTAGGTTGTAGTTCCATAAAGATGTTTCTAACAAATTATTAACAAATTACTCATTTTATTATGGGAATATATATAGTGACACATGTCGTCATTTTATTGGCTTTCTTGTGGCACACTAACGGAATCCGTCAAGTGTTTTGATCGAATTTGACTGCAGGGAGCAAATTGTTACTTACGAAAAAGAAACTATTGTAAATTATAAACGTTTTTTAACATAAGTCTTGGCGTACTTTTTTCTAGGACATGACGAATATCTTTATGAAACTACAACCTACTACGTTTGCCGGGTTCTTTGGGTGATTCTTGTCGAACAATTTCTTTGCCCACTTCTTCTAACAAGTCATGCATAGTTAATCTCTCAAACTCATCAATAGACTTGAGAGACTTATCCACATGCACTTTTATACCATAATCTGAAAGGAAATCACCCTTGTCTAGTATTTTCCAGACATTACCTACTTTTCCCCGTTGAAAAAATATGCAATGTCAAGGAAAATATCTTTCACAGTGTCCTCCAACCCATCATAACTTATTCTAAGTATATCATGAATTTTTTTTATTAGGACTGCTTTTATACCTCTCCAATATACTTTTCCATTCATGCAAGCTTTTACTAGATAGATTTGAACCTAGCAATACTAAAGCTCTTGGAAGGCCTCTTGCATAACCTATTACATGTTCTGTGAGTTCCATAAAATCATTGTTAGGTTCGCCACTTTTAAAGGCATGTCGACTAAAGAGTTGAAGTGCTTCATTGTGATCCAACTTATTCACCTAGTATACTGAATCAACTCCGTGTGCACGAATTAAATCTTTATCTCTTGTAGTTATGATAATTTTACTTCCTAAGCCAAACCAATTACCTTTTCCAGCTGACTTTTCTATCTGAACTAATTGATCCACATCATCAAGAACTAGAAGTACCCTCAAACAACAAAGCCTATATTGTATGAAAGTAATTCCTTGATCAAGATTGTTAATCATTAGACTTACGTCACCTAGGATCTTACAAAGAAGTTTATTTTGCAAACGGATTAAACCGTCCATTTGGCCAGAAGTTTCTCTAATGTTTTCCAGAAAACAACTACCTTCAAACTGTGTGGCAATTGAGTTGTAGGTGGCTTTAGCAAGAGTTGTTGGGTGGTCCCTCTTATGTGGGACCACATGGACTACAACAAAACCAAGAATTTTGCTTGTAGTAGAATTCTAACACACTATACCTGTGTTTATCAGAGACAAAAAGAAGAGAAAAATAAGGAGAAGAAAAGAAAGAATGCGGTGCAAGGAGAGAAAGAAAAAAAATTGGAGGTTCGTTTGTGGTCAGATCTTAATGCAATTTTAGAGTGTTGCTCCTGACGACGAGTGCTACGTATTGACTGGTGTCGATCGTTGGAATTCCTCTCCAATCACTTGGTTGCTAATACCTACTTGGTGAGATCTTTCTTTATTCTTGTTGGAATCCACTTTTGGGTGATGAATTTATGTTTAATCCAAGAATTCATGTATTCTTGATGTTGTGATAACCTCTAGATATTTCTCTAGGGAAGACAATTGTAAACTCATTATTGTTGATAGTGGAAGATTTAACTAGACTAAGTCCCGTGGTTTTTACCTTCACATTGGAGGGTTTTCCATGTAAAAATCTTGGTGTTTTGCTTGTGGGTTTGCTTGATTATTATTTTGCTACTGTGTTACTATTTAATTTGCACAAAGAGGGGTAGATTAGTTCCGTTGAGCATCTGAAATTGGTGTTCACCCCTAACACATTATTTGGTAAACACCTATATATTCAACCTCATTATTGTTAGAAATAATGCAAAATGTGTTCCTATTAAATAGCCTAATTCTTAACAATTATAGGTGTGTTCGGAGTCTTTGTATATTTTTTTTCAAGTTTCCTTATGTTTTTTATGTACTACATCTCATCTATAAAAAATAAGATGGTTATATATATGTCGAGTCAGTAAAAGCTAAACATTTATTTAAATAATATTTATAATGTTTAATGAATCTAAATAATGTTTATTCAAGTTATAAGGAAAAACAAAATCTAGTATTTGTGATCTTAACCAAAATTCAATATCCAAAAAGACTTGTCATCCAAGTGGAACTACAACTAAAGTCATTGCAAATTTTGTTTATAAGCTTATAAACAAATGCACAGATTTGTGTTAAATATCGTACCTTTAATAATACTCAAAGCAGCAAGAGAAGATTGTGCAATATTCAATCCAGCCATGAGGCAACCATGGTGAAGTAGCAGTTGTAAAAGGAAGGAAGTGTAGGCCACAGTTGTGTAGAAGATCCTCACTGATCAATGCAAACATAATTGAGTAAGCCTTCTTTCAATTTCTAAATGTGTAAGTAAACCTTGGTTTTTATGTTCTTTTATTCATCCCCTTATGTTTTTTGTTAAGTTGAGCTCATTGCCATGGAAAAGATCAACCAACTTTCATATATGAATTGTCATCTTCACTCGGTTTAATTAGGACCACTACAAAAGTACCGCAATTCTAGGGAAGAATTTGATTTCAAGCAGCTTGTGGAGGCATTACAATCTGAATGTTCCATTGAAGAATTTGAGCTCTCTGTTGTAGTTTCTAGAAAAATTTCGTTTCGCCAGAACATGGTTATTCATGGTGGGGGATTTTTTAGACCCTAATAATGTAGCAAAAGGGGCAGTGGCATCATAAGAAGTATATAAGAAGATTGTAGGGCAGGATGAATAAAGAAAAAAAAAAAAAAGAATGGCGAGCCTGTCTCTCCATGCTGGAAAGCCCCCTACGATAGTGAACGTAGTCAATGTCAAGAGACAAAACTGGAGAAGATATGGCCACATTGTGGAATCTGGATGATATCAAAGATGTTCATAGCGGCAAATTGTTCGGAGTCGAGGGAGGTCAGGTAATTCTCTCAAATGCTTTGCTCGGCCATTTCCTTCCACATACGCTTGAATAGACAACAAACCCAATTCTCCAAATGGAAGTTACAAACGAAACACACAAGTCTTTCCTTACGTCTCCTCTTCTCTTCGTTTTGTTTCCTTCTTCCCTCTTGCCCACAAGGTGGACTTTGAAAGAATATAATAAAACAAAAGAAAATGCTAGGTGTTCTTCTAGTGTTCTCCTAGTGTCCTCGTAATTGTGATGTAACTTTTAAAATCACCAATAAATTAAAAGTCAATAATGATTATCTCTAGATTTAAAGTCAATATTAAATCACCAATGGCTTTTAAAATGTTTCTTTTAAAATCACCAATAGATTTTGTTTGGATTTTCCATTCAATCGCAACAAAATACCCCTTTTTAGAAAAAAATATTTAAATTTTTTTGCATGCTGTTAAATTCGAACCAACGCCTTAATCTTTGTAATTTTTTTCTTTTCTTTTTTTCCTAAAACAAATTGGAGTATATTGGAAAAATTTAGTGGATGGGTGAGATTGCAAACAATTGAAAGATAGATACACTAAATTGTGAGAAATTAAACTTTAGGGGGACATTGCAAAAGTGATGACAACTCAAGGGGGGTTAAGTGATCATGTTTTCCCAAGCAATTACTTAAAACTCCATACGGTAAGTATAAATGACAAATAATTCCGTATCTTGAACTTTTATTTTGAAATTTTGACAAAAACCATGCTGAACCATCCTAAATCCTTAGGGGTGGTTCGGCTACCTCGTTGGCCAATTTGGAGTGGTCCAACCAAACCCTATATATATTTTTTTGTTTTATATTTTTATATTTATATATTTTTTTTTCCTTTGTTTTTTCTTTTTTTATTATAAGAAAAATGTGTTGTATTATTATTAGTACTAATATGACATTTGGGGATTGGGATCCCCTAGGATTCCCTTTAAATTTGAGATTCTTAGCCATTCATATCATCTAAGCGTCTAAAATAAGTCATGTTTCCTCATTAAATGCAAAAACATGGCTTATTTTAGACGTTCAGATGAGATGAACAGCAAAATCTTATGAATTTGAGAATCTCAAATTTAAAGAGAATTCTAAGGGATCTCAATCCACCATTTGGAGGGTTTTCTATAATAAGTTTAGACCAAAAATGAAGGTGGAGAGTTGTGTTATTTATGCTCACACGAAGAGTTTTAAGAAGTGACGGAGCCACGTGGAGACCAATAAGAGCGATGGCCCCAACTAAAGCTGGAAAAAAAAAAATTAAGTCTTATATGTTTGGCTGGCCCCTCCAAAAAGAGTCAACAACCCAACAATTAGCCTATACATGGTTGTGTGCACAAGTTCAAGCTGTTTCTCTTTAATGTAGTGGGTTTGTCATTTGCAGCAAAAAACTCCTACAAAGCTGGTCAAAGTCCATCTTTATAAGCTTGTTGCCGTTGCCGACAAGTTTCTCATTTTTCTTTAATTTGACGCGTCGCGAGCATGTGACAACTTGCATTATTATCTTGACAAACTTGCATAATTAGGGAGGTATAGTTAGCGGTTCTGTAATTCTCTCTCAATTTTCTCTACTAACTAGTACTCTTGCAACTTCGTAGTTGGCCTTCCACACAGCTTCTTCGTCATGACTCTCTTCTTCCATATTTCAATGGGATGTATTCTTGAGTTTTAGAGGCGAAGATACTCGTAAAACTTTCACTGCTCATCTAGAGTCAAAAAGGAATCAACACCTTCATGGATGACAAACTTCGAAGGGGAGAGGAAATTTCACTGGCACTTGTCAAAGCCATTGAAGAGTCAAAGATTTCGATCATTGTACTCACTAAAAACTACGTATCATCCCAATGGTGCTTGGACGAGTTGATGAAGATCCTCGAGTGCAGAAAGACAAGGGAGATACTAGTTCTACCACTGTTCTATGACGTAAATCCTTTGGAAGTACGGATCAAGCTAATAGGGTTAGAGACGCATTCACTGAACTTGCAAAATGGTTCAACGATGATAAAATAAAGGTGGTGGGGTGGAAAAGAGTCCTAAAAGAAGTGGCCAATCTATCTGGGATGTATTTGGGAAATTGGTATTTCTAACCACCTTTGCTGTCTCCCTTCTATATTGTTCTTTTTTTCTTCTAATTATGGTACATCCCATATACACATGTTTTCATGCATGCATGTGAACTATTTTACATTTAAAAATGTCTACTTGTAACTAACCTTTTAAATAATCTTTGTTCTAAAATTAATTAAACTCGGTTGATTCTTTTGTTTTAGATGTGATAATTTGCTTAAATAACTTTTTCATGACTTAAAAAAAAAATGGAAAATGAACTTTCCATTTGTTGCGCACATATCGGGGTTGTTTGTCAAACTCCTCCCCACCCCTAAATACTATTCACTTCCTTTTTTCAAAAAAATCAACATTAAAACCTTTTTATTTTTATATCACATCATTTATTTTTTACTACTATTCAAATAAAAATGTCACTACAAAACAAATTTTTCTACTTTTCAATACCACTTTTTCACTTTTTTATACCAATTATTATTATTATTATTATTTTACAAAAAGTACGAATAGTGCTTTGGTGCATAACAAACGCCCTCATAGTTATGTATCACTAACTTTTCTTTCTAGTCCTACTTTTTTAATACATAATATCTCTTCTTTTTATCTGAAGGTAACTCATTAGTTAGTATGTTTTGTTATCTTTTTGTATCGGTAGGAATGAACCTGAATTTAGTGATGAAATCATCGAACGGGTGAATTCAAAATTAGTTAATAATACATACTTTCAAGTTGCCCAATATCCAATTGGAATAAAGTCTCATGTACAGGATATGAAGTCGCTTTTAGATATAGAGAATAATGACAGCACATGCATGATAGGGATCTTTGGAACTAGCAGGATTGGTAAGACAACTCTTGCCAAAGCCATCTACAACTCGATTGATTCTCATTATGAAGATAGTTGTTTTCTTGAAAACATTAGAGAAACTTCCAACAAAAAGGGCCTGATCCATTAGCAAATTAAACTTATTTCTAAAATCCTAGGAGGTTCAAGTCAAATGGTTGACAATGTTGATCAAGGAATTACTTTGACACAACAAAGGCTTCGCTTAATACAGATACTTCTAGTTCTTGATGATGAGGATCATTCAGACCAATTAGAAAAGATAGTTGGAAAAGGCAATTGGTTTGGTTTAAGAAGTAGAATCATCATAACAACAAGAGATAGACATTTACTAACTAAACATCAAGTTTTATCCTACGAGGTGAAGGAATTGGGTTACTTCAAAGCTCATAAGCTCTTTAGTTGGCATGCCTTTAATAGAGATAGACCTGATGATGATTATGTGAAAGTCACAAATGATGCAATGTGTTATGCTGGAGGATTGCCACTTGCTTTGTAAGTGCTAGGCTCGAGTCTAAAAGGTAAAGATATCTTTTATTGGAAAAGAAAATTGGACAAGTGCAAAATAATTCCTCACGATGATATTCAAAAAAGACTTCGAATAAGTTTTGATGGATTAGATGAAAATGCAAAGAATATTTTCCTTGACATCACATGTATCTTCAAAGGAGAGAATGTAGAATATGTTACAAAAATAGTAGATAGTTGTGGTTTTCAGTCATATAGTGGCATCGAAGAGCTAAAAGATAAATGTCTCATCACTGAGTTTTCGGATAAATCATTGGTGATGTATGAATTGCTGCAAGAAATGGGTAGAGAAATTATTCGATAAGAATCACTCAAAGAATCTGGCAAGCGTAGTAGATTATGGTTTCATGCAGATGTTCGTCATGTTCTAGAAGAAAATATGCACTACAAAAAAATGGCATTTTCTGACGTGTGCTACAGTATAATTTTTTTGCCACGTCAGCAATTTCCTGACGTTTAAAATATTAAACGTCAGAAAATTTTTTCTGACGCGTGAATAGTAACACGTCAGAATTTTCAGACGTGTTACGACACACACGTCAGAGTAAAATGCATGAACGTCGGGAAATTATTTCAGTTTTTTTTTTTAAATAAACATTGATATAATTGCTGACGTGGTGGGACTTACCACGTCAGACTTTTGCTGACGTGGCTATGTGCCACGTCAGAAAAATTCTGGCGTGGCACATCCCCACGTCAGAACTTTTCTGACGTGGCGATCTACCACGTCAGCATTTTCTGACGTGGCTATCTGCCACGTCAGCATTTTCTGACGTGGTACATCACCACGTCAGAGAACGTCTGACGTGGTGCAGAGCCACGTCAGAATATATATGTAATTATATTTATTTATTTATATAATTAATAAATAAACCCTAAAATATATATATTTATATATCATTATACATAAAATTATAATTAAATATAATTATAGGTATTTTTTTTTTTATATATATATATTTATATATATATATGATATTTAAATATAATTATCAGATATTTCTTTTTTTTTTTTTTTTCAGATAATTATAGGTAGGTATATATATATTATTCCTGACGGGCCATGTTTGGCACGTCAGGAAATGGTATCCGTGCACTCCGATCCGCGCGCGCGTTCCATCAACTCTGGCCAGCGTGCCATGCCTCTTAATTAAGAGGCCTGGCGCGCGCGTTTTGAAATTTTTTATTTTATTTTATTTTTTTTCTTTTCCCCTAGCTGGCTAGCTGGCACTTCCACACACGATCGTGTCTCTCTGATCTCCCAAGCATCATTTTCCTCTCTGTTTTTCTTTCTTTCTTCCGAGCGCCATTGCTGAACCTGAGGAATTTTTTTTCTCTTCTGCCCAAAGTCTTTCTTTATTAAGCTGAGCATTTTTTTCTCTTCTCCACCGCGTACCGTATATATAGTACTCTCTCTCAAGGGATCAGTTTCTCTGTCACGATTGTACTGTTACTCCGCGCGCCCGCAGTTAAACCCGCCGCCCGTCGTCCTCTCTACCTCCATTTTTAGCTCCTACAAGAGCTCCTCACAGGTATATATATATGTACATGCATCCTTGTACTTATTTATTTGTTTGGTTTGGATTTGGTGTTTGCATGCTAGGTTGGGTGATGTTTGTGCTAATTTCGTCTAATATTTTGAATTTGATTGTCTAATATTTTGAATTTGATATATATATTTACATGAGGAATATAATGCTAGCTTCACTCCATATATATGAATTTGGTTTTTGAATATATATAGCTTACTCTGTCGTTAATTAGTACTCCCTGCTATATATATATATGGCCGTATATATACTACCCATATAACTGGCCAGTATATATATATGGCAGAATGCATTCTATATATATATATATAATGATCATCACCTCAAAAGTTTGCAAGTTCCAAATATTGGATGAATCTGCTCACAAAACGAAAAATCAAGGGCCCCAAGCAAATAAACACTGATAATAATTACTAAAGAACAAATTTCGTTTTCATTAGGGGTTCCATTGCAGAATTCAGACCTAACCTCTAATTGAGAAGTGATGGGAACAATGAGCATTGGACGCATAATGATTTTATAGAAAAACAAGACCTAATAATTCATTGGAAAAGATGGCAAATGGACTTGGGACCAGTGCATTTATTTTCATAGGCCATATCATGGTATAAACCCACAACTGAAACAGATCGATGTTGAATATAAGATAAGTATCCGTTATGTATTTTTTTAAATTGATTTTTAAATTTTGGTCGATCTAAAATGACAATAGAAACAAAAAAAAAAAAGGCACAGAGATTCTTCGTAGCAAACTAAATTATACCAAAAAAGGTGAAGCGATAAGAGATGGATTTGAGTAATTACTCATGAGTCTGTCCAGGATTTAGATATAAGACGTTTTTTTTCTTTTTCTTTTTTGGACATCCTAAAAGACAATACATGGAGGTAGTATTAATTTGTGAAATTATCAACTTCTAGAAATGGCACACTGCCTTGCACAATCATAGCAAGCATGTACAACAAAGTCCATCATATATATATGTGTGCATGGTATAAGCTGAATGTAAAAGTGTTCGCTATAAGTTTAAGTTTTGGGGGATAAGTGACAATTTGACATAGTATCATAATAGAGGTCATGAGTAGTTCAAATCTTAACTTCGCAATTTACTCTAATTTTAGTTAAATCTTTTATGTATTGGGTCTCACTAGCTTATTAAGTGAGACCCAATACGAACACGTGAGGGGGAGCGTTCGAATATAAATAAAATTATTGAATTCATTTTTTCCTATAAGATTGAACCCACCCCGGATTTATATATTTAAGATCTTTATATTTTGAGGGTTTCAAAATATAGGCTCCAATTATGTAAGGAGAAAAAAATAATAATAACTTTTATCAAGTAGACACAATATGGGGAGGGGGGGGGGGGGGGGGAAGTGATTTGAAATTATATATATTAATTAAAGAATAGAATATTATTTTTTTTTTAACTTTTATCATTTAGTAAATTCACAGAAAAAAGCAGAATAGAAGGTAGAAATTTTACATGGCCAGATACTGATCAAACATTTCACAATCGAAAAAACATTTTGAGTTATAATTTGTTTAATAATAAAAACCACAAGTAAATACGCTTCACACAAACAATTATATTCTTATGGAACTAGACATACAATTATATTCTTATGGAACTATACATACATATATAATCTATCTTTGTACTTAACCTTAGGAGACTTCAAGTCTTATTGAAACACAAAGGAAACGGCAGAATGACGACCACCGTTATAGATTATTACCATATGGAAGGTTATTTAATTAGCATTTTCCTATTATTCCAACATTGCTTAATTAAGCTCGTAATTAAACGAATGGCATAACATTTGTATATTGTTTAGGTTTTGCCCTATTAATACGAGCCATGCTATACTACTATATATATATATATTGACTTCGTAGCCTATCTAGATTTATTTTATTTGACTAGGGTCCTCAACATCTACCAAATGCATATATATGAACTTTAGGAAAAAAGTTATAGAACCTGAATGTGTATGAAGAATGCTAATAGTTAAATAACATCAAATAATGTAAATTTGATGGTCCCCATTTGGAATAGTTGTTAATTCGTTTAAGTTTTAGAAATTTTCATGACAAAAAAAATTTACCAACAATAAAAGCATCTAATTAAGTTTGCATGTAAATTCCAGTTAATATGTATGGGTTTATTGAATACTTTTAAGTCGCATATATTTCTCTCTAATGTTCGTAGACAACAATGGACAAGAGTTGGATGACAAAGCCTAGGGGTACAAAGGAATACAGAGACGGTTATAGATTGTTCGTTGACTTTGCAGTTGGGAACTGCACAATACCTGATGGTAAGATTTACTACCCATGTAAGGTGTGTCGCCTTAACCGGCGCTATCCCCCAGGAGTAGTTCTCGCCCACTTGACAGGGGGAAAAGGCATACTTCCTACATATAAAGATTGGATGTTTCATGGTGAGAAGCCTGTCCGGGACCATGTTGAACCGTCTCCGTTGAATCGTCTGGCCACATATGAAGCAGGTGGAAGCAGTGATCAAGGTGGAAATATGCACGCTATGTTGCGTGATGTGTTCGGCATGCATGATGTCAGAGAAGGCAATTGTGAACCTCAGGTCGTTGTGCAGGGTGATGAAGAAATAGTAGTCAAGGATGTGGAGGAGGTAGATGCCCAAAAGTATCACGAGCTGCTTCAAGAGGTAAAAACACCGCTATATGATAGGACCAAACACAGTAAGCTGAGTGTAACTGTTCATCTGTACAACTTGAAGTGTGTTGGTGGAATTAGTAACAAGATATTCTCATCTCTCCTTGAGTTCATCAATCAATTGTTGCCTGCGGATAGTGAAGGTTTGCCAGTTAATACCTATGAGGCAAAAAAATATCTAAGTGACATGGGACTCTGCTATGAAAAGATTCCGGCTTGTCGTAATGATTGCATGCTATTTTGGAAGGACAACAAAGACTTAGATTCATGTACAGTTTGTGGCAAATCTAAGTGGAATGATGACATTCATTTGGACGAGGACGGTCAACCCATATCGTCAAGTAAGAAACGCCTAGTCAAAGTGTTGCGGTGGTTTCCACTCATACCAAGACTACAGAGATTGTTTATGTCGTAGTATACATCGCCCCATATGAAGTGGCATGCAGACAACCGCACAAAGGACGGCAAATTGAGGCATCCGGCTGACGGTGAAGCATGGAAGTCATTTGATCAGTTGTACCGGAATTTGCAACGGACAGTAGGAATGTAAGGCTTGGACTAACCTCAGATGGATTTAATCCTTTTGGGAACCTTACTACATCACACAGCACTTGGCCCGTAATGCTTGTGCCATACAACTTGCCTCCTTGGATGTGCATGAAACAAACATCTTTCATATTATCCCTGATTATCCCAGGCCCGAGCTCACCTGAAATGGATATCGACGTTTACCTACAGCCCTTAATTGAGGAATTGAAGGAATTATGGAATGTAGGGGTACGCACATTTGATGTTTCCACTAAAACGTACTTTATGTTGCGAGCACAATTAATGTGGACAATTAATGATTTCTCGGCATACGCAGATCTGTCAGGATGGTCTACAAGGGGAGTAAAGGCATGTCCTTGTTGTATGCTGTCAACCAAGTCTCGATGGTTAAAACACGGCCACAAATGGTGTTTTATGGGTCATAGGCAATACTTGCCCTTGGATCATCTGTGGAGGAAGAACAAAAGTAATTTTGACGGTAACCAGGAACTACAATGTCCTCCCGATGTGCTTAGTGGGGATGAAATCCTAAGACAGTTAGAGGGGATGCCATTTGGGGATGAGGATGCCGGCAAGTCAAAGCCAGACAGTAGTAAGAAGCAGGGAGAGAAGCGGAAGAAGAGTACTCCCAACACCAGACCAGAAGCGAGCAATCATGTATTATGGAAGAAGAAGAGTATTTTCTTTAGGTTGCCGTATTGGAAGGATAATTTACTATGGCATAACCTTGATGTGATGCACATAGAGAAAAATGTGATGGACAATATTCTTGGCACAATACTCAACATAAAAGGGAAAACAAAGGACAACTATGATACTCGTAAAGACTTGCAAGAGATGGGATTGAGACGTTTACTTCATCCATTTACGAATAATGGAAAAAACTATATGACCCCAGCTTGCCACACGATGTCCAATGAAGATAAAATCAGTTTCTTGAAAGTGCTTTGGGATGTGAGGGTGCCTGATGGTTATGCATCGAATATTTCTAGATGCGTACTACTGAAAGACCGTACGATGACGGGTTTGAAGAGTCATGACAATCACATTCTGATGCAACAACTTCTACCTATTGCTTTACGTGGGTCACTGCCAGGTAACGTGGTCAGACCTTTGGTTGAGATGGGAACATTCTTCTGGGGCATATGTTCAACTACGCTGACACTAGATAATTTGTACCGGCTCCAGAGTGAAGTTTGCGTGATTTTGTGCAAGATGGAACAAGTATTTCCCCCAAGTTTTTTCACGAGCATGGTTCATGTTGTCGCGCATCTTGTCCGTGAATGCCAACTAGGTGGACCAGTTCAGTATAGGTGGATGTATCCGGCTGAGAGGTAAAGTTTGATCGTTAAGTTATTATTATTATTTTTTCCCCACCAATAAAAGACAGTGAATCACTGCAATTGTTGACTGATTTTCATATACAGGAGCCTAGGGGGGTTCAAATCTAATGTGCGCAATAAAGCGGCGGATGTAATGCGGAGGGCTACATAGCAACTGAGTTTGTGACATTTTGCTCGATGTATTTGGATGACGCATTGACGTTTCATAATAAGGCCCAATGAAACCCTGATGGTTGTAAGGGGGCGGGAACACGAGTCATCCTCAACCTTATTACACTGGCACAGATTCAACGATATATATTGTTTAACTCAGACGAGTTCTTACTGCTACGAACGTAAGTCATCTCTCTAGTACTTGCCATACCATTCCTTGTACAATCTTAATTTCGAGTGCACTATATTGAATTTAATTTCAAATTGTAGGATGCACATGGAAACGCTTAGAGGGCGAACAGCAGACAATCAGTTGGAAAGCCACCATTTCGAACTATTTGTCGATTGGTATCGTGAATACGTAAGAATATTGTGTTCTTACTGGTTAAATGAGGTGTATACATGTTTCCCTTAGAAATCCTATATACACCAATTTCAATTCATATATTGCCCTCCATTATACGCAAGTCAATGGATTGGACGACCTACGCAGACAGGAGCTGGGTGAGAAACTGGTAATGCACTGTAGAGGGCCAAAGGAAAGGGCAGTCAAGTATAACAGATACGTGGTTAATGGGAAGTTGTTCCACACTCTATCAGCTGATATCGGAAAAAGGACTCAAAATAGCGGTGTGTGTGTGCCGAGTATTGATGGCGAAACGTATTACGGGAAGTTAACCCAAATAATTGAGGTTGAGTACTACGATAGGACAAAGTATGTTTTGTTCAAGTGTGATTGGGCGGACAACACAAGGGATAGGGGGTACAAGGTTGACGAGTATGGCATAACGCTTGTGAATTTCAAAAACCTTATCCACACCGGAGAGAGTATTACGGATGAGCCGTTTGTGCTAACTTCACAAGTTGACCAAGTATTTTACGTCGAAGATGAAAGGAACCCAGATTGGGCTTGCGCTGTAAGGACTAAACCTAGAAACGTGTATGATGTTGGTCAGGGTCAAGGGTCTGATGATTCTAGTAGCAGCTACCACGAGATTGAGCCCCTCCTCTTGAGTTCCAATCATGATCATGTTAACGCACCTGATGATGTCGATTACGTCCGACCCAATTTAGAACCAATCGAAGTGTATGTCATTTAATGAAATTGGAAATATGTTTATCTTTGAAATTTTATTAGCTTTTATTTCTTTTAAAAGAAATGTTTACATTAATTTATAATTGCTTTTTAGGTTAACCATAAAATTGATATGTAGTTTGTGGAAACGATATATAATTAATTGAGTAACTAGTATATGTTTAAAATTTTAAATGTGTGATTACTTTACATATACTTGTACCTATTTAATTATTTTAAAGACTAATTTGTCCCCCCGGGCTAATATGGAGCCAGAAGGGTATAGACCGGTACTTCCACATCATGTGGAAGGGCATACCGATGCAGGGTGGGACGCGGGATGTGGTGATGACATTCATGTAGATCCTCAGCATTCTGACGTGGCAGAGCCGGACACATCCACACCGTTCACGCTTGACTTCACGACGTTGAGCGATATGGGGATCGTTTCCCATGGCCATTTCCAGCGGCACCCATACCCCAGTAGCGGAGCACAGGTGGATGATAGTGATGAGACACAGCCCCCGGATAGCACTGAGGGTGATGAGGATGGTGTCGCGCATGACACGCATTCCGATGATGCCGCTACACGCCTGTTGGCGGTGGATGAGATTCGGACGATAAGTAAGTATATGTGTTAAAATATCGGAATATGTATTTTATTTAATTTTAATATGTGGTTAGTTTAAATAAGTAACTAACTTGTTCAAATTCATAATGCATTAGGTGTAGATCAAAATGGCATCACCCATTACCATATATTGAGTGTCAAGTCATGCCACAAGCTGTGGGAGATCCCCGATGGCCAGAGGATCGTGTGCGAGTATAACCCTGCATGGCAGCCTGTGGGACAAAGTGCTTCCAAATTTAGACGGATAACTGGAGTGTTCGTCAGGAGCAGTACTTATGTACGGATTAGCGACGAGTGGAAGAAGGTATCGGAGCGTAAGAAGGAAGATATTTGGGATGCATTGATGGTATGTTATAATTAAATATTATTGTATTTATGATAATGATTTATATATTCATATATTTATCTCAAATAGATGGACAATATTGTTAATGCATATATATGTGTGAATATATGCAGAAGCACTTCTATATCCCACCTGACTGCGATATCGCGGCCATAAAACGGGACGCTTTCCTTGATATGCGAAACAAGCATACGACTTGGAGGTTTGACTTGAAGCAGGGTCTGCACATCACGTCGGACAATACTCCGGCGACAGTGAAGGCTAGGGAAGGAGGACAATTATCCATATACAATAGAGAGGACGTGGATATATTATTAGAGAAATGGTGTACGAAAGTGAATCAAGTAAGTCACACATTTTAGTGAGTTTTGTTTAGTTTTATTAAAATGAATGTGTTAGCCTAAAATATTAACAATGTTAATTGTGTAGGAATATGCTGCATATATGAAGGGAATCCGGTCGAAGAACAAGGAGCCTCACTGCACCGGATCAAAGAGCTATGCCAGGGCTACACATGAAGAAATATGTTTTTTGATCAGTTATATATATAATTTATGTTGATTGTGTTTATGTTTTAATTTTTTACGTTTTATTTGTGTATGCAGTTCATAAATACCGGGATTCTGCCAACACAAGCGCAGTCTTACATCAACACACACGTGAAGAAGACTGGCGGATATCCAAATGACTTGGTCAAGGAAAGATGTGTACGCTACTAATAACCGATATGTTTTGGTTAATGTATATTTCCTTGTAATTTAATTTAATATTTCTAATTGCTTTTGTTAATGTGTACCCTACAGGAGAGGATGAAGGAGTTGCTTCCCACTGACCTGGCTGCTACACAATCTGTCACCGAGGGCACCGTACGGTGGGCGCCCGATGATGCGTACGCACAGGGGATGGGCAATAAGCCGGAGTACGCAGGTCGGGTTCGCCAGGTTGGAGCAGGTATATTACCTGTGCGCGGTAGCATACACTCCTACTATAGACCAGTCGCGCCATGCTCACAACCTCCCGGGAGCTCTGGTGTCCCAGAAATGATAGAAACTGCACTACAAGCTGAGTGGGAGAAGCACAAGCAGGAGATGGATGTGCTGCTAGAGACACAGCGAGAGCAGGCAGCGTCGCAGCAAGCTGAACGAGAGAGGTATAGGGCGAAGATAGCTGCGCTGTTAGATGCACAGCGAGTGGAGGTTGATCAGCAGGTTGCTGTGCGGCTAGCTGAGACCCGGGCTAGTATGACCACTTTGTACAAGGCACGTTTTCGTCAACTCGAGCACATGTTGCAGTCGAGGTCCTCATCCGATACGACTCGAGTTAAAGATGTAACAGAAAAAGAATCTCCAGCCTGTTTGGTGGTGAAATCGTTGGTTGGGAGTGAACCTGGTAATGCAATTTGTTTTTTTTGCTTTGGGTTTTATTGAGTATATATATGTATGTATGGATTTTATGACGTTGCAAAATGTTTTGTTTTTCATTGGTTTGGTGATACATTAGATTGGAATTAGTATTGTTTTTTATGTTGTTAGTGTTGATAGCGACCTCGATAATGTTTGTTATTATTTCTACTACTAAACGTTAGCATTGTGTTTGTGTCTAATTTTAGAAGGATCTTATTTTCCAGTCGGAAGATATATATATAGATATTGCATTGATGATGATTTATAAGTGTAGTTAGTGCATTTTTTGTTCTATTATAATAATGTCATTTTGGTTAGCATATATGTTAAAGTTGTTATGGTCCCCTTTTTTGTGTTTTGCCTAGGATCCTGATAAGAAAGGCACTTATTGCTTCTTGATTGATTGTTTCATCATCTCCAGGTATTGTGGAGAAGTTGTCGAATGAGGAAGCTATCGACCTAGATTGAGCCTTGTATGTGAGTTCGTAGTTGGTAAACATATTATATATTTTGTTATTGTTTAGTTGTGTCAAACAGAACTATATTTCAAACAATAGTTATTGTCTGGTTGTATATGATTGACGTACTGACTGCATGTTTGTGATCCATATAATTATGTCTATATGATAAATAGTAAGTTGCATTAAATGGATAAATTGAATTTTGGAATAAATTGTATAAATTGAATTCAAGAAACAATTCAGGAAAGAAATTGTTTCCTGTTGCCAATTCAATTCAGGAAACAATTTGTACAGGAAATAGGAAAGAAACCAGGAAACAGGAAATTGGAAATTGAATCTGGAAATCGAGCAAATCTGGGGAAAAAAAAAACCTAATTTCCTGACTTGTGGGAAATGCCACGTCAGAAATTTTCTAACGTGTGCAAACTACAACGTCAGAAATTTTTTGACGTTGTGTGGAACTTCACTGTCAGAATTTTTTGACGTTGTATTTCTGCCATGTCAGAATTTTTTTGACGTGGCATGCCTGCCACGTTAGAAAAATTTTTCTGACGTGTGAGTGGATAAAACGTCAGAATTTTCCGACGTTTTACCCACTCACACGTCAGGAAATTTTTTTTCCTGACATCTATGTTTCTGACAATCGACACGCGTCAGAAACGACCCGTCAGAAAAATTTCCTGACGTGTCAGACACTACAAAACGTCATAAATCTCTTGTCATAAAAAAATTGTTTTTTTGTAGTGATGGTAAGAATTATGTTAAAAACCCCAGTAGGAAAATATATATTTTACAAAATAACAATATTGTTTCAAGTTAGATGGTTATCTGACTTCAAGGGTTGAATATTCATGTAAAAATTGTGATGTTCATAATAGAAGGAGAACATGTGAGGTTAATCCCACCTTGAGAAAAAGAAAAAAAAAAAAGTCCCAATTAGAAATTCTAATTAAAGATTATACTGAACTTTATAAAAAGTTTAAATATAATTCTTGGAATTTTTTACTTTTTATTTTTTTTTTATTTTTTTGGTAAAAACACATTTCTCAAAACAAACTACAAAAAAAAAAAAAAAAAAAAACGTTTTACAAAAAATTAAATACAAAACTTTTAGGGAATGTCCTATAGCTTCGTAATCGAAAATTTTGAAAACGCATACTTCTAGCTATTTAAAGAGAGAAGGTTGGTCTTAACAATACATACATACAACCTTTGTCAATTTTTACAATTTTTATTAGGATCTTGCCTTTTCTTTTATGAACAAGTAAGGCTAATATGTAAACATAAATATAACATAAACATTCATTTTCAGAATGTGATCATTAGTCAGTTTATGGCATTCCCAATTACAAATTTTGAATGAGTGGATATACAGGATAACATAATAGCAGAGGGTGGACAAGATGAAGAACATCCTCACGATCGAATTGCAATTATTCTCGGAGTCTACCGTGATGGTCATGAAATTTATTGTCCTCATGAAGATTACCATAAAACTTGCTGTGGATCATTGCACTCTAATCAATTATGGTTGCATTCCTATGTTCTTCCAGGAGATTTTAAGCTAAAGAGAGGAGATAATCTTCAAGTTTGCTTAAGTATTTTCCAGTATCATACAGGTTTGAATTTTATGTATGTGAAACATTCAAAGTCAGTGTTCTTTAAAAGTTACGGATTCCATTTGGTACGAAAGCATGAAGAAAAAACGATAGATTTAATTCAACCTTCAAAGAGATGCTGTGATGATGATGATGAATGATGATGGCAACTTGGAATCCAATTGTTACCCACAACAAAAGCGACATTCTTCAACACATGGCACTTAGAATTCGTATGAAGTGAATAATGTAATTTAAGTGTGGATTTACTTATCTCTTTTTCAAATCCGATTTTGTTACCCCTATGAAATTACTATTGCTTTATTTTTTAGGGTCTGCTTTACGATTTAGGTGGCATAAATTCATCAGCAATGAAAACTAATAAATTCTTGACCTGCTTGGCATATTGAAGGAGTTCCTTTTGCTTTGGCTTTTGTGTGTTTTGCGGGACTTGGACAATCTGGCAGGCAACTCACATGCTGCAACTTCTACTTCAAATGTCACGTTAGTGATTTTACTCTCCATTGCCTCTCTCTATAATTCTTTTTTTTTTTTTTCTGTTTTTGTTTTTTGTGCAAGTATTATGCTCTTTTGTCCCCAAGTGGTAGCTCAATCGGCTGTGGACCACGCCTCATAAATCGGTGGTCACTAGTTCGAATCCCCCCTCCCTCTTCCCTTGTGTGGACATGTCAAAATAATAATAATAATAAATGTATTATGCTCTTTTGTCACTTCTTAATCATGGCCATGCTCTTTTATAAGATTGGAGTTAGCGTGATATGCAATTTTGCTAATTGTTGAGAAAGGAAATTATTTTCTTTGTTCAAGGTCTAGTTAGATTTTCTCCACAATTTTTTTTTTTTTGCCTTTCTTTCTTTTTTTGTTTTTTTTTTTTAAAAAAAAAAAAAAATTTAAGCAACAACAACAAAGAGAAAAAATAAAAAATAAATTAGCTGTTAGGAAATTAATCCTATTTCCCAAAACCCGTGAGATACGAAAAATAAGAAGAATGCGGAATAACAAAGATAAGCAATCACACATGACACAAAGATTTAAGTGGTTCGGCTTAACAAGCCTACATCCACTGGCGGAGACGACCCGGAGAAAATTCACTATCAAAAGATGGAGTACAAAAATAGTAGAGAGAAAATCACTCAGATCCCAAAGCCCCAATACACCCAAATCTCACTATCACACAAGAAAGATTATTCCCAAAATAGAATACAAAAGATAGATGTACAAACTCTTCTTTTGCTGGAACGGATGGCGGCTGATCTCTATTTTCTTCTCTCACTCTGCAACACCCTTTTTCTTCTAATCACTTGTTTTTGGCTCCTCGAAAAACCACCAAGAAGAAAACACCCTTGCTGCCCTTGTACCTCCTCTCAAATTCTCTCTTTTTTCTCCTTCCTTTGGTGCTTCACGTTTTTGGCACACACACATTCACCTTGTGCTTTGTTCCTTATATAGAAGCTTAACTCTCCTTTTACATGTTGGTCTAGGACTTCTACTATAAGTCAAACAAACAGTCTAATTACACATAGGAGAAGGACTCTAAAACAAACTTGGACAAAAGTCTCCTAAACCCAAAAGGAGTAGAGAACTAGTGGGGCCCACGTGTGATGGGTGGCAAGTCACACCTAACAATCTCCACCTTGACTTGAATCCCATCAAGCCTACCAAAACGTGTCTCCTCCAGATGTCTCCGCCTCAGCCCCTAAAGGCAATCACACTCTACAAGTGTCCCTCAAGTCCAAGCGCCTCTTGAACTTAAGCATATGACCTGATTTAGACATAACACCATGCCTCCCTATCTGTCCCGTCGACCATACAGCTTTATTCGATGACTCTTTCTTCCTGTAGACCCATTTGCACCCTTTAGCCTTCTTTCCTTTGGGTAATTCTCCGGATTCCCAAGTTTTACCACTTCGTAGTAACTCCACCTCTTTCAGTGTACTATTCTGAGTAGACGATGGATCTCCACTACAAGTCGTTAGAGCAAAAGAAACCATATCGTCAAAGCCATACCTTTTTGTTGCTTTTCGATCACGTTTCTCTTTGCCTCTTGCTAAAGAATAAGATTCTTTCCGATGCTGTAAGTCTCTTGAAGATTCTGTGTCATCACATTCATCCGTGAGTGAACACTGTTTATCGAGCTCCACCTCCACGAATTGTTTCTCTTTCTGCACTGTACTTTCAGAAAGCTCATCTAAGTTAACAAACCCAGATTTCTTTGGTTCCTGCTTTGTAACTTCAGGTTCTGCACTTGACCCATCCTTGTACATAGCACACTCATTAAAAATCACATTCCAACTTCTAATGATATTCCGATTTTGATCATCCCAAAATCGATAACCGAAGGCCTCATCTCCATATCCAATGAAGAAACACTTACTAGATTTACCATCTAGTTTACTCATAGCATCAGACTCAACATGGACATACGAAGCACAACCAAAAACTTTCAAATGTGAAAGATTTACCTCTTTTCCATTCCAGACTTCTTCCGGTAGTCTATGGCTCAGGGGAACGGAAGACCCCCTATTTATCAGGTATGCAGCAGTGCTAACTGCATCAGCCCAAAAAGTCTTTGGTAACCCAGTATGCAACATCATACTCCAAGCACGCTCATTGAGAGTCTTGTTCATGCACTCAGTCACGCCATTCTGCTGCGGCGTTCCCGGAATAGTTTTCTCCATTCTAATCCCATTCACTGCGCAAAACTGTTTAAACCCCCTGTCTTCGTATTCTCCTCCACTGTTTGATCTCAAACGCTTAAGCTTCAAGCCCGTTTCAGTTTCAACCATGGCTTTCCATTTCTTAAAAGTCTCAAATACATCAGATTTACTTTTCAAGAAATAAACCCATACCTTCCTACTTGAGTCATCAATAAATGTGATGTAATACCGCGAGCCTCCAAGAGATGCCACTGGTGCGGGACCCCACAAATCCGTGTGTACTAGCTCCAGCTTTTCAAGCTTAGTTGCTTTGCCAACTTTCGCGAAACTCACCTTCTTCTGCTTCCCTAGGATGCACCCTTCACACAAATCAGACTCAACTGACTTTAACCCCGGTAGTTTCCCTTTTGACATAAGTACCTTCATCTCTTTCTCCCTCATGTGCCCAAGCCTTAGGTGCCATAGTTTAAAGTCAGTAGTCGTATCTACAACAGCATCTGTATCCTTGCTGTTCGTTGTCATATAGAGAGTACCCGTCATATGACCACGAGCCAAAATCCTAGCTCCCTTGCTGACCTTCCACTTTCCACCGTGGAAATTAATTGAATGCCCTTCCTCATCAAGCTGTCCCACTAAAATCAGATTCTTCTTCAGTTTCGGAACATGCCTGACCTTCTGCACCTTCCATATTGAGTCACTGTGAACTCTAATGCGAACATCGCCTAGGCCCACAACATCCAGCGCTGTTCCGTCAGCCAAATACACCTTCCCGAAATCTCCACTAACATAGTTCTCGAGAATTTCACGGATCGCTGTCGTATGAAAAGATACTCCTGAGTCTAAGACCCAAGAATCAAGGGGATTGTCAATAGATAGAAGTAGGGCATCATATACTTCTTCTGTCACTACGTTTGCATAATCATTCTCAGTCTCCTTCCCAGTTCCCTGCAATTCTTCTTGTAGTGGCCAGTCTTGCCACAGTTCCAACACTCAGGTTGTTGGCCGAATCTGAATTTGCTTCTCCCTTTTCTGGAATTTGATCTGCCTTGACCAGAGTTTCTATCTTGTCCTCTGCACCGAGTCTCGAGGTTTAAAGCAGCACCAAAACAAGAGGTTTCACCTGCATCTCTTCCGTGAACCTCTTCACTGAGAATCAAATCCCTGACGTCTTCATAGCTTAGTTTACTCTTTCCTACAGAGTTACTCACAGCCATCCTCACTGCTTCCCAGCTATTGGGCAAAGATGCCAAGACGATCAACGCGCGAACCTCATCATCAAAATTAATTTCCACCGAGGACAATTGATTTGTGATGGTGTTGAACTCATTGAGATGATGTGTCACTGAAGCCCCTTCCGCCATCTTTAGGTTGAACAATTTCTTCATCAGATGCACCTTGTTGTTAGCCGACGGCTTCTTATACATGCTTGACAAAGCCGCCATTAGACCTGCTGCAGTCTTCTCCTTTACAACGTTGTGTGCAACTGATTTTGACAGTGATAACCTGATAACTGCTAGGGCTTTACGATCAAGCAGAGCCCACTCGCTATCATCCATGTCGTCGGGTTGTTCTTCCAAACGAGGTTGATGAAGATCCTTCCCATAAAGAATATCTTCAATCTGTACCTTCCAAAACCCAAAATCTTTGCCGTCGAACTTCTCGATTCCCATCTTTCCTTCTTCACCTGCCATCGCTCCCACTCGAACCAACAGCTTTGATACCAGTTGTTAGGAAATTAATCCTATTTCCCAAGACCCGTGAGATGCGAAAAATAAGAAGAATGCGGAATAACAAAGATAAGCAATTACACACGACACAAAGATTTAAGTGGTTCGGCTTAACAGGCCTACATCCACTGGCGGAGACGACCCGGAGAAAATTCACTATCAAAAGATGGAGTACAAAAATAGTAGAGAGAAAATCACTCAGATCCCAACGCCCCAATACACCCAAATCTCACTATCACACAAGAAAGATTATTCCCAAAATAGAATACAAAAGATAGATGTACAAACTCTTCTTTTGCTGGAACGGATGGCGGCTGATCTCTATTTTCTTCTCTCACTCTGCAACACCCTTTTTCTTCTAATCACTTGTTTTTGGCTCCTCCAAAAACCACTAAGAAGAAAACACCCTTGCTGCCCTTGTACCTCCTCTCAAATTCTCTCTTTTTTCTCCTCCCTTTGGTGCTTCACGTTTTTGGCACACAGACATTCACCTTGTGCTTTGTTCCTTATATAGAAGCTTAACTCTCCTTTTACATGTTGGTCTAGGACTTCTACTATAAGTCAAACAAACAGTCCAATTACACATAGGAGAAGGACTCTAAAACAAACTTGGACAAAAGTCTCCTAAACCCAAAAGGAGTAGAGAACTAGTGGGGCCCACGTGTGATGGGTGGCAAGTCACACCTAACATTAGCTTGATATAATGACACACTATAATAAATTGAGAAAGGATCATATTATCTATATCTCAATTAACCAACGAATCGTCGAGTTCCATGACCATCTATATTTATTACAGAAAAGCACAATCATCATTCTTGGTAGAACACAAGTAAGCCTCCTAAAGTTACTCCAATTACTAAGCCAAGAAAGACTCTATTTTTTCATTCCTCAATTGAAGGAATGTAGGCGAAATGAGAATTTAAGGCCATTACCTTCTTCTTCTTTTTTCGTTTATCTTGGTTTTTCTATCATCTTCTCAAATGAGCATTTATACACTGAAATGAATTTTTATACTTTATATGAGACCTTATTGTTGAGTTCATCTCCACATAAATAATCAATGTACTTATCCCTACGACTTAAGAATTTTGTAAGGACATGTCTAAGGTTGTGGAAGTGGGTGCTACTTGCAATCGATTTTGTAAAATCTCTAAGTGCATTAATAAAAGATTAACCAAATCAAATTCCTTCAAACTAACCAACATTTTTCTGTTTCTTTGGTGTCAGAGTTTTGATTATTGCTGTTGGGGACCTTTCCCTGGTTTTGGATCTCAGTTGATATTTTTTCCAGCCCGAGTATTATTTTCAAGTGATTGGGCAATATGTGAAGATTAAATAGAATGTAATCCTCTTTCAATTTCTACATGTGTAAACCTTGGTTTTTATGTTCTTTCTTTCATTCCCTCATGTTTCCTTAATTTAGTTACCCTTTTGGCTAAAACTCTGTGGTTCTTGGTAAAGATCTTGAAGAGGAATTTTCAATAGCAGAACATATCCCATTACTATTTTAGTTGTGCAGTGCTGGTGTCTAAACAATTGACAAATCTGGCCGTTTTCATCTTGGGAGAATATAAAGGGCTATGGCTGCAGTGACAATTGACAAATCTGCACGAAATCATTAATAGTCACTAAAGAATGCAGGAAGATCACCCATATATCATGCTTCTCTCCTGATAGATTTTCCATGTCCTCTTCACTTTCATATAGTAGTTTCTCCCATGTTAGTATATACAGTATTAGAGTATCTTGGAATCAAGTGCATGCCCTTTTACACATTAAAAAAGTACCTTGGTTTATTATTTTATTATTTTATATTTTTAGGACACGTGGTATATTTTAGGCGTGACGCGTGAGAGATTAACGAGGTATCAATTTTGTATTTTCCCATAGGCGAGGTACTAGATTTGGTTGTTTTGGAAACCTAGAGGGAAAAAAAAATAAAGAAGTACAAACCGAGGTACCAAAAAAATACTTAACCCTAGTTTTTATAGCATGGATGCATTGCTAGAGATGATGCAGAACCTGCAACAGACGACAATACCCATTACCCACTTGGCCAGCACAAGTAGCTATTGCAGGCCCAGAAGCCCACAATTGGGGCTGAATGGATTGGGCCTAAGCCAAGGGCCTTAGTCACATAAAGAACACTAGGAATATTTAAGCAGTTAGTTTACTAATTCTTCAAAAAAATTTACCGTTAGACATTCAAGCTTGGTCGTTATTTTTATGAGAAAAAACTAAATCAATTTAATTGGTTTTTGCAGTTTTGACCGTTAGTCATTAACAAGTTTTTATTATAGTTTGACCATTTGATTATTAACAAATGTTTTAAGGTTTTTTGATGTTATGACCCTTTGGTCTGTAATTGCCTTTAGTAAACTATTGAGAAATATAGAGGGACACCAGCTTTCTCATATTCCAAGCACCCTTACCTTCATCAAAACTGCCAAATAGCACGGAAATAGGATGGAATAGTGGTTTTGCAGAACCACGTAAGAATATAATGATGATTGCTATCCCAATCAATGAGGTGAGTAAAGAAAGCTTCATCAATTTAAGTAGCGCCTTGAATGGGTTCTTTGGCATGCCCTGTCACATAAAACAAAAGCTTGCAATCTTTAAGAAAACTACACATAGATTGGAACCAGGCATCTAGAAATTTGTGTCATCTAGAGATTTCAAACGCAAAATCAGAGTGTAATTTGTGCCATCTAGAGTGTAGTTTGTGCCATCCAATATAGCCTGAACATGATAAAGAATCACGTTTTGTGCCATATGGAATCAGGACGAAAAGATAAGTAGAAAACACCTTGCCAACCCTTGCAACAACAGTCAAAGTCAATATTCAACCATCAAACAATATGATCAAAGTCAACGGTCAAATCAGGCCTAACAAAGTGCTGGCGTGGTAGGGTGTTGATGTGGTCAAAGCGTTGACGTTGCATAGGTGCTGACGTGGCACTAGGGTTAACGCTACACTAGGACTAACGTCGCCTAGAATTGACATAGCGCTAGGGTTGAATGCCACATGGCGAAGGGTATGGAGAAGTTCTACCAGCACGTGGCTGACGTGCCAAGGAGAAGGCTGCACGTAGAGTGTATGCATCACAAAAATAGAACTGCAACACGTCAGGGCTTAGACGAAGGCATTCTTGGTGGACTGAACTTGGCGGAGGCGAATCTCTGGTTTGGTGCTATGATCAAGGTAATCGGATCACCATGTCGGCAAGAGGCAGCACGATCTAATTCTTTGAACGGTGCTTGGTAGCTCCAATGGTGGCATTTTTGGCCACTTTGGACAATCGTCTTCCAAGGTTTCGAACAAGGATTGAACAAGGAATTGTTGAGAATTTGATTTTTTAATAACAATGTGACAATAAATTAAGCACTCAATATATTTTTCAATCATAACAAATTAAACAAAGTAAGCATTTGATATAAACAAAAATCATAATGAATCAAAATAAACTTGTCACATGAAATTATTCTCAAATTAAAAAGCATCCCCAAAATTCAGTCATTAATCAATGAAGAACAATTGATAAAAATACTAGGCTTCACCCCTAGCCTTAGCTAGTGGCTTAGCTATTCATAATATTAAAATACTTAACAATGTATAAATAGAAAGACATAGAAAAGAAATAACTTGAATATTAAGAATAAATCCCTAAATACTCAACAATAGTCACATGAAGCCCTCTGCTTTGTTATTTTCTTATCTTTTATGCGGTATGGCCTCTTCTCTTAGCCAAGACCAGCGCTATGGCTCTTCTCCTTTTCAAAATAATAAGAATCCTTTTATAGGGGATTTGTAGTCGGTCTTGACCTTTTGTGTCGCATGCGGTGTCCTTTTAAGTCTTCTTTCTTCGTCTTTGTTTTGCTAGTTCCCACCTACGCATGGCTTTGCAAATTCATGAGAAAAGTCTCCTTCGGCTTTCTTTTCTTTCTTTTCTTTTATTCCTATTTTTTTTCCCTAGAAAAGGCAATAACTTGCATTATAAAATCATTTTAAGCTCGCATTTAATAGTTAAATATTATTCCACAATTAAATATAAAATGTAAGAATTAATATAAAATAAGGTAGGATAAAACTTATTTTAATAGACACTTTAATTTAAGCGATTATCCTCCCCCCAGCCTATTGCTAGTCTATAGCAATTCAAAACAAAGCATAAGAACAAGGACTTAAGGAAAGAAAAAGTCAAAATACTAACAACTACCAAAGAAATTTCCCGTGCCTTCAAAACTCAATGTGAAAGAAAATTTTAGCCAATGCAAACACTCTCTCAGTGTCCAGATAAACATGAAATAGAATTTCTATTGGAAAGTATGTTTTGATTCAAGCCTTACCGGTGTTAACACTCAACAATGAAAATCACTCAGAAATAGGTGTAACACTCTCAAGAATATGTGAGTGGAATAATGTAAGCAAAGGCAAATATCTCACATATAAATCATATGAAAAATGCTTAATCAAGAAAGAACAAGTAGTCTCATGAAAGGATGCTGAAAATAATTTACACCACACTCATTGATTAGTCATGAACATTGGGTTAAAGAAAAGGGAAATAAATAACAAAAAGGTGATGGTAAAAGTGAGAAGTATTTCAAGATAAATGGGACTTCGGCTTCTTTTGTATGTTCAATTACTTTCTCTCTCCAATTTTCTTTCAGTAAAGCACTTATATTTCTTTTCCATAGTATACCTTCCACCCTTGAACATTAACCATTTTTTTTCGTCTTTTTTCTCTTTCAATCTTTTCTTTTGATCTATTTTTTTTTTCTTCATCTTCTTTTGAATCACTAATCCACCACACCAAATAATTTGATAAAATTCATTCTTGAAACACTTGAGAAAGGGTTTAAGAAAGAAAGGCTAATTATATGGCTCGATGGGGTGAGTAGTGATAGTGTATCACACAAAGAATGTTGAGGCTCAAAATAAAGAAAAATAGCTTAATCTCATCTCTCAAGGATTTGCATAGTTCTTCAATATTCATGACTTCAAAAGATTCAAGTGTGGCATAAAATACATGATTTTTGCATTTGGCCAAATAGAAGAATAATGAGACTATTATAATGAATTTATTTATGTGCTTCCAAAGGACATATGATCTCATGAAAATTTACCCTCTATAAAGAATGATTGGCTCAAAACTCACAAGGGTTAGAAATCTCCACATTTGTTATCCTCAAGATATTCTAAGTCACTTATATCCTTAACAAAGAGTCATGTTTATGTGGCCATGTGCATGTGCAATAAATTGAGCATGAAGGCAATGACATTCTTTAGCAGAAGTAGCATAACGAACTTAAAACATTTTTTTTTTTTTGACATGTCCACACAAGAGGGGGGAGGGGGATTCGAACTAGTGACCTCCGCTTCATTAAGCGTGGTCCCAGCCGATTGAGCTACCTCTTGGAGACAACGAACTTAGAACATAAAACTCATGCTAAAGAAGCAAAACCTTTTTTTTTTTTTTTTTTTTTGTGAATATCTAAAATAAACAAAACCACACAAAAACAACGACAAACATCAAGCATCAAGCTCCTCCCCCTAAAACTTACATTGTCCCTAATGTAACAAAATAAAGCAAATAAGTAAAGATTAAGGAGACACTACAAAAAACAGGGACTTTATTGACGCGGCAAACAGTAACTCATGTTTGCCACGTCAATAATTTTTTACGTGTCTAAATAAACACGTCAATAAAAAATTTATTGACGTGTTAGATTTTACCACGTCAAAAAGTTTTGACGTGTCTAAATGCCACGTCAAAAAATTTTGACGTGCCTTTATTCGACACGTCAATAATTATAATTGGGTAGTAAATTAATTACACAATATGTATTAAAAAAAATTAGGTAGTAAATTAATTTTAATTGGTATGAAAAATGAATTCTTAACAAAATTAGATAACAATATTAATTGGTACCTATATTAAGTAACAAAATTTAATTGGTATATGTCGTCATATATTAAGAGATATATTCAAACCCATAAAAATTTTATAAAACTAGTTAATGCTCTTGTCTCTTATATGCAATGCTTTCACTATATATGGTTATTATATGTGCTTTGAATTCTTTAATTTATGGTTATTAATTAATATTAGGTAACAAAATATATATGGCTATTAATTAATAGTAGGTAACAAAATGTATATGGATATTAATTAAAGTGAGATAGTATTAATACATATCACGTTTTCAATACTGTAGGACTATTGTAACACATCAATAATTTCTTGACGTGTCACATTTTGACACGTCAATAATTATTGACGTGCCATTATTTCCTACG
Source organism: Corylus americana (assembly GCA_036287905.1). Classification (NCBI taxonomy): domain Eukaryota; kingdom Viridiplantae; phylum Streptophyta; class Magnoliopsida; order Fagales; family Betulaceae; genus Corylus; species Corylus americana. The sequence goes on from CP125823.1 coordinate 14,433,709, forward strand.
TCAGAAATTAATTAATTAATAATTTTAATTATTTGTACCTGTATTAAGTAACAAAATTTAATAAATTGGTTAACAAAATTAGATAACAATATTAATTGGTACATATATTAAGTAACAAAATTTAATTGGTATATGTATAATTGGTATATGTCCTCATATATTAAGAGATATATTCAAACCTATTAAAATTTTATAAAACTAGTTAATGCTCTCTTGTCTCTTATATGAAACGCTTTCACTATATATGGTTATTATATGTGCTTTGAATTCTCTAATTTATGGTTATTAATTAATATTAGGTAACAAAATATATATGGCTATTAATTAATAATTAAAATTATGCAATGCATTCACTATATATGCTTATTATATATATGCGCTTTATATTCTTTAATTTATGGCTATTAATTAATAGTAGGTAACAAAATGTATATGGTTATTAATTAATAATAAAAATTATGCAATGCTTTTATTATATATATATATATATATCTGTGTGTGTGTGTGTGTGTGCTGAATTTGTATTCTTTAATTTATTTGGAAATAATTAATATTAGGTAACAAAATAAATGTGGTTATTAATTAATAATAAAAATTATACAGTGCTTTCACTATATATGGTTATTATATATATGTACTTAATTTGTGTTCTTTAATTTATTTGGAAATAATTAATATTAGGTAACAAAATATATATGGTTATTAATTAATAATAAAAATTATGCAATGTTTTAATTATATGAGGACTTTCTTGACGTGTCACATGTGACACGTCAAGAAATTCCTGACGTGTCACATGTGACACGTCAAGAATTTATTGACGTGTCTACTATAGACACGTCAAGAAACCTCATCGAAAAGGCGCCAAACGAGCTGGACCCCTTTTTCTTTTTTTTTCTATCCTTTTCCCTCCACTTTTTCTTTACCCTCCCGCGTGCGCCCACAACCTTCCTTTTCAAATAAGTTGTCATTTTTTTTCTTTTCTTTTTCTTTTCCTCTTCTAGATGAGATCTCTTCCTTATTTTCTTACCTTTCTCCTTGTCCTTTCAACTAATTTCTTCTCCAAAATTCCTTCTTTCTGCTTGTCTTTCGGTTCTCACTTTTATATATATATATTCTTTTTTTTTTTCTTCTTCTTCTTCTCACGCCCACCTCCCTTGTTGGTAGCTTAAACAAAGTAAAAGAAAAGAAGAGAACGAACCTACGAGAGAAGAGGAGAAAAGGTGAAGAAGAAAGAGAAATGGAGAGAGAAGGGAAGGGGTCTGAATCTTTGGGGATTTTAAGGTATAAATGCTTGAATTTGAGTTATTCTATATCTATTAGTCTCTTATATAGAAGTTTTTTTTGTTTTGTTTTTTTTGTTGTTTAATTGGCTAACCCACTTTTATATTTGTTCTTCCACATTATTTGGGGGTTTGAAGTATTTTAGGAATTTCTACCAGATGTTTAGAGATCGGAGTACTTGTGAAATGAATTCATGATGAGATTTTGGGAATTTTCCTTCAATAGTTAGATATATATGGGTGTTCAACGTTTATAGGGATTTATATGGGTTTTAAGTTGCAACTGGATTTTTGATGATAAATTAAACATGAAGTAAATTTAATTGAAAAAAAACTTCCGGAATTTTTTTTAAAATATTTTTTTAAACTTTAGTGATGTGTCAAAAAGTGGCACCTCGTCAAAAATTATTGACGAGTCAATTTCTGACACGTCAATAATTTTTTTGACGTGCCACTTTTTGACACGTCAATAAATTATTGCCGTGATGAAACTGCCACGTCAAAAAAGAATTTTTGACTTGCCAATTTCTAACATGTCGGTAATTTTTGACGTGTCAAAATTGGCACGACAAAAAATTGGAATTTTTGGCACCCGCCTTATTAACCTTTGACACACGTTAATACTAACACGTCAAAAAAGGTTTCTGACGTGTCAATATGCTTGACACGTCATAAACTATTGGTCAACAAAAACCTTTTTTTTTTGTAGTGAGAGTACCTTGAAGTGATGAAACAAATTGACACTTGTTACCTACGAAAGAAATTTAGAAAACAAAAAAAGAAACAAAAACAAAGATAACCTAAACTACGGCACAAAAACTAACACTAATTGATTGCCGATCTTAACATGCAAGATTCTCTATTTCATCTTTTTCTTGTTTGTAATCTTCCAACACATCATGCTTTTATAGTCATTCGCAACAACAAATGACTTACCCCCGTGGAAAGTATCAAGTTTGGATGGGTTTACCACAAGAAAGTCATTCTTCGATATTAAATGTGCATACTTGTGTGCCATGGGCAAGGGTTTTAATTTAACCTTCGGGACATTCTCACTTTACGGCAAAAGGTTGAGCTCATGAGGTGGTAATTCAACTATAGGCTTCCATACATTTACCTCTAATCCATGTGTAGAGTCCACATAAAAAATAAAATCGCAAGAGTTAGTAAAGTAGGATTCAACAATGTGACCATAAATTAAGCACTCAATATATTTTCGAATCGTAACAAATCAAACAAAGTAAGCATTTGATATAAACAAAAATCATAATGAATAAAAATAAACTTGTCACACAAAATTATTCTCAAATTAAAAAGCTTCCCCAAAATGCATAAATAAAAAAACATAGAAAAGAAATAACTTGAATATTAAGAATAAATCCCTAAATACTCAACAATAGTCGCATGAAGCCCTCTGCTTTGTTATTTTGTTTTCTTTTATGCCGTATTGGCACTTCTCCCAGCCAAGACTGGCGTTGTGGCTCTTCTCCTTTTCAAAATAATAAGAATCCTTTTTATAGAGGATTTGTAGTCGGTCTTGACCTTTTGTGTGGCATGTGGTGTCCAATTTCTTCTGGCCAAATGGACAATTTAATCCATTTGCAAAATCACCTTCTTTCTAAGATCCTAGGTGATGTAAGTCTAATGATTGACAATCTTGATCAAGGAATTACTTTGATACAAGATAGGCTTTGTTGTTTGAGGGTACTTCTAGTTCTTGATGATGTGGATCAATTGGTCAAATTAGAAAAGTTAGCTGGAAAGGGTAATTGGTTTGGCTTAGGAAGTAAAATTATCATAACAACAAGAGATAAAGATTTACTTCGTGCACACGGAGTTGATTCAGTATACCAGGCGAATAAGTTGGATCACAATGAAGCAGTTCAACTCTTCAGTCGACATGCCCTTAAAAGTGGCAAACCTAATGGTGATTTTATGGAACTCACTGAACATGTAATAGGTTATGTAAGGGGCCTTCCACTGGCTTTAGTATTCTTGAGTTCGGATCTATCTAGTAAAAGCTTGCATAAATGGAAAAGTGCATTGGAGAGGTATAAAAGCATTCCAAATAAAAAAAATTCACGATATACTTAGAATAAGTTATGATGGGTTGGTGGACACTGTGAAAGATATTTTCCATGACATTGCATATTTTTCAAAGGATAAAAAGTAGGTAATGCAACGAAAATACTAGACAAGGTTGATTTCTTTTCAGATTATGGTATAAAAGTGCCTGTGGATAAGTCTCTCATATCTATTGATGAGTTTCAGAGATTAACTATGCATGACTTGCTTAAAGAAGTGGGTAGAGAAATTGTTCGACAAGAATCACCCAAAGAAGTGGGTAGGTGGTAGTTTCATAAAGATGTTTCTAACAAATTATTAGCAAATTACTCATTTTATTATTGGAATATATACAGTGACACATGTCATCATTTTATTGGCTCTCATGTGGCACACTAACGGAATGCGTCAAGTGTTTTGATCAAATTTGACTGCTGGGAGCAAATTGTTACTTATGAAAAAGAAACTATTGTAAATTATAAAGTTTTTTAACATAAGTCTTAGCGTACTTTTTTCTAGGACATGACGAATATCTTTATGAAACTACAACCTACTACGTTTGCCGGGTTCTTTGGGTGATTCTTGTCGAACAATTTCTCTACCCACTTCTTACAGCAAGTCATGCATAGTTAATCTCTCAAACTCATCAATAGATGTGAGAGACTTATCCACAAGCACTTTTATACCATAATCTGAAAGGAAATCACCATTGTCTAGTATTTTCCTGACTTTACCTACTTTTCTCCTTTGAAAAAATATGCAATATCAAGGAAAATATCTTTCACAGTGTCCTCCAACCCATCATAACTTATTCTAAGTATACAGTGAATGTTTTTTATTAGGAATGCTTTTATGCCTATTCAATGCACTTTTCCATTCATGCAAGCTTTTACTAGATAGATTTGAACCTAGCAATACTAAAGCCCGTGGAAGGCCCCATGCATAACCTATTACATGTTCTGTAAGTTCCATAAAATCATTGTTAGGTGCGCCACATTTAAAGGCATGTTGACTGAAGAGTTGAAATGCTTCATTGTGATCCAACTTATTCACATGGTATACTGAATCAACTCCGTGTGAATGAAGTAAATCTTTATCTCTTGTTGTTATGATAATTTTACTTCCTAAGCCAAACCAATTACCTTTTCCAACTAACTTTTCTAATTGAACTAATTGATCCACATCATCAAGAACTAGAAGTACCCTCAAACAGCAAAGCCTACATTGTATCAAAGTAATTGCTTGATCAAGATTGTTAATAATTAGACTTACGCCTCCTAGGATCTTAGAAAGAAGTTTATTTTGCAAACGGATTAAACCGTCTATTTGGCGAGAAGTTTCTCTAATGTTTTCAAGAAAACAACTACCTTCAAACTGTGTGGCAATTGAGTTGTTGGTGGCTTTGGCAAGAGTTGTTGGGTGGTCCCTCTTATGTGGGGACCACATGGACTACAACAAAACAAAGATTTTTGCTCATAGTAGAATTCTAACACACTATACATGTGTTTATGAGAGACAAAAAGAAGGGAAAAATAAAAGGAAGAAAAGAAAGAGTGCGGCGCAGGGAGAGAAAGAAAAAGAAAAAGGAGAAAAAAAAGGGTTTCGCCTATTCACATCCGTCAGAGATTAGAGGTTCGTTTGTGGTCCGATCTTGATGCAATTTTAGAGTGTTTCTCTTGACGACGAGTGCTACATATTGACTGGTGTCGATCGTCGGAATTCCTCTCCAATCGCTTAGTTGTTGATACCTACTTGGTGAGATCTTTCTTTATTCTTGTTTGAATCCACTTTTGGGTGATGAATTTATGTTTAATCCAAGAAGAATGCATGTATTCTTGATGTGGTGATAACCTCTAGATATTTCTCTAGGGAACGCAATTGTAAACTCATTATTTTTCATTGTGGAAGATTTAAGTGGACTAGGTCCCGTGGTTTTTACCATCGCATTGGAGGGCTTTCCACGTAAAAATTTGGGTGTCTTGCTTGTGGGTTTTCTTGATTATTTTTTTGTTACTGTGTTACTATTTAATTTGCACATAGAGGGGTAAATTAATTCTGGTGAGTATCTGAAAATGGTGTTCACCCCTAACATTTGGGCTAGCCTGTCTATCCATGCTGGAAAGCCCCCCACGATAGTGAAAGCAGTCAATGTCAAGAGACAAAACTGGAGAAGACATGGCCACATTGTGGAATCTAGATGATATCGAAGATGTTCAAAGTGGCAAATTGTTCATATAAAAAGGGAGGCAAATTTTGCTGCCCATGTACTAGTCAAATTGGATGTCTACCAAAGTATAGATCATGTTTGGATTGAAAACATTTCAAGATGTATCAGTGACCTGGTTTTGTTAGGGCGTCATGCTCTTATTTTTTTATATGAATAAAGAATCAAAGATGATGGAATTCTTTTCAAAAAAAAAAAAAAAAAATCGTTGACACACTTATATACACCAAATATATGTTAAAGAGAAATTAACAAGAATAAATGAATATTTCCTTTGTTTGCATTAGTGTGAATGTTTCCTTTCACAGCATTAAATACCATATTACTTGCTTCTTCTTCTTTTTTTTTTTTTTTTTTTTCTTTTTTTTTTCTTTTTTTTTTTTTGTCTTCTACACTTTAAACCTAAACATGATTTGCTCATACGATTTCATTACACAAGTAATTTCCTTAGCTGTAGTTACCATCTTTTTCTCTTTCTCAGCATTTACGACAATCATATGATGATGGTTAACAAAGTCGAGGGAGGTCAGGCAATTCTCTCAAATGTCTTGCTCGGCCATTTCCTTCCACGTACGCTTGAATAGACAACAGACCCAATTCTCCAAATGGAAGTTACAAACAAAACACACAAGTCTTTCCTTACGTCTCCTCTTCTCTTCATTATGTTTCCTTCTTCCCTCTTGCCCACAAGGAGGACTTTGAAAAAATATAATAAAACAAAAGGAAATGCTAGGTGTTCTTCTAGTGTTCTCCTAGTGTCCTCCCAACTGTGATGTGACTTTTAAAATCACCAATAGATTAAAAGTCAATAATGATAATCTCTAAATTTAAAGTAAATATTAAATCACCAATGGCTTTTAAAATGTTTCTTTAAAATCACCAATAGATTTTGTTGGGATTTTCCATTAAATCCCAACAAAATACCCCTTTGTAGAAAAAAATATTTAAATTTTTTTTGCATGCTCTTAAATTCAAACCAATGCCTTAATCATTGTAATTTTTTTCTTTTATTTTTTTCCTAAAACAAATTGGAGTATATTGGAAAATTTAGTGGATGGGTGAGCTTGCAAACAATTGAAAGATAGATACACTAAATTGTGAGAAATTAAACTTTAGGGGGACATTGCAAAAGTAATGACAATTCAAGGGGGTTAAGTGAAGTTTTCCCAAAAAATTACTTAAAACTCCATATGATAAGTATAAATGACAAATAACTCCATATCTTGAACTTTTATTTGAAATTTTGACAAAAACCGTGCCCAACCATCCTAAATCCTTAAGGGTGGTTCGGCTACCTCGTTGGCCAATTCGGAGTGGTCCAACCAAACCCTATATATATAGTTTTTGTTATATATATATATATATATATATATATATATATATATATATATATATATATATCTTTTGTTTTTTCTTTTTTTTTTTTTATTATAAGAAAAAAGTGTTGTATTTTTATTAGTACTAATATGACATTTGGGGATTGAGATCCCCTAGAAGTCTTTTTAAATTTGAGATTCTCAGCCATTCATCTCATCTAAGCGTCTAAAATAAGTCATGTTTGCTCATTAAATTCTAAAACATGTCTTATTTTAGACGTTTAGATGAGATGAACAGCTAAATTTTATGAATTTCAGAATCTCAAATTTAAAGAGAATTCTAAAAAATCTCAATCCGCCATTTGGAGGGTTGTCTATGCATTTGGAAGGTTTTCTATAAGAAGTTTAAACCGAAAATGAAGGTGGAAAGTTGTGTTATTTATGCTCACCCGAAGAGTTTTAAGAAGTGATGGAGGCACGTGGAGACCAATACGAGCGATGGCCCCAACTAAAGCTGGAAAAAAAAATAAAAATTAAGTCTTAAATGTTTGGCTAATGGCCCCTCCAAAAATAGTCAACAACCCAACAATTAGCCTATACGTGGTTGTGTGCACAAGTTCAAGTTGTTTCTCTTTAATGTAGTGGGTTCGCCATTTGCAGTAGAAAACTCCCATAAAGTTGGTCAAAGTTCATCTTTATAAGCTTGTTGCCGTTGCCGACAAGTTTCTCATTTTTCTTTAATTTGACGCCTCGTGAGCATGTGACAACTTGCATTATTATCTTGACAAACTTGCACAATTAGGGAGGTATAGCTAGCAGTTCTGCCATTCTCTCTCAATTTTCTCTACTAACTAGTACTCTTGCAACTTCGTCCATGGCCTTCCACACAGCTTCTTCGTCATTCTCTTCTTCCATATTTCAATGGGTTGTATTCTTGAGTTTTAGAGGCGAAGATACTCGTAAAACTTTCACTGCTCATCTATACACAGATTTATGTCGAAGAGGAATCAACACCTTCATGGATGATAAACTTCGAAGCGGAGAGGAAATTTCATCAGCACTTGTCAAAGCCATTGAACAGTCAAAGATTTCGATCATTGTACTCTCTAAAAACTACGCATCATCCCGATGGTGCTTGGGTGAGCTGATGAAGATCCTCGAGTGCAGAAAGACAAGGGAGATACTAGTTCTACCACTGTTCTATGACATAAATCCTTTGGAAGTATGGCATCAAACCAATAGGGTTGGAGAAGCATTCACTGAACTTGCAAAAAGGTTCAACGATGATGAAATGAAGGTGGGGTGGAAGAGAGCCCTAAATGAAGTGGCCAATTTATCCGGGATGTATTTGGGAAACAGGTATTTCTAACCACCTTTGCTGTCTTCCGTCTATATTGTTCTTTTTTTCTTCTAATTATGGTACATCCCATATACACATGTTTTCATGCATGCATGTGAACTATTTTACATTTAAAAATGTCTACTTGTAATTAAACTTTTAAATAATCTTTGTTCTAAAATTAATTAAACTCGACCGATTCTTTTGGTTTAGATGGGATAATTTGCTTGAATAACTTTTTCATGACTTAAAAAAATAAAATATGGAAAATGAACTTTCCATTTGTTGCGCACATATCAGGGTTGCTTCTGCTGGAGTAGTACCAGGATGGGTGACCTCCTGGGAAGTCTGGCTAGGGAGAGCCAAAAGCGGACAATATTGTGTCATTGAGGTGGGGTGTTACAAATGGTATCAGAGCCATTGCCCAGCCTGAGATAGGGGGAACGTGCATAAGCCCATGAAAGTCGCTAGCGGGCACTCGCTGGGACGGATGCCAAGAATGGGCTAATCCCATGAGGGTCCCCAACGGGGACGCTGGGTCCTAAGAGGGGGTGATTGTGACGTCCCAAATCGCCTGGGTATGGAGATGGGGATGTGCTTAAATGTAGACAACACCCTTAATGATAACACGTTTTAAAGCCGTGATGGTTATAATCCCATCAAAACTCCGCGGTTAAGCGTGCTTCTGATGGAGTAGTACCAGGATGGGTGACCTCCTGGGAAGTCTGGCCTGGGGGAGCCAAAAGCGGACAATATTGTGTGTGATTAAGGTGGGGTGTTACAAAATATGGTAAGAATTATGTTAAAAATCCCTTTAAATTTCACATTTGTTTTTTTTTTTCATGAGTTAAGCTACTAGGAAAATATATATTTTACAAAATAACAATATTGCTTCAAGTTAGATGGTTATCTGACTTCAAGGGTTGAATATTCATGTAAAAATTGTGATGTTCATAATAGAAGGAGAACATGTGAGGTTAATCCCACCTTGAGAAAAAAAAAAAAAAAAAAAAAAAGTCCCATTTAGAAATTCTAATTAAAGATTATATTGAAATTCTAATTAAAGATTATACTGAACTTTATAAAAAGTTTAAATATAATTCTTGGAATTTTTTATTTTTCTTTTATTTTTTTTGGTAAAAACACATTTCTCAAAACAAACTACAAAAAATAGAAAAAAAAAAAATGTTTTACAAAAAATTAAATACAAAACTTTTAGGGAATGCCCTACAGCTTCGTAATCGAAAATTTTGAAAACGCATACTTCTAGCTATTTAAAGTGAGAAGGTTGGTCTTAACAATACATACATACAACCTTTGTCAATTTTTACAATTAGTATCTTGCCTTTTCTTTTATGAACAAGTAAGGCTAATATGTAAATATAAATATAACATAAACATTCATTTTGAGAATGTGATCATCAGTCACTTTAAGGCATTCCAAATTACTCATTTTGAATGAGTGGATATACAGGATAACATAATAGCAGAGGGTGGACAAGATGAAGAACATCCTCACTATCAAATTGCAATTATTGTTGGAGTCTACAGCGATGGTAATGAAATCTATTGTCCTCATGGAGATTACCATAAAACTTGCTCTGGATCATTGTTCTCTGATCAAGTATGGTTGCATTCCTATGTTCTTCTAGAAGATTTTAAGCTAAAGATGCAACACCCCGATATTTGAGCTGGCAAATATCGAAGTCATGACACTGCAACTTTAGAAAATACAATCTTCTAGCGGAGTATGTATATTTTTTTTCTTTTTCTATGGCCTAGGAATAACTTACACAACACAATTGAGCTGATTGAAATACCTCGAGGTGATATAAAATAGAAACATGGTTTTTATTACAACATATGTACACACTAGGTGTACCAAATATATGCAACAGACGGCACCTACGTTAATATGGTAATATTTATTAAGTTCACACACATGACCATACGTAATAAAAGCGAATAACATAAATGAGACTTGCTCCATAGAGTAAGCATCAATCCTACAGTAGATGGTTTATCAACCATCAAAACCAGTAAAAGGACCATCGTCCTCACTTTCTATTCCTGCATCAAGATCTATGTAAAGATGACGTTATCATATTTACATAGGCAAACAAGTGAGTAATCTATTTTCCTAGAGATAAAGACTAAAAATACTTGTTTGAACAAGTAAGATTAAAAACTAAAATATATAATAATGAATGAGTTATGAATGCAGCGTAATGACTGATAAGTTAATGTTTTATGATAATCTTTCTTCAGACCTCTTGTCATGAGCTCTCAGCTCGCTTACGTCCGTTATGTCCCTCACACTTTAGAGGTTTACCTGTTTGGTGCTGGCAACTACACCGCCCCAGCTTAATTATATATTTGGCATGTTGGACGGTTATATACCCCCATCCACTGAGATACAGACAGTTCCTCGAGGCAATCCACCCAGCTTGTTCTTAAGGTGGCTATCTTATCAGCCCATTTTATTAGACACATTATGCAGCAGTTGTATTGCAAAATTATAATAATAAGACAAAATAATAATTCCTATAATAATAAAACAAAGCTAGTACTCAGTAAGTATATTCCTACTTACTCTCCTTAGTGTAGTATTCTGCTCCACTTCTGCATATAAATACATACATACAAACAATACTTAGTTCATTCTCCAATAATATCATTGGTTAAAGACCCTCATCTTTTTATATTTATTTATTATCCGTCACTTCATCTTTACTTACTCATTTTATTATATTAATCTAAGATAGTCACTTATAACTAGCTTTATGCCTGAATTCATTTTTGGTGACGAGGCTAATGGCCAGTATCACTAAATACAAGCTAGTATTATAAATAATATATATAAAGCATGACTCATATTTTGGAGATGAGACCAATGGTCCATACCTACCAAAGTATGAATTAAAATTTAAATGACAATAAAAGAAATGACTGAATGTAAATACTGAATTCATATTTCGAGGATGAGACGAATGGTCCGTACCGCCAAAAATATGAACTAAAATTTAAATGACAATAAAAGAAATGACTGAATGTAAATACTGAATTCATATTCTAGGGATAACCGCCGAAAATATGAATTAAAATTTAAATGACAACAAAAGAAATGACTGAATGTAAAAGCTGTAAAGTAAATAATATATAGATAATATCATAATCCCTTTATTGATTTTGTCTACTAACTCATTATTATTAATTCACTTGTATCTATTACGCTATTTTACATTATACGCTTATTGGGTCTTTAAACAATTAAATGAGAACAAGTGATACAAGCAATAAATCATGATATTTATACAAGAAACACTTACCCAATAATCCTTAGAAGTAAAACTCTACCAAATCTTCTCTAGGTAGCTAGTTTAGAAAAATAAGAACACTTGAACACTACAAGAAAGATCTAAGCTATATGGTATTTGACAAGAACTAAGAAATAAAATGAAAGGAGGAGCAAACAATTTTACTTGTTCTAAGATTGTAAATGAAAAGCTCAAGTGAAAGTGACTTTAGCTTAGGCTTCATTTATAAGAGAATGAATGGTTAGGATTTATTTTTACACATTTGATCTAAGGGTTGAGATGTATTTAACCAAAAGAATGAACCTAGTCCATATTTCATGCTCTATACCAATTAGTATTTTCGTCCAAAATGAGGGCAGTGTATCCCGATTTATTTTTCAATGTCCAAATGTACTCCAATTGACATGAAATTTTGAGAACAGATAGAGGACACCGAGACAAACATTTTATATTTTCGGTTTGACTTCATCCGAGTTCGTTTGTGTCTATTTTTGGCCTATACAAAGTTTCCGATTCAACTTAGGCTTTAACTATTTGCATCCCCACTTGGTCACTTGCCTTATTAAATTATTATTATCATGATATTTCCCATAACCCTCATTACTAGAAAACTTTAAGCTTTCAACAAAGGTGGCTAGCCTTGGTATCTTTCTTTAGCAGTTTTAATCTCATTAGACAGTATGAAAATTATGACATTGTTTCTTAGGCTAAAAACTCAAAAGCTTCAAATTAATTTATGACTTCACTAAATGCCAATATAAATAATTTATTTACTAAATTGGGTTTAATTATGCCCATAAACATATTAGTGAAGCAAAATTTTAGAATTGAAGTAATATACAAAAGAGGGCAAAAATCAATGTAATATATCTTTAACACTAAATAGTTATTTAATATCATTAATCCACATATCATTGTTCTAATTCATCGATTATTCTTTTAATCTATTTAATATTATTTAAATAAGAGTTTTAAAATCTAGGTTGTTACAAAAGAGGGGAGATAATCTTCAAGTTTGCTTATGTATTTTCCAGTATCATACAGGTTTGAATTTTATATCTGTGAAACATTCAAAGTCAGTGTTCTTTAAAAGTTGCAGATTCCATTTGGTACGAAAGCATGAAGAAAAAGCAATAGATTTAATTCAACCTTCAAAATAATAAGAATCCTTTTATAGGGGATTTGTAGTTGGTCTTGACCTTTTGTGTCGCATGCGGTGTCCAATTTCTTCTGTTTTCTTATTTTATTGCGGGCCCCACATTAGCTTTTCTCCTTTTAAGTCTTCTTTATTCGTCTTTGTTTTGCTAGTTCCCACCTACGCATGGCTTTGCAAATTCATGAGAAAAGTCTCCTTCGGCTTTCTTTTCTTTTATTCCTTTTTTTTTTCCTAGAAAAGGCAATAACTTGCATTATAATATCCTTTTAAGCTCACATTTAATAATTAAATATTATTCCACAATTAAGTATAAAATGCAAGAATTAATATAAAATAAGGTAGGATAAAGCTTATTTTAATAGACACTTTAATTTTAGCTATTATCCTCCCCCCCCGACGGCTTATTTTAATAATTTACACTGCACTCATTGATTAGTCTTGAACATGTCTGAACCATACACTCCTCAAGATCAAATAAGGACTTTTATTTGATCATACACTCCTCAAGATCAATGATAGAGGAGGAGGAACGAATTCTTTGGCAGCCGCCACCAAGTGGAATGGTTAAACTCAATTGGGATGCGGCAGTGGATGCTAAGGAAAAAATAATTGGTTTGGGAATTGTAGGTAGAGATGAGAAGGGATCTTTCTTGGCTGCACTCAGTAAACAAATGCGCACTGATATCAGTCCAGTGGGAGCAGAAATTTATGCTGCACTCCATGCAGTCCAGTTTTGCATTGAACAAGGCTACTCGAAGGCATGGTTTGAAGGTGATGCACTGCAGGTAGTTAAAGAAGTAAATTCAGAGTTACCCTGTGAAAGCATGCATGGGCATTTAACCGAAGCCATAAAGGAACGTCTTCAAGGTTTGAACCAGGCAATTTTAACCCACGCCAGAAGAGAGGCGAATGCTGCTGCCCATGAACTAGCTGTAGAAGCTAGGACCCATGTCATAGATACCGTTAGGTGGACATCAATCCCACCATGTATCTGTGGTATTGTAAGGCGAGAGGAATCACTTTCCTCCCTTTGATTCTTACCTATTTGAGATTCAATAAAAGTATACGACTCTTATCTTCAAAAAAAAAAATAAGGACTTTTATTGGGACATAACATAGGGTTAAAGAAAGGGAAATAAATAACAAAAAGGTGATGGTAAAAGTGAGAAGTATTTCAAGATAAATGGGACTTCGGCTTCTTTTGTATGTTCAATTAATTTCACTCTCCAATGTTCTTTCAATAAAGCACTTATATTTCTTTTCGATAGTATACCTTCCACCCTTGAACATCAACCATTTTTTTTTATTCTTCTTCTCCTTCAATCTTTTCTTTGGATTTTTTTTTTTTTTTTCAATTTTTTTTCCTCATCTTCTTTTGAATCACTAATCCACCACACCGAAATAATTTGATAAAATTCATTCTTGAAACACTTGAGAAAGGGTTTAAGAAAGAAAGGCTAATTATATGGCTCAATGGGGTGACTAGTGATAGTGTATCATACGAAGAATGTTGAGGCTCAAAATAAAGAAAAATAGCTTAATCTCATCTCTCAAGGATTTGCATAGTTCTTCAATATTCATGACTTCAAAAGATTCAAGTGTGGCATAAAATACATGATTTTTGCATTCAGCCAAATAGAAGAATAATGAGACTAACATAATGAATTTATTTATGCGCTTCCAAATTACATGATCTCACAAAAATTTACCCTCTACAAAGAATGATTGGCTCAAAACTCACAATGGGTTAGAAATCTCCACATTTGTTATCCTCAAGATATTCTAAGTCACTTATATCCTTAACAAAGAGTCATGTCTATGTGGCCATCTGCGTTTGCAATAAATTGAGCATGAAGGCAATGACATTCTTTAGCAGAAGTAGCATAATGAACTTAAAACATAAAACTCATGCTAAAGAAGCAAAACCAATTTTTTTTTTTTTTTTTTGTGAAAATATAAAATAAACAAAACAACACAAAAACAACGACAAACATCAAGCATCAAGCTCCTCCCCCTAAAAATTACATTTTCCCTAATGTAACAAAATAAAGCAAATAAGTAAAGATTAAAAGGACACTACAAAAAACAGGGACTTTATTGACGTGGGAAACAGTAACTCATGTTTTCCACATCAATAATTTTTGACGTGTTTAAAAAAACACGTCAATAAATTTTTTATTGACGTGTCGGATTTTAACACGTCAAAAAGTTTTGACGTGTCTAAATGCCACGTCAAAATTTTATGACGTGCCTTTATTCCACACGTCAATAATTATAATTAGGTAGTAAATTAATTATACAATATGTATTAAAAAAAATTAGGTAGTAAATTAATTTTAATTGGTATGAAAAATTAATTCGTTAACAAAAGTAGATAACAATATTAATTGGTACCTATATTGAGTAACAAAATTTAATTTGTATATGTATAATTGGTATATGTCGTCATATATTAAGAGATATATTCAAACCCATTAAAATTTTATAAAACTAGTTAATGCTCTTGTCTCTTATATGGAATGCTTTCACTATATATATAGTTATTATATGTGCTTTATATTCTTTAATTTATGGCTATTAATTAATAGTAGGTCACAAAATATATATGGTTATTAATTAAAATGATATAGTATTAACACATATCACGTTTTCAATATTGTAGGAATATTAATACATATATGTATTATCTTAGTTTTAAGTATATAGTATTTTTTTTTTTTAAATAACTGATCATATAATTTTTTTTCTCTATTATTTTCAATAAATTTTCTTGACGTGTCAATGTAACATGTCAATAATTTCTTGACATGTCACATTTTGACACGTCAATAATTATTGACGTGCCATTATTTTACACGTCAGAAATTAATTAATTAATAACATTAATTATTTGTATCTATATTAAGTAACAAAATTTAATTAATTGGTTAACAAAATTAGATAACAATATGAATTGAGACATATATTAAGTAACAAAATTTAATTGGTATAGGTATAATTGGTATATGTCCTCATATATTAAGAGATATATTCAAACCTATTAAAATTTTATAAAACTAGTTAATGCCCTCTTGTCTCTTATATGCAATGCTTTCACTATATATGGTTATTATATATGTGTGTTATATTCTTTAATTTATGGCTATTAATGAATAGTAGGTAACAAAATATATATGGTTATTAATTAAGAATAAAAATTATGCAATGCTTTTATTATTATATATATATATATATATATATATATATGTGTGTGTGTGTGTGTGTGTGCGCGCGCGCGCGCTCACTTAATTTGTATTCTTTAATTTATTTGGAAATAATTAATATTAGGCAACAAAATGTATATGGTTATTAATTAATAATAAAAATTATGAAATGCTTTCACTATATATGGTTACTATATATATGCACTTAATTTGTATTCTTTAATTTATTTGGAAATAATTATTATTGGGTAACAAAATATATATATGGTTATTAATTAATAATAAAAATTATGCAATGCTTTCACTATATGACGTTATTATATATATGTACTTAATTTGCAATCTTTAATTTATTTGGAAATAATTAATATTAGGTAACAAAATATATATGGTTATTAATTAATAATAAAAATTATGCAATGTTATGATAATATGATGACTTTGTTGACGTGTCACATGTGGCACGTCAAGAAATTCTTGATGTCCCACATGTGACACGTCAATAATTTATTGACGTGTCTATTGTAGACACGTCAAGAAACCTCATCGAAAAGGCGCCAAACCAGCTGGCCCCCTTTTTCGTTTTTTTTCTGTCCTTTTCCCTCCGCTTTTTCTTTCTCCTCTCGCGTGCGCCCGCAGCCTTCCTTTTCAAATAAGTTGTCATTTTTTTTCTTTTCTTTTTCTTTTCGTCTTCTAGATGAGGTCTCTTCCTTATTTTCTTACCTTTCTCCTTGTCCTTCCAACTAATTTCTTCTCCAAAATTCCTTCTTTCTGCTTGTCTTTCGGTTCTCACTTTTATATATATAGATATTCTTTTTTTTTTCTTCTTCTTCTTTTCACGCCCACCTCCCTTGTTGGTAGCTTAAACAAAGTAAAAGAAAAGAAGAGAACGAACCTACGAGAGAAGAGGAGAAAAGGTGAAGAAGAAAGAGAAATGGAGAGAGAAGGGAAGGGGTCTGAATCTTTGGGGATTTTAAGGTATAAACGCTTGAATTTGAGTTATTCTATATCTATTAGTCTCTTATATAGAAGTTTTTTTTGTTTTTTTTGTTTTTTTTTTTTTTTTTTGTTTAATTGGCTAACCCACTTTTATATTTGTTCTTCCACATTATTTGGGGGTTTGAAGTATTTTAGGAATTTCTACCAGATGTTTAGAGATCGGAGTACTTGTGTAGTGAATTCATGATGAGATTTTGTGAATTTTCCTTCAATAGTTAGATAAATATGGGTGTTCAACATTTGTAGGGATTTATTTGGGTTTTAAGTTGCAACTGGATTTTTGATGATAAATTAAACATGAAGTAAATTTAATTGAAAAAAAACTTAAGAATTTTTATTTTTATTTTTTAAATTATGATTTTTTTTTAATTATTAATTTTATTTTAATATTTTTTTAAACTTTAGTGACGTCAATAATTTTTTTATGACACGTTAATAATTTTTTTGAAGTGCCACTTTTTTACACGTCAATAAATTATTGACGTGGTGAAACTGCCACGTCAAAAAAGAATTTTTGACATGCCAATTTCTGACACGTCAGTAATTTTTGATGTGTCAAAATTGGCATGTCAAAAAATTGAAATTTTTGACACCCACCTTATTAACCTTTGACACACGTCAATACTAACCTGTCAAAAAAGGGTTTTGACGTGTCAATATGCTAGACACGTCAGAAACTATTGGTCAACAAAAAACTTTTTTTTTGTTGTATTGAGAGTACCTTGAAGTGATGAAACAACTTGACACTGTTACCTGCAAAAGAAATTTAGAAAACAAAAAAAGAAACAAAAACAAAGATAACCTAAACTTCGACACAAAAACTAACACTAATTGATTGCAGATTTTAACATGCATGATTCTTTATTTCATCTTTTTCTTGTCTGCAATCTTCCAACACATCATGCTTTTATAGTCATTCTCAACATCAAATGACTTACCCCTGTGGAAAGTATCAAGTTTCGATGGGTTTACCACAAGAAAGTCATTCTTTGATATTAAATGTGCATACTTGTGTGCCATCGGCAAGGGTTTTAATTTAACCTTTCGGACATTCTTGCTTGACGGCAAAAGGTTGAGCTCATGAGGTGGTAATTCAATTATAGGCTTCCATACATTTACCTCTAATCCATGTATAGAGTCCACACAAAAAATAAAATCACAAGAGTTAGTCAAGCAGGATTCTACAATGTGACCATATATTAAGCACTCAATATATTTTCGAATCATAACAAATCAAACAAAGTCAGCATTTGCTATAAACAAAAATCATAATGAGTCAAAATAAACTTGTCACACGAAATTATTCTCAAATTGAAAAGCATCCCCAAAATGTATAAATAAAAAAACATAGAAAAGAAATAACTTGAATATTAAGAATAAATCCCTAAATACTCAACAATAGTCGCATGAAGCCCTCTGCTTTGTTATTTTCTTTTCTTTTATTCCGTATGGGCTCTTCTCCGAGCCAAGACGGGCGTTGTGGCTCTTCTCTGTTTCAATATAATTAGAATCCTTTTATAGAGGACTTGTAGTCCGTCTTGACCTTCTGTGTGGCATGTGGGGTCCAATTTCTTCTTGCCAAATGGATGACTTAATCTATTTGCAAAATAAACTTCTTTCTAAGATTCTAGGTGACGTAAGTCTAATGATTGACAATCTTGATCAAGGAAGTACTTTGATACAATATAGGCTTTGTTGTTTGAGGGTACTTCTAGTTCTTGATGATGTGGATCAATTAGTCCAATTAGAAAAGTTAGCTGGAAATGGTAATTGGTTTGGTTTAGGAAGTAAAATTATCATAACGATTTACATCGTGCACACAGAGTGTATTCAGTATACCAGGTGAGATCACAATGAAGCACTTTAACTCTTCAGTCGACATGCCTTTAAAAGTGGCAAACCTAATGGTGATTTTATGGAACTCACTGAACATGTAATAGGTTATGCAAGGGGCCTTCCACAGGCTCTAGTAAGTCTGAGTTCGGATCTATCTAGTAAAAGTTTGCATGAATGGAAAAGTGCATTGGAGAGGTATAAAAGCATTCCTAATAAAAAAAATTCACGATATACTTAGAATAAGTTATGATGGGTTGGAGGACATTGTGAAAGATATTTTCCTTGACATTGCATATTTTTCAAAGGAGAAAAAGTAGGTAATGCAAGGAAAATACTAGACAAGGGTGATTGCTTTTCAGATTATGGTATAAAAGTGGTTATGGATAAGTCTCTCATATCTATTGATGAGTTTGAAAGATTAACTATGCATGACTTGCTACAAGAAGTGGGTAGAGCAATTGTTCGACAAGAATCACCCAAAAAACCTAGCAAACGTAGTAGGTTGTAGTTCCACAAAGATGTTTCTAACAAATTATTAACAAATTACTCATTTTATTATTGGAATATATATAGTGACACATGTCGTCATTTTATTGGCTTTCATATGGCACACTAACGGAATCCGTCAAGTGTTTTGATCGAATTTGACTACATGGATCAAATTGTTACTTATGAAAAAGAAACTATTGTAAATTATAAAAGTTTTTTAACATAAGTCTTAGCGTACTTTTTTCTAGGAGAAGACGAATATCTTTATGATATTACAACCTATTACGTTTGCCAAGTTCTTTGGGTGATTCTTGTCGAACAATTTCTCTACCCTATTCTTACAGCAAGTCATGCATAGTTAATCTCTCAAACTCATCAATAGATGTGAGAGACTTATCCACAAGCACTTTTATACCATAATCTGAAAGGAAATCACCCTTGTCTAGTATTTTCCTAACATTACCTACTTTTCTCCTATGAAAAAATATGCAATGTCAAGGAAAATATCTTTCACAGTGTCCTCCAACCCATCATAACTTATTCTAACTATACTGTGAATGTTTTTTATTAGGAATGCTTTTATACCTATTCAATGCACTTTTCCATTCATGCAAGCTTTTACTAGATAGATTTACTAAAGCCCGTGGAAGGCCCCTTGCATAACCTATTACATGTTCTGTGAGTTCCATAAAATCATGGTTAGGTTTGCCACTTTTAAGGGCATGTCGACTGAAGAGTTGAAGTGCTTCATTGTAATCCAACTTATTCACCTGGTAAATCTTTATCTCTTGTTGTTATGATAATTTTATTTCCTAAGCCAAACCAATTACCTTTTCCAGCTAACTTTTCTAATTGAACTAATTGATCCACATCATCAAGAACTAGAAGTACCCTCAAACAGCATAGCCTATATTGTATCAAAGTAATTCCATGATCAAGATTGTTAATCATTAGACTTTCGTCACCTAGGATCTTAGAAAGAAGTTTATTTTGCAAACAGATTAAACCGTCCATTTGGCCGGAAGTTTCTCTAATGTTTTCAAGAAAACAACTACCTTCAACCTGTTTGTCAATTGAGTTGTAGGTGGCTTTGGCAAGAGTTGTTGGGTGGTCCCTCTTATGTGGGGACCACATGGACTACAACAAAACAAAGATTTTTGGTTGTAGTAGAATTCTAACACACTATACGTGTGTTTATGAGAGACAAAAGAGGAGAGAAATAAGTAGGAGAAAAGAAGGAGTACGGCCCAGGGAGAGAAAGAAAAAGAAAAAGGAGAGAAAAAAGGGTTTCATCTATTCACATTTGTCAGAGATTGGAGGTTCGTTTGTGGTCCGATCTTGATGTAATTTTAGAGTGTTGCTTTTGACGACGAGTGCTACGTATTGACTGGTGTCGATCGTTGGAATTCCCCTCCAATCGCTTGGTTGCTACTACCTACTTGGTGAGATCTTTCTTTATTCTTGTTGGAATCCACTTTTCGGTGATGAATTTATGTTTAATCCAAGAATGCATGTATTCTTGATGTGGTGATAACCTCTACATATTTCTCTAGGGAAGACAATTGTAAACTCATTATTGTTAATAGTAGAAGATTTAACTGGACTATGTCTCGTGGTTATTACCTTTGCATTAGAGGGTTTTCGACGTTAAAATCTTGGTGTTTTGCCTATGGGTTTGCTTGATTATTATTTTGCTACTATGTTACTATTTAATTTGCACAAAGAGAGGTAGATTAATTCCGTTGAGCATTTGAAATTGGTGTTCGCCCCTAACACATTATTTGGTAAACACCTATATATTCAACCTTATTATTGTTTGAAATAATGCAAAATGTGTTCCTATTAAATAGCCTAATTCTTAACAAGTATAGGTGTGTTCGGAGTCTTTTTATATTTTTTTTTCTACTTTCCTTATGTTTTCTATGTACTATATCTCATCTATAAAAAATAAGAAGGTCATATATATGTCGAGTCTGTAAAAGCTAAACATTTATTTAAATAATATTTATAATGTTTAATGAATCTAGATAATCTTTATTCAAGTTATAAAGAAAAACAAAATCCAGTATTTGTGATCTTAACCAAAATTCTATATCCAAAAAGAGTTGTCATCCAAGTGGAACTGCAACTAAAGTCATTGCAAATCTTGTTTATAAGCATATGAACAAATGCACAGATTTGTGCTAAATATCGTACCTTTAATAACACTCAAAGCAACAAGAGAAGATTGTGCAATATTCAGTCCAGCCATGAGGCAACCATGGTGAAGTAGCAGTTGAAAATGGAAGGAAGTGTAGGCCACAGTTGTGTAGAAGATCCTCACTGATCAATGCAAACATAATTGAGTAAACCTTCTTTCAATTTCTAAATGTGTAAGTAAACCTTGGTTTTTATGTTCTTTCATTCATCCCCTTATGTTTTTTGTTAAGTTGAGCTCATTGCCATGGAAAAGATCAACCAACTTTCTTATATGAATTGTCATTTTCACTCGGTTTAATTAGGACCACTACAAAAGGACCGCAATTCAAGGGAAGAATTTGATTTCAAGCAGCTTGTGAAGGTATTACAATCTGAATGTTCCATTGAAGAATTTGAGCTCTCTATTGTAGTTTCTAGAAAAATTTGGTTTCGCCGGAACATGGTTCTTCATGGTGGGGGATTTTTTAGACCCTAATAGTGTAGCAAAAAGGGCAGTGGCATCATATGAAGTATATAAGAAGATTGTAGGACAGGATGAAAAAAGTAAAAAAAAAAAGAATGGCGAGCCTGTCTATCCATGCTGGAAAGCCTCCCAGATAGTGAACGCAGTCAATGTCAAGAGACAAAACTAGAGAAGCTATGGCCGCATTGTGTAATCTGGATGATATCAAAGATGTTCAAAGTGGCAAATTGTTCGGAGTCGAGGGAGGTCAGGTAATTCTCTCAAATGCTTTGCTTGGCCATTTCCTTCCACGTATGTTTGAATAGACATTTGACCCAATTCTCCAAATGGAAGTTACAAACAAAACACACAAGTCTTTCCTTACGTCTTCTCTTCTCTTCATTATGTTTCCTTCTTCCCTCTTGCCCACAAGGTGGACTTTCAAAAAATATAATAAAACAAAAGGAAATGCTAGGTGTTCTTCTAGTATTCTCCTAGTGTCCTCCTAACTGTGATATGACTTTTAAAATCACCAATAGATTAAAAGTCAATAATAATAATCTCCATATTTAAAGTCAATATTAAATCACCAATGGCTTTTAAAATGTTTCTTTTAAAATCACCAATAGATTTTGTTGGGATTTTCCATCAAATCCCAACAAAATACCCCTTTTTAGAAAAACATATTTAAATTTTTTTGCATGCTGTTAAATACGAACCAATGCCTTAATCTTTGTAATTTTTTTCTTTTCTTTTTTTCCTAAAACAAATTGGAGTATATTGCAAAAATTTAGTGGATGGGTGAGATTGCAAACAATTAAAAGATAGATGCACTAAATTGTGAGAAAATATACTTTAGGGGGACATTGCAAAAGTGATAACAATTCAAGGGGGTTAAGTGAAGTTTTCCCAAAAAATTCCTTAAAACTCCATACGATAAGTATAAATGACAAATAACTCCCTATCTTGAACTTTGATTTGAAATTTTGACAAAAACCGTGCCCAACCATCCTAAATCCTTAGGGGTGGTTCGGCTACCTCGTTGGCCAATTTGGGGTGGTCCAACCAAACCCTATCTATATATTTTTTTGTTTTATATTTTTATATTTATATATATATTTTTCTTTTTTTTTATTATAAGAAAAAAGTGCTGTATTTTTATTAGTACTAATATGACATTTGGGGATTGAGATCCCCTAGAATTCCCTTTAAATTTGAGATTCTCAGCAATTCATCTAATCTAAGCGTCTAAAATAAGTCATGTTTCCTCATTAAATGCCAAAACATGGCTTATTTTAGACATTTAGATGAGATGAATAGCTAAATTTTATGAATTTGAGAATCTTAAATTTAAAGAGAATTATAAGGGATCTCAATCTGCCATTTGGGGGGTTTTCTATGCATTTTGAGGGTTTTCTATAATAAGTTTAGACCGAAAATGAAGGTGGAGAGTTGTGTTATTTATGCTCACACAAAGAGTTTTAAGAAGTGACGGAGCCACGTGGAGACTAATAAGAGCGATGGCCCCAACTAAAGCTAGAAAAAAAAAAAATTAAGTCTTATATGTTTGGCTAATGGCCCCTCCAAAACTAGTCAACAACCCAACAATTAGCCTGTAGATGGTTGTGCGCACAAGTTCAAGTTGTTTCTCTATAATGTAGTGGGTTTGCCATTTGTAGCAGAAAAATCCCACAAAGCTGGTCAAAGTCCATCTTTATAAGCTTGTTGCTGTTGCCGACAAGTTTCTCATTTTTCTTTAATTTGACGCATCGTGAGCATGTGACAACTTGCATTATTATCTTGACAAACTTGCATAATTAGGGAGGTATAGCTAGCGGTTCTGCAAGTCTCTCACAATTTTCTCTACTAACTAGTACTCTTGCAACTTCGTATTTGGCCTTCCACATAGCTTCTTCTTCCATATTTCAATGGGATGTATTCTATAGTTTTAGAGGTGAAGATACTCGTAAAACTTTCACTGCTCATCTATACACAGATTTACGTCGAAAAGGAATCAACACCTTCATGGATGACAAACTTCGAAGAGGAGAGGAAATTTCACCGGCACTTGTCAAAGTCATTGAAGAGTCAAAGATTTCGATCATTGTACTCTCTAAAAACTACGCATCATCCCGATGGTGCTTGGACAAGCTGATGAAGATCCTCGAGTGCAGAAAGACAAGGGAGATACTAATTCTACCATTGTTCTATGACGTAAATCCATCGGAAGTACGGCATCAAACCAATAGGGTTGGAGAAGCATTCACTCAACTTGCAAAAAGGTTCAAGGATGATGAAATGAAGGTGGTGGGGTGGAAGAGAGCCCTAAAAGAAGTGGCCAATTTATCCGGGATGTATTTGGGAAATAGGTATTTCTAACCACCTTTGCTGTCTCCCTTCTATATTGTTCTTTATTTCTTCTAATTATGGTACCTCCCATATACACATGTTTTCATGCATGCATGTGAACTATTTTACATTTAAAAATGTCTACTTGTAATTAACCTTTTAAATTATCTTTGTTCTAAAATTAATTAAACTAGGCCCAATTCTTTTGTTTTAGATGCGATAATTTGCTTAAATAACTTTTTCATGACGTAAAAAAAAAAAAAAAAAGGAAAATGAACTTTCCATTTGTTGCGCACATATCAAGGTTGTTTGTCAAACTCCTCCCCACCCCTAATACTATTCACTTCCTTTTTTCAAAAAAATCAACATTAAAACCTTTTTATTTTTATATCACATTATTTATTTTTTACTACTATTCAAATAAAAAAATCACTACAAAACAAAATTTTCTACTTTTCAATACTACATTTTCACTTTTCTATACCAATTATTATTGTTATTATTATTATTATTTTACACAAAATATGAACAATGCTAGGGAGCATAACAAACCCGTTCATAGTTATGTATCACTAACTTTTCTTTCTAGTCCTACTTTTTTAATACATAATTTATCTTCTTTTTATCTGAAGGTAACTCATTAGTTAGTATGTTTTGTTATCTTTTTTGTATCAGTAGGAATGAACCTGAATTTATTGATGACATCATTGAACGGGTGAATTCAAAATTAGTTAATAGTACATACTTTCAAGTTGCCCAATATCCAATTGGAATAAAGTCTCATGTACAGGATATGAAGTCGGTTTTAGATATAGAGAATAATGACAGCACATGCATGATAGGGATCTTCGAAACTAGCGGGATTGATAAGACAACTCTTGCCAAAGCCATCTACAACTCGATTGCTTCTCACTATGAAGATAGTTGTTTTCTTGAAAACATTAGAGAAACTTCCAACAAAAAGGGCCTAATCCATTTGCAAATTAAACTTATTTCTAAAATCCTAGGAGGTTCAAGTCAAATGGTTGACAATGTTGATCAAGGAATTACTTTGATACAACAAAGGCTTCGCTTAATAAGGATACTTCTAGTTCTTGATGATGTGGATCATTCAGACCAATTTGAAAAGATGGTTGGAAAAGGCAATTGGTTTGGTTTAAGAAGTAGAATCATCATAACAACACGAGATAAACATTTACTAACTAAACATCAAGTTTTATCCTACGAGGTGAAGGAATTGGGTTACTTCAAAGCTCATAAGCTCTTTAGTTGGCATGCCTTTAATGGAGATAGACCTGATGATGATTATGTGAAAGTCACAAACGATGCAGTGTGTTATGCTGGAGGATTGTAAAGTAAGAGAATTTGAATATTTTCCACCTTGCTATAATCTAGCATAGGCTGATGATATATATAATATGAAATGTTACAATTGAAGTTCAAATGTACAAATTCTTTTGAGATAATGTAATCTATCTATACAATTTCAAATATGTAATTATCCTAATCTAAAGTGTTTCAACTGCAGCTTGTTATCTTGAGTCTGTTGAGATAAGACTGGAGATTATCTTGTGAGAGTCTTTATCTTTTACACTCCCCCTCAAGCTCAGTGGGGTATAACAACTCTAAGCTTGTCACGTAGATTTGAAAACCGAATTAAGGATAAAGGCTTGGTGAAGATATCTGCAACTTCATCTTTGGATGAGATAAACCGAACGTCTAGAGATTTTGAAGCTACCATATCCCTAACAAAATGAAAGTCAATTTTCACGTGTTTGGTTAGAGCATGAAAGACCGGATTGGATGAGAGATACTTGGCGCCTATGTTGTCACACCACAAGACTGGAGGATGTGAGACAGTGATCCCCAATTCGCATAAAAGGGATTGTAGCCATGTTAATTTTGCTGCTGTGTTTACTAATGCTGAGTATTCAGCTTCCGTACTTGACCGAGCCACTGTTGCTTGCTTTTTAGAACTCCATGACACAAGATTTTTTCCTTGAAAAACGCAGTACCCCCCTGTAGACCGACGATCATCTTGACACCCAGCCCAGTCAGCATCAGTGAATGCTTGCAGTTTATTGGATGTGGATTGCTGAATTTTAAAACCAAGATGAATTGTTTTCTTTAAATATCTCAGTAACCTTTTTGTAGCCTGCCAGTGAGGTAATATAAAGGTTTGTGCATGAACTGTGACAAACTATTCACTGTAAAAGCTATGTCAGGTCGAGTGATAGACAGATATTGTAAGGCACCAATCGTACTTCGGTAGAGGGTGGGATCCGAAAATACCATACCATCAAATGTAGATAAAATAATTGAAGTAGACATCGAAGTGCAAACAGGTTTTGCATTAGCCATTTTTGTTCTCTGTAAAATGTCTAGCATATAACGATGCTGAGAGAGATGAACACCATCTGGTAGGCATGAGACCTCAATGCCAAGAAAAAAATTTAACTCACCCAAATCTTTTACTGTAAACTCAGATGCCATGCTACAGAGTAAATTATCAATTTCTGATGCAACTGAGCTTGTGATAATTATGTCGTCAACATATATAAGAACATATATGGTACAAGCAGCAGATTTATATATGAGCAGAGAGGTATCTGATTTTGAAGCCCTAAAACCAAACTCTAGTAATTTATTGCTCAATCTGGAGAACCAGGCCCGTGGTGCCTGTTTGAGACCATAGAGGGCTTTCTTAAGATGACAAACATGGTTGGGAAACTGAGGGTGGGCATAACCAGGGGGTTGTGACATGTAAACTTCCTCAAATAAATTACCATGTAGAAAGGCATTTTGAATATCAATTTGCCTAAGTGACCAACCAAATGAAATTGCAATAGACAATACTAAACCTACCGTTGTTGGTTTAATTACTGGACTGTAGGTCTCTGAGTAGTCGATTCCAGCTTGTTGGTGAAATCCTTTTGCCCCTAATCGTGCCTTGTAGCAATCAACTGAACCATCCACCTTCCTTTTTATACAAAATATCCATTTGCATCCAACTAAATTCTTGGTTGTAGAAACAGAACTAAACACCAAGTATTATTTTGTAAGAGTGCAACTAACTCAGAATTCATAGCCGTTCTCCAGTGAGGATCCATGGAGGCTTGTGTATAGCATGTGGGTTCTGTAACATTGAAAGCACTATCAGCTATGAGAGCATGTGGGGATGAGTATTTTGTGGAACCATCAGAGAAGGGCTTCGGTTTGGTAATATTATTTTTTGCTCATGTGAGCATTGGATGGTTGTTTATTGGTACGACTGGTATAGGGATACCTGGGTTAGTTTCGGCAATTGGAGAAGAAGATGAAGATATGTGATGGAGGGGCTGTTGAGCAGGGGACAAGGGCACATGGGGCGTGGGATTTGTTGGGGAGAGAATATTGGGTACGTGAGTTTGTGTAGTTTGTGGCATGGGTTGTGCAGAAGGATAAATCGCGGGTTAGGTGGAGAGAGGAATGGATGGGCACACGGTTTGGACTCTAGTTGAGGGGTTATTGTCGTGTGTAGGTGGGAGTGAGACTCTAGCTGGAAGATTATTACCTTGTACGGGTGAGATTCTAACTGTAAGGGTATTGCCGTGTATGGGTGGGATTCTAGATTGGAGGGGTATTGCATAAGGGTAGGTGTCAGACGTAGGAGATAGAGGTTGTTGGATAATAATAGGATTTGTTGGGTAGAGATGGGTATTATTTGGAGGATTTTGTCTTTCAATGGATAAAGGAGTTTGGAGTGGAAATATGTTTTCTTCGAAAACAACATCTCTGGACATGTAAAGACGACCAGTTTTGAGATTGAGACACTGATAACCCTTATCACGTATACTATAACCCAAAAAAAATACACTGCACAGATCGAGGTTGCAGTTTATGAGAATTATATGGACGAAGATTTGGCCAACAAGCACACCCAAAAATACGTAAAAGTGTGTAATCCGGAGAATCTTTGAATAAAATTTCATAAGGAGATGAATTTTTCAAAAGAAGAGTGGGCATGCGATTTATGAGATAACATGCAGTTTGAAAAGCTTGTTCCCAATATTCAAATGAAACATGAGCCTGAGAGAGTAGAGCTAATCCAGTTTCGACTATGTGACGGTGTTTGCGCTCTACAGCACCATTTTGCTGGTGTGTGTGTGGACAAGAGAGACGATGAGAAATACCCAAATTTATGAGAATTTTGTTGAGGGAGCGATATTTGCCTCCCTAATCAGATTGAATGGTTTTTATTTTTGAGTTAAAATACCATTCAACATATTTTTGGAATTGCAAAAAAAATAGAGCAAACATCACTTTTGTGAGATATTGGAAATAACCACGTATAACGACTATAGACATCTAAAAATGAAACATAAAATTTATTACCATTTGTGGAAAACATAGAAGCTGGTCCCCAAACATCAGTGTATATCAATCCAAGAGGATGATTAACACGTGTTGAGGACAAAGAAAAAGGAAGTTGTTTGCTTTTTGACATGTGACAAGTAGAGCATGTCAAAGGCTAATTATTTGAAGAAACTGGTAAATTAAATCTAGACAAAACATTTAAACAAATGTGAAAAGCTGGATGCCCAAGCCGTGCATGCCAATTTTGAGGAGACGTGCGTTCCCCAACATGAGCAGATGTAGTTTTGGGCGACACAGAGGATAAATGAGACTGAATTGCGGACGGAGAGACATATGGAGGTGGACGACTAAGAGAGACCTTGACTGGGAGCTTATATAGCCCACGATCATTTAGGCCTTGAAGAAGAATTTTCCCCGACCCCTGTTCCTTTACAAAAAAATGCCAAGGATGAAACTCAATGAAAGTATTGGTTTCAAGAGTGAATTTATGAATAGATAGTAAATTTTTTGTGATGGATGGAACATGTAAAACATTTTGCAACAAAAAAGATGCATTAGGAGAGGATAGAAGGGTGTCACCCGTGTTTTGAATGGTTAAACCGGTACCATTACCTATATGGACTAGGTCAGATCCAGTGTTGTTGATGGATCGGTGGTTGAGATTATTGAAATTGGATGTGAGGTGATGGGTGGTGCCGGAATCAGGATACCAATTTTGGTCTAGGCCACCTGATGGAGTAGAGAAGTTGGCTTGCATGATGGGATGAGGCTCTCGGGTGGTGATATGCTCTTCATAGCGTTGGTAGCAACCAATTGCAACATGACCCAGACGATTACAAATCTGGCAAAGAGGACGTGTGGATGAGGAGCCACGACCATTTGGAAAGGAGCCACGGTAGCATCCACAGTGGAGGGAGGAGCCACAGCCGGAGTTGTTGAAGTAGCCTCTACGGTTGCCACGACTACCACGGTGAGGTGGGTTTCGGGAGGCAAAATGCACAGCTGCCATTGATGAAGGGCAGTAGGTATTGACGTGAGGGGGAAAAAAATACGTAGGATAAAAAACTGCGAAAGGAGAGAAAAATTGACGTTAGTCTTTTTGTAGCTCTGATACCATGTAAAGTTAGAGAATTTGAATATTTTCCACCTTGCTATAATCTAGCATAGGCTGATGATATAAATAATATGAAGAGTTACAATTCAAATTCAAATGTACAAATTCTTTTGAGATAATGTAATCTATCTATACAATTTCAAATATGTAATTATCCTAATCTAAAGTGTTTCAATTTCAGCTTGTTATCTTGAGTTTGTTGAGATAAGACTAGAGATTATCTTGTGAGAGTCTTTATCTTTTACAAGGATTGCCACTAGCTTTGCAAGTGCTAGGCTCAAGTCTAAAAGGTAAAGATATCTTTTATTGGAAAAGTAAATTGGACAAGTACAAAATAATTCCTAACGATGATATTGAAAAAAGACTTCGAATAAGTTTTGATGGATTAGATGAAAATGCAAAGAATATTTTCCTTGACATCGCATGTATCTTCAAAGGAGAGAATGTAGAATGTGTCACAAAAATAGTAGATAGTTGTGGTTTTCACTCATATAGTGGCATCGAAGAGCTAAACGATAGATGTCTCATAGTTGAGTTTTCGGATAAATCATTGGTGATGCATGACTTGCTGCAAGAAATGGGTAGAGAAATTATTCAATAAGAATCACCCAAAGAATCTGGCAAGCGCAGTAGATTATGGTTTCATGAAAATGTTCGTCATGCTCTAGAAGAAAATATGGTAAGAATTATGTTAAAAACCCCTTTAAATTTTACATTTGATTCTTTTTCATGAGTTAAGCTACTAGGAAAATATATATTTTACAAAATAACAATATTGCTTCAAGTTAGATGGTTATCTGACTTCAAAGGTTGAATATTCATGTAAAAATTGTGATATTCATAATAGAAGGAGAACATGTGAGGTTGATCCCACCTTGAGAAAAAAAAAGTCCCAATTAGAAATTCTAATTAAAGATTATACTGAACTTTATAAAAAGTTTAAATATAATTCTTGGACTTTTTTATTTTTTTTTTTATTTTTTGGTAAAAACACATTTCTCAAAACAAACTACAAGAAAAAAAAAAAAAAAAACGTTTTATGAAAAATTAAATACAAAACTTTTAGGGAATGTCCTACAGCTTCGTAATCGAAAATTTTGAAAACGCATACTTCTAGCTATTTAAAGTGAGAAGGTTGGTCTTAACAATACATACATACAACCTTTGTCAATTTTTACAATTTTTATTAGGATCTTGCCTTTTCTTTTATGAACAAGTAAGGCTAATATGTAAATATAAATATAACATAAACATTTCATTTTGAGAATGTGATCATTAGTCACTTTAAGGCATTCCAAATTACAAATTTTGAATGAGTGGATATACAGGATAACATAATAGTAGAGGGTGGACAAGATGAAGAACATCCTCACGATCAAATTGCAATTATTGTTGGAGTCTACAGTGATGACAATGAAATCTATTGTCCTCATGGAGATTACCATAAAACTTGCTATGGATCATTGCGCTCTCATCAATTATGGTTGCATTCCTCTGTTCTTCCAGAAGATTTTAAGCTAAAGAGAGGAGGTAATCTTCAAGTTTGCTTAAGTATTTTCCTGTATCATACAGGTTTGAATTTTATATCTGTGAAACATTCAAAGTCAGTGTTCTTTAAAAGTTACGGATTTCATTTGGTACGAAAGCATGAAGCAAAAGCGATAGATTTAATTCAACCTTCAAAGAGATGCCGTGATAATGATGATGAATGATGATGGCAACTTGGAATCCAATTGTTTCCCACAACAAAAGCGACATTCTTCAACACCTGGCACTCAGAATTTGTATGAAGAGAATAATGTAATTTAGGTGTGGATTTACTTATCTCTTTTTCAAATCCAATTTTGTTACCCCTTTGAAATTACTGTTGCTTTATTTTTTAGGGTCTTGTTCGTGCTTTTATATATAGTTTTCTGCTTTACGATTTAGGTGGCATAAATTCATCAGCAATGAAAACTATTAAATTCTTCACGTGCTTGGCATATTGAAGGAGTTCCTTTTGCTTTGGCTTTTGTGTGTTTTGCGGGACTTGGACAATCTGGCAGGCAACTCACATGCTGCAACTTCTACTTCAGATGTCACGTTAGTGATTTTACTCTCCATAGCCTCTCTTTATAATTCTTTTTTTTATTTCTGTTTTTGTTTTTTGTGCAAGTATTATGCTCTTTTGTCCCCAAGTGGTAGCTCAATCGGCTGTAGACCACGCCTCATAAATCGGTAGTCACTAATTCGAATCCCCCTCCCTCATCCCTTGTGTGGACATGTCAAAAAAAAAGAAAAAAAAAAAAGAAGGTATTATGCTCTTTTATAAGATTGGAGTTAACCCGATATGCAATTTTGCTAATTGTTGAGAAAGGAAATTATTTTCATTGTTCAAGGTCTAGTTAGATTTTCTTCACAATTTTTTTTTTTAAAAAAAAAAAAAAAAAAATTAAGCAACAACTACAAAGAGAAAAAAAACAAAAAAAAAAAAAAAATCAGCTTGATATAGTGACACACTATAATAAATGGAGAACATATTATCTATATCTCAATTAACCAAAGAATAGTCGAGTTCCATGACCATTTATATTTATTACAGAAAAGCACAATCATCATTCTTAGTAGGACACAAAGTAGGCTTCCTAAAATTACTCCAATTACTTAGCCAAGAAAGACTCTATTTTTTCATTCCTCAATTGAAGGAATGTAGGCGAAATGAGAATTTAAGGCCATTACCTTCTTCTTCTTTTTTCATTTATCATGGTTTTTCTATCATCTTCTCAAATGAGCATTTATACTTTGAAATGAATTTTTCTACTTTATATGAGAGCCTATTGTTGTGTTCATCTCCACATAAATAATCAATGTACTTATCCCTACGACTTAAGAATTTTGCAAGGACATGTCTAAGGTTGTGGAAGTGGGTGCTACTTGCAATCGATTTTGTAAAATCTCTAAGTGCATTAATAAAAGATTAACCAAATCAAATTCCTTTAAACTAACCAACATTTTTCTGTTTCTTTGGTGGCAGAGTTTCGATTATTGCCGCTGGGACCTTTCCTTGGTTTTGGATCTCAGTTGATATTTTTTCCAGCTCCAGTATTATTTTCAAGTGATTGGGCAATATGTGAAGATTAAATAGAAAGTAATCCTCTTTCAATTTCTACATGTGTAGACATTGGTTTTTATGTTCTTTCTTTCATTCCCTCATGTTTTCTTAATTCAGTTACCCTTTTGGCTAAAACTCTGTGGTTCTTGGTAAAGATCTTGAAGAGGAATTTTCAATAGCAGAACATATCCCATTACTGTTTTAGCTGTGCAGTGCTGGTGTTTAAACAATTGACAAATCTGGCCGTTTTCATCTTGGGAGAATATAAAGGGCTATGACTGCAGTGACAATTGACAAATCTGCACAAAATCATTAACAGTCACTAAAGAATGCAGGAAGATCACCCACATATCATGTTTCTCACTTGATAGATTTTCCATGTCCTCTTCACCTTCATATAGTAATTTCTCCCATGTTAGTATATACAGTTTGGGGTATCTTGGAATCAAGTGGATGCCCTTTTACACATTAAAAAAGTACCTCGGTTTATTATTTTTTATTTTTTTATTTTTAGGACACGTGGCATATTTTAGGAGTGACGCGTGAGAGATTAACGTGGTATCAATTTTGTATTTTCCCATAGGTGAAGTACTATATTTGACTGTTTTGGAAACCTAGAGGGAAGAAAAATAAAAAAGTACAAACCGAGGTACTAAAAAAATACTTAACCCTAGTTTTTATAGCATGGATGCATTGCTAGAGATGATGCAGAACCTGCACCAGACGACACTACCCATTACCCACTTGGCCAGCCCAAGTAGCTATTGCAGGCCCAGAAGCCCACAATTGGGGCTGAATGGATTGGGCCTAAGCCAAGGGCCTCAGTCACATAAAGAACACTAGGAATATTTACGGTGAAGAGGATAACCTCTTCCATGGATAGAATCAAAAAGTTTTATGAGCAAGAGCCAAAAGTTTTGTAACATATGTTATAAACATTATTTTTTTAAGCAGTTTGTTTACTAATTCTTCAAAAAAAATTTCTGTTAGACATTAAAGCTTGTTCGTTATTTTTATGACAAAAAACTAAATCAATTTAACTGGTTTTTGCGGTTTTGACTGTTAGTCATTAACAACTCATTCATTATTATATATTTTTGTAACATCCCGATATTTCTCTTCTTTTATCTTGTAAATAAATTTGAATGTTACACTGAAATAATCTCATATAGCGAAAAAACTGAAATTTTGAATACAAAACAATACCGTTAAAATACTTTTCTTTATACAAAAATACCCAAAGCTATGTCGTACAAGGCATTTATACAAATCTATCCGACAGTCTAAACTCTAGACAAAACTTAACCAACTTGGAATCTCTGTACATCTCAATATGAATCTCTATCACAACTGCATAATTACCTTGATTTTTCCATTCCTGCAAGCACTACAAAAACTGTGAATTAGTGAGTCAATTGATTTCCAACAATATAATCATTGTTGAATCATATATATCAAAATGATAGACAAGTTATAAAACCACAAGAATCTGTATTATTGGATATCAATATCATACTCAGTAAATAAGAATACTTACAGTGATTGTAGGAATGGATCATCAAAGGTAATTACTTGTTGAAACCCATTCTGTTGCAATTGATCCTTATCCAGAAATTTCCCATTCACTAACTCTTTTTCTCTCTCTCTCGCCCAAGCTCTCATTCTCTCAAGTCTGGCTCTCTCGTTTGCTTTGGTTCAAAGGGATGAGAATAAATAAGTAAAGAAACAAAGAAGGGAGAAGCATTGGCGGTATAGTGGGAAAACAAGAGAAATAATAAAATTGAAAGAATACTTAGTGGTGCTAGGGAAAGTTGGCGTGAAAGTGGTTTAGGCCAATCACTCAAATTCATTAAAATAAACCAATAAGATCTCAAGTACCTAATTTCCATTAATAATCCCACGATTTCCTTAACTGATAAAATCTCATTAAATCAATCACCAATTATTACAATCATACTCCCAATTATATTAATCAATCATCAATTATCAAATCTCTTAAATCTCCCAATAAAATAATCAAGATATAATCTCTCATATAAAATCAACATCATGATATAATAACCTCAAATCAATATTCATTCCTATAATATTCACATGATCTAATCAATTCCTCAAGAATAAATATCATTACCTAATATGAATAATATATCATCAAATAAATATCTCTAAAATAAGACTTTAAAAATCTGGGACACTACAATTTTAGTCTTTAATCTTACTTGTTCAAACTAGTCTTTTTAGTCTTTATCTCTAGGAAAATAGATTACTCACTTGTTTGCCTATGTAAATATGATAACGTCATCTTTACATAGATCTTGATGCAGGAATAGAAAGTGAGGACGATGGTCCTTTTACTGGTTTTGATGGTTGATAAACCATCTACTGCAAGATTGATGCTTACTCTATGGAGCAAGGCTCATTTATGTTAATCGCTTTTATTACGTATGGTGATGTGTGTGAACTTAATAAATATTACTATATTAATTTAGGTGCAATATGTGGCATATATTTGGTACACCTAGTGTGTACATATGTTGTAATGAAAACCATGTTTCTATTTTATATCACCTCGAGGCATTTCAGTCAGCTCAATTGTGTTGTGTAAGTTATTTCTAGGTCATAGAAAAAGAAAAAAAAATATACATACTCTGCTGTAAGAGTTTATTTTCTAAAGTTGCAGCGTCATGACTTTGATATTTGCTAGTTCAGATATCAGGGTGTTACATCTCCCATGTTAGTATATACAGTATTGAGTATCTTGGAATCAAGTGGATGCCCTTTTACACAATAAAAAAGTACCTCGGTTTATTATTTTTTATTTTTAGGACATGTGGCATATTTTAGGAGTGACGCGTGAGAGATTAATAAGGTATCGATTTTGTACTTTCCCATAGGTGAGGTACTAGATTTGACTGTTTTGGAAACCTAGAGGGGAAAAAAAATAAAAAAGTACAAACCGAGGTACTAAAAAAATACTTAACCCTAGTTTTTATAGCATGGATGCATTGCTAGAGATGATGCAGAACCTGCACCAGACGACAATACCCATTACCCACTTGGCCAGCCCAAGTAGCTATTGCAAGCCCAGAAGCCAACAATTGGGGCTGAATGGATTGGGCCTAAGCCAAGGGCCTCAGTCACATAAAGAACACTAGGAATATTTACGGTGAAGAGGATAACCTCCTTCAGGGATAGAGTCAAAAAGTTTTATGAGCAAGAGCCAAAGTTTTGAAACATATGTTACAAACATTATTTTTTTAAGCAGTTGGTTTACTAATTCTTCAAAAAAATTTACCGTTAGACATTAAAGCTTGTTCGTTATTTTTATAACAACAAACTAAATCAATTTAATTGGTTTTTGCGGGTTTGACCGTTAGTCATTAACCAGTTTTTATTATAGTTTGACCATTTGATTATTAACAAATGTTTTAAGGTTTTTTGATGTTATGACCGTTTGGTCCGTAATTGCCTTTAGTAAACTATTGAGAAATATAGAGGGACACCAGCTTTCACATATTCCAAGCACCCTTACCTTCATCAAAACTGCCAAATAGCATGCAAATAGGATGGAATAGTGGTGTTGTGGAACCAAGTAAGAATCTGATGATGATTGCAATCCCAATCAATGAGGTGAGTAAGGAAAGAGTCATCAATTTAAGTAGTGCCTTTAGTGGGCTCTTTGGCATCCCCTGTCACATAAAACAAAAGCTTGTAGCCTTTAAGAAAACTACAAATAGATTGGGACCAGGGATCTAGAGATTTGTGTCATCTAGAGATTTCAAATGCAAAATTAGAGTGTAATTTGTGCCATTTAGAGTGTAGTTTGTGCCATCCAATATAGCCTGAACATGATAAAGAATCATGTTTTGTGCAATATGAAATCAGGACGAAAAGATAAGTAGAAAACACCATGCCAACCCTTTCAACAACAGTCAAAGTCAATATTCTACCATCAAATAATGTGGTCAAAGTCAAAGGTCAAATCAGGCCTAACAAAGTGCTGGCGTGGCAAGGTGCTGATGTGGTAGAAGCGTTGACATTGCATAGGTGCTGACGTGGCACTAGGGTTGACGCTACGCTAGGGCTAACGTGGCCTAGAATTGACATATCGCTAGGCTTGAATGCCACATGGCGAAGGGTATGGAGAAGCTCTACCAGCATGTGGCTGACGCGCCAAGGAGAAGGCTGGACGTGGAGTGTATGCATAACAAAAATAGAACTACAACACGTCAGGGCTCAGACGGTGGCGTTCTAAGTGGACTTGGTGGCAGCGGATCTGTGGTTTGGTGCTATGATTGAGGTAATCAGATCACCGTGTTGGCAAGAGGCAGCACGATCTAATTATTCGAACAGTGCATGGTAGCTCCAATGGCGGCATTTTCGGCCACTCTGGACAGTCGTCTTCCAAGGTTTCGAACAAGGATTGAACAAGGATTTGTTGAGAATTTGATTTTTTAATAACAATGTGACAATAAATTATGCACTCAATATATTTTTCAATCATAACAAATCAAACAAAGTAAGCATTTGATATAAACAAAAATCATAATGAGTCAAAATAAACTTGTCACATGAAATTATTCTCAAATTAAAAAGCATCCCCAAAATTCAGTCATTAATCTATGAAGAACAATTGATAAAAATACTAGGCTTCACCCCTAACCTTAGCTACTCATAATATTAAAATACTTAACATTGTATAAATAGAAAGACATAGTAAAGAAATAACTTGAATATTAAGAATAAATCCCTAAATACTCAACAATAGTCGCATGAAGCCCTCTGCTTTGTTATTTTCTTTTCTTTTATGCGATATGGCCTCTTCTCTCAGCTAAGACCAGCGTTGTGGCTCTTCTCCGTTTCAAAATAATAAGAATCCCTTTATAGGGGATTTGTAGTCGGTCTTGACCTTTTGTGTCACATGCAGTGTCCAATTTCTTCTGTTTTCTTATTTTATTGTGGGCCCCATGTTAGCTTTTCTCCTTTTAAGTCTTCTTTCTTTGTCTTTGTTTTGCTAGTTCCCACCTGCACATGGCATTGCAAATTCATGAGAAAAGTCTCCTTCAGCTTTCTTTTCTTTCCTAGAAAAGGCAATAACTTGGATTATAATATCATTTTAAGCTCACATTTAATAATTAAATATTATTCCACAATTAAATATAAAATGCAAGAATTAATATAAAATAAGGTAGGATAAAGCTTATTTTAATAGACACTTTAATTTAAGCTATTATCCTCCCCACACCCCACCCACCCCCAGCTTATTGCTAGTCTCTAGCAATTCAAAACAAAGCATAAGAACAAGGACTCAAGGAAAGAAAAAGTCAAAATACTAACAACTACAAAAGAAATTTCCCGTGCCTTTAAAACTCAATGTGAATGAAAATTTTAGCCAACACAAACACTCTCTCAGTGTTTAGATAAACATGAAATAGAATTTCTTTTGGAAAGTAAGTTTTGATTCAAGCCTTACAGGTGTTAACACTCAACAATTAAAATCACTCAGAAAGAGGTGTAACACTCTCAAGAATATGTGAGTGGAATAATGTAAGCAAAGGCAAATATCTCACATACAAATCATTTGAAAAATGCTTAATCAAGAAAGAACAAGTAGTCTCATGAAAGGATGCCGAAAATAATTTACACCACACTCATTGATTAGTCATGAACATGAATGAACCATACACTCCTCAAGATCAAATAAGGACTTTTATTGGGACATAACATAGGGTTGAAGAAAAGGGAAATAAATAACAAAAAGGTGATGGTAAAAGTGAAAAGTATTTCAAGATAAATGGGACTTCGGCTTCTTTTGTATGTTCAATTAATTTCTCTCTCCAATTTTCTTTCAATAAAGCACTTATTTCTTTTCCATAGTATACCTTCCACCCTTGAACATCAACCTTTTTTGTTTCTTCTTCTCTTTCAATCTTTTCTTTTGATCTTTTTTTTCAATTTTTTTTTTTTGGTAAAGTCCACATACCCCCCTCAACTACCACCCAATTGACAATGTCCCCCCCCCCCCCCCCCCCCCCAACTTTCAATTGCGACAATGTACCCTCCAAACTACCAAAATATTGTCAATATCCCCCCCAAAGCTAGCAAAAATATCAAAATGCCCCTATATATTTATCAATACGACAAAAATACCCCTAAAATTCAAAAATAAAAAATAAAACGAAAATTTTAATTTTATTTTAAAAATTATTTTAATTTTTAAACGATTTTTTTTTAAACCGAAATTTTTATTTTTTTATATTTTTTTAAAATATCTTTTAAAAAAACGAAAATTTTATTTTCTTTAAACAAAAATATTTTAATTTTTTTT
The DNA here is from genome assembly GCA_036287905.1 of Corylus americana. NCBI lineage: Eukaryota > Viridiplantae > Streptophyta > Magnoliopsida > Fagales > Betulaceae > Corylus > Corylus americana. The sequence goes on from CP125823.1 coordinate 14,472,814, forward strand.
TTAAAACGGAAATTTTTATTTAAAAATTATAAAAGAAAACATTTAAAAAAAAAAAACAAAAAAAAAAAAACAAACGAAAATTTTTCAATTTTTATATATAAAAAAAAATCGAAATTTTTTAATTTTTTTTTCTAATAAAAAGATTTTTTAATTTTATTTTTATTTTAGGTTTTTCCATAAATTTTAGTATTTTTTTTTAAAAAATTTTTACTAAGGGTAGTTTCGTCAACGAGGGGGACATTGACAATATTTTGGTAGTTTGGGGGGTACATTGTCGGAATTTAAAGTTTGGGGGGGGACATTGTCAATTAGATGGTAGTTTGAAAGGGGTATGTGAACTTTCCCCTTTTTTTTTTCTTCATCTTCTTTTGAATCACTAATCCACCACACCGAAATAATTTGATATAGTTCATTCTTCAAACACTTGAGAAAGGGTTTAGGAAAGAAAGGCTAATTATATGGCTCAATGGGGTGACTAGTGATAGTGTATCATACGAAGAATGTTGAGGCTCAAAATAAAGAAAAATAGCTTGATGTCATCTCTCAAGATTCAAGTATGGCATAAAATACATGATTTTTGCATTCGGCCAAATAGAAGAATAATGAGACTAACATAATGAATTTATTTCTGCGCTTCCAAATGACATATGATCTCACGAAAATTTACCATCTACAAAGAATGAATGGCTCAAAACTCACAAAGGGTTAGAAATCTCCACATTTGTTATCCTCAAGATATTCTAAGTCACTTATATCCTTAACAAAGAGTCATGTTTATGTGGCCATCTGCATGTGCAATAAATTGAGCATGAAGCCAATGACATTCTTTAGCAGAAGTAGCATAATGAACTTAAAACATAAAACTCATGCTAAAGAAGCAAAACCTTCTTCTTCTTTTTTTTTTTTTTTTTTTTTTCTTTTGTGTGTGAAAATATAAAATAAACAAAACAACGACAAACATCAAGCATCAAGCTCCTCCCCCTAAAACTTACATTGTCCCTAATGTAACAAAATAAAGCAAATAAGTAAAGATTAAGGAGACACTACAAAAAATAGGGACTTTACTAACGTGCAAATAGTAACTCGTCAATAATTTTTGACGTGTCTAAATAAACATGTCAATAAAAAATTTATTGACGTGTCGGATTTTAACACGTCAAAAAGTTTTGACCTGCCTTTATTCCACACATCAATAATTATAATTATAATTAGGTAGTAAATTAATTATACAATATGTATTAAAAAAAATTAGGTAGTAAATTAATTTTAATTGGAATGAAAAATTAATTGGTTAACAAAATTAGATAACAATATTAAATGGTACCTATATTAAGTAACAAAATTTAATTGATATATGTCGTCATATATTAAGAGATATATTTAAACCCATTAAAATTTTATAAAACTAGTTAATGTTCTTGTCTTTTATATGCAATGCTTTCACTATATATGGTTATTCTATGTGCTTTGAATTTTTTAATTTATGGTTATTAATTAATATTAGGTAACAAAATATATATGGCTATTAATTAATAATAAAAATTATACAATGCTTTCACTATATATGGTTATTATATATATGTGCTTTATATTCTTTAATTTATTTGGAAATAACTAATATTAGGTAACAAATATATATATATATATATATATATATATATATATATATATATATATATATATTAATAATAAAAATTATGCAATGTTTTAATTATATGATGACTTTCTTGACGTGTCACTTGTGGCACATCAAGAAATTCTTAACGTGCCACATGTGACACGTCAATAATTTATTGACGTGTTTAATTTAGACACGTCAAGAAACCTCATCGAAAAGGCGCCAAACCAGCTGGACCCCTTTTTCTTTTTCTTTTTCTGTACTTTTCCCTCCTGTTTTTCTTTCTCCTCCCACGTGCGCCCACAACCTTCCTTTTCAAATAAGTTGTCAATTTTTTTCTTTTCTTTTTCTTTTCCTCTTCTAGATGAGATCTCTTCCTTATTTTTTTTCCTTTCTCCTTCTCCTTTCAACTAATTTCTTCTCCCAAATTTGTTCTTTCTGCTTGTCTTTCGGTTCGCACTTATATATATATATATATATTCTTTTTTCTTTTTTCTTCTTCTTCTCACACCTACCTCCCTTGTTTGTAGCTTAAACAAAATAAAAAGAAAAGAAGAGAAGGAACGTGCAAGAGAAGAGGAGAAAAGGTGAAGAAGAAAGAGAAATGGAGAGAGAAGGGAAGGGGTCTGAATATTTGGGGATTTTAAGGTATAAATGCTTGAATTTGAGTTATTCTATATCTATTAGTCTCTTATACAGAAGGTTTTTTTTTTTAATTTTTTTTGTTAAATTTCCTAACCCACTTTTAGATTTGTTCTTCCACATTATTTGGGGGTTTGAAGTATTTTAGGAATTTTAAAATTTTAAAACGACTCCAAACAACGCATATCCAAATGTCTAGGTGTTTCACAAAAATTAAACTGAAAAAGATCTAATCTAGCAGTTAAAAGATCAACCAAATATAGATATGAAATAAGCAATCAAGAACACAGATATTTGGTTACGAAGAGGAAACCATTTAGAGAACTCTATAAATGTAAAACCTCTCCGGGGCAGCCAAACCCAGGAAATCAATCCACTATAAGAAGAATAAGGAATACAAGAAGAATTACAAAATCTTTGACTCTTCCTTGCACACGACAAGTGACCCACTTGACTTCTACCTCAGTAGCCCTTTCCAGAACATCTGGCACAATTCTTCTAAAAAATTTCCTTTCACCGGAACTCCGATTGGCTTCACGTATTTTCTTTTCCCAAATAAAACTTGAACAATATCTCTCACTCTAAGCACTCTAATTTTGCTCTCCAAAATACGTACATATAAATGGCAAATTAGTTTGCTTAAATAGAAAATGAAACATAATAAAGCAGCCATGTCCGAACAGGGATAATCAGGTGTACGGACATGGCTAGGGTTAAATGATCGTAAACACATGAGGTCCGGACACCCAAGTCATGTGTCCGGACATGCTATTCAAAAACGGGCTTTCTGGAAATGAGGTCCAGACCCAGCTTCTGGCGGTCCGGACCTCTCCTTCAAAAGATGGTTTCTGGAAATGGGGTCCATACCCTGCTTCTGGCGGTCCGGACCTCTCCTTCAAAACAATGTTTCTGGAAATGGGGTCCAGACCCTGCTTCTGGCGGTCTGGACCTCCTCTTCAAAAGATGGTTTCTGGAAATGGGGTCCGGACCCTGCTTCTGGCAGTCCGGACCTCTGCTTCTAGAATCAGATTTCTAGACATGTTAAGAAGCTCCATTTTCACCAACTTTACACGCAAACCGAATGAGCCAAATCATAACGCAACAGAATTTTTACCGGATGTTTAGAGATTGGAGTACTTGTGTAGTGAATTCCTGATGAGATTTTGGGAATTTTCCTTCAATAGTTAGATATATATGAGTGTTCAACATTTGTAGGGATTTATATGGGTTTTAAGTAGCAACTGGATTTTTGATGATAAATTCAACATGAAGTAAATTTAATTGAAAAAAAATTCCGGAAATTTTTTTTTAAAAAAAAAATTATGATTTTTTTTTTTTTTAAAAAAAAAAACTATTATTATTATTTTTTTAATATTTTTTAAAACTTTAGTGATGTGTCAAAAAGTGGCACGTCAAAAAAATTATTGACGAGCCAATTTCTTGCACATCAATAATTTTTTTGACGTGCCACTTTTTGATACGTCAATAAATTATTGACGTGGTGAAACTGCCACGTCAAAAAAGAATTTTTGACGTGCCAATTTCTAACACGTCAGTAATTTTTGACATGTCAAAATTGGCACGTCAAAAAATTGGAATTTTTGACACCCGCTCTATTAACCTTTGACACACATCAATACTAACACGTCAAAAAAGGTTTTTGGTGTGTCAATATGCTTGACACGTCATAAACTATTGGTCAACAAAAACCTTTTTTTTGTAGTGAGAGTACCTTGAAGTGATGAAACAAATTGACACTTGTTACCTGCGAAAGAAATTTAGAAAACAAAAAAGGAAACAAAAACAAAGATAACCTAAACTTTGACACAAAAACTAACACTAATTGATTGCAGATCTTAACATGTATGATTCTCTATTTCATCTTTTTCTTGTCTGCAATCTTCGAACACATCATGCTTTTATAGTCATTCGCAACATCAAATGACTTACCCTCGTGGAAAGTATCAAGTTTGGATGGGTTTACCACAAGAAAGTCATTCTTCGATATTAAATGTGCATACTTGTGTGCCATCGGCAAGGGTTTTAATTTAACCTTCAAGACATTCTCACTTGACGGAAAAAGGTTGAGCTCATGAGGTGGTAATTCAATTATAGGCTTCCATAGATTTACCTCTAATTCAAGTGTAGAGTCCTCACAAAAAATAAAATCACAAGAGTTAGTCAAGCAAGATTCTACAATGTGACCATAAATTAAGCACTCAATATATTTTCGAATCATAACAAATCAAACAAAGTAAGCATTTGAAATAAATAAAAATCATAATGAGTCAAAATAAACTTGTCACACGAAATTTTTCTCAAATTAAAAAGCATCCCCAAAATATATAAATAAAAAAAACATAAAAAAGAAATAACTTGAATATTAAGAATAAATCCCTAAATACTCAACATTAGTCGCATGAAGCCCTATGCTTTGCTATTTTCTTTTCTTTTATGCCATATGGGCGCTTCTTACTAAGATCCTAAGTGACATAAGTCTAATGATTGACAATCTTGATCAAGGAATTACTTTGATACAATATAGGCTTTGTTTTTTGAGGGTACTTCTAGTTCTTGATGATGTGGATCAATTAGTCCAATTAGAAAAGTTAGTTAGAAAAGGTAATTGGTTTGGCTTAGGGAGTAAAATTATCATAACAACAAGAGATAAAGATTTACTTCGTGCACAAAGAGTTGATTCAGTATACCAGGTGAATAAGTTGGATCACAATGAAGCACTTCAACTCTTCAGTCGACATGCCTTTAAAAGTGGCAAACCTAATGGTGATTTTATAGAACTCACTGAACATGTAAAAGGTTATGCAAGGGGCCTTCCACTGGCTTTAGTATTGCTGACTTTGGATCTATCTAGTAAAAGCTTGCATGAATGGAAAAGCGCATTGGAGAGGTATTAAAGCATTCCTAATAAAAAAAATTCACGATATACTTAGAATAAGTTATGATGGGTTGGAGGACACAGTGAAAGATATTTTCCTTGACATTGCATATTTTTCAAAGGAGAAAAAGTAGGTAAAGCAAGGAAAATACTAGACAAGGGTGATTTCTTTTCAGATTATGGTATAAAAGTGCCTGTGGATAAATCTCTCATATCTATTGATGAATTTGAGAGATTAACTATGCATGACTTGCTGCAAGAAGTGGGTAGAGAAATTGTTCGACAAGAATCACCCAAAGAACCTAGCAAACTACTGGTTGTAGTTTCATAAAGATGTTTCTAACAAATTACTCATTTTATTATTGGAATATATATAGCGACACATGTCGTCATTTTATTGGCTCTCATGTGCACACTAACGGAGTCTGTCAAGTGTTTTGATTGAATTTGATTGCAGGGAGCAAATTGTTACTTAAGAAAAAGAAACTATTGTAAATTATAAAAGTTTTTTAACATAAGTCTTAGCGTACTTTTTTCTAGGACATGATGAATATCTTTATGAAACTACAACCTACAACGTTTGCCGAGTTCCTTGGGTGATTCTTGTCGAACAATTTCTCTACCCACTTCTTCCAGCAAGTCATGCATAGTTAATCTTTCAAACTCATCAATAGACATGAAAGACTTATCCACAAGCACTTTTATACCATAATCTAAAAGGAAATCACCATTGTCTAGTATTTTCCAGACATTACCTACTTTTCTCCTTTGAAAAAATATGCAATGTCAGGAAAATATCTTTCATAGTGTCCTCCAACCCATCATAACTTATTCTAAGTATACAGCGAATGTTTTTTATTAGGAATGCTTTTATACCTATTCAATGCACTTTTCCATTCATGCATGCTTTTACTAGATAGATTTGAACCTAGCAATACTAAGGCTCGTGGAAGGCCCCTTGCATAACCTATTACATGTTCTGTGAGTTCCATAAAATCATTGTTAGGTTCGCCACTTTTAAAGGCATGTCGACTGAAGGGTTGAAGTGCTTCATTGTAATCCAACTTATTCACCTGGTATACTGAATCAACTCCGTGTGCACGAAGTAAATCTTTATCTCTTGTTGTTATGATCATTTTACTTCCTAAGCCAAACCAATTATGTTTTCCTGCTAACTTTTCTAATTGAACTAATTGATCCACATCATCAAGAACTAGAAGTACCCTCAAACAGCAAAGCCTATATTGTATCAAAGTAATTCCTTGATCAAGATTGTTAATAATTAGACTTACGTCACCTAGGATCTTAGAAAGAAGTTTATTTTGCAAACGGATTAAACCGTCCATTTGGCCAGAAGTTTCTATAATGTTTTCAAGAAAACAACTACCTTCAAACTGTGTGGCAATTGAGTTGTAGGTGGCTTTGGTGAGAGGTTTTGGGTGGTCCCTCTTATGTGGGGACCACATGGACTACAACAAAACAAAGAGTTTTGTTTGAAGTAGAATTCTAACACACTATACGTGTGTTTATAAGAGACAAAAAGAAGAGAAAAATAAGGAGAAGAAAAGAAAGAGTGCAGCGCAGGGAGAGAAAGAAAAAGAAAAAGGAGAAAAAAAATAGGGTTTCGCCTATTCACATCTGTTAGAGATTGGACTAATTTTAGAGTGTTGCTCCTGACGACGAGTGCTACGTACTGACTGGTTTCAATCGTTTGAATTCCTCTCCAATCGCTTGGTTGCTAATTCCGACTTGGTAAGATCTTTCTTTATTCTTGTTGGAATCCACTTTAGGGTGATGAATTTATGTTTAATCCAAGAATGCATTGTATTCTTGATGTCGTGATAACCTCTAGATATTTCTCTAGGGAAGACAATTGTAAACTCATTATTGTTGATAGTGGAAGATTTAACTGGACTAGGTCCCGTGGTTTTTACCTTTGCATTGGTGGCTTTTCCAGGTAAAAATATTGGTGTCTTGCTTGTGGGTTTGCTTGATTATTATTTTGCTACTATGTTGCTATTTAATTTGCACAAAGAGGGGTAGATTAATTCCGCTGAGCATCTGAAATTAGTGTTCACCCCTAATACATTATTTGGTAAACACTTATAAATTCAACCTCATTATTGTTAGAAATAATGCAAAATGTGTTCCTATTAAATAGCCTAATTCTTAACAATTACAGGTGTGTTCGGAGTCTTTATATTTTTTTTCCAGTTTCCTTTTGTTTTCTATGTACTATATCTCATCTATAAAAAATAAGAAGGTTATATATATGTCGAGTCAGTAAAATCTAAACATTTAATTAAATAATATTTATAATGTTTAATGAATCTAGATAATCTTTATTCAAGTTATAAAGAAATACAAAATCCAGTATTTGTGATCTTAACCAAATTCAATATCCAAAAAGAGTTATCATCCAAGTGGAACAGCAACTAAAGTCATTGCAAATCTTGTTTAAAAGCTTATAAACAATTGCACAAATATCTGTTAAATATCATACCTTTAATAATACTCAAAGCAGCAAGAGAAGATTGTGCAATATTTAGTCCAGCCATGAGACAACCATGGTGATGTAGCAGTTGAAAAAGGAAGGAAGTGCAGGCAACGGTTGTGTAGAAGATCCTCACTGATCAATGCAAACATAATTGAGTAAACCTTCTTTCAATTTCTAAATGTGCCAGTAAACCTTGGTTTTTATGTTCTTTCATTCATCCCCTTATGTTTTTTGTTAAGTTGAGCTCAATGCCATGGAAAAGATCAACCAACTTTCTTATATGAATTGTTATTTTCACTCAGTTTAATTAGGACCACTACAAAAGGACTCCAATTCAAGGGAAGAATTTGATTTCAAGCAGCTTGTGGAGGCATTACAATCTGAATGTTCCATTGAAGAATTTGAGCACTTTGTTGTAATTTCTAGAAAAATGTGGTTTCGCCGGAACATGGTAGTTCATGGTGGGGGATTTTTTAGACCCTAATATTGTAGCAAAAGGGGCAGTGGCATCATATGAAGTATATAAGAAGATTGTAGGACAGGATGAATAAAGAAAAAAAAAAGAATGGCAAGCCTGTCTATACATGCTGGAAAGGCCCCCACGATAGTGAACGCAGTCAATGTCAAGAGGCAAAACTAGAGAAGATATGGCCACATTGTGGAATCTGGATGATATCAAAGATGTTAAAAGTGGCAAATTGTTTATATAAAAAGGGAGACAAATTTTGCTGCCCATGAACTAGTCAAATTGATTGTCTACCAAAGTATAGATCAGGTTTGGATTGAAAAAATTTCAAGATGTATCAGTGACCTGGCTTTGTTACGGCGTCATCCTCTTATTTTTTGATATGAATAAAGAATCAAAGATGATGGAATTCTGGAAAACTAAATGCTCTCTTCTCCAATACCGCCCCTAGGGTTTTGGAGGTAGAGTTTTTTCTTGAACCTTGGGGTGGAGAGATCTAGCGAGTATTGTGATCAGACACACAAGCGGATTGGTGAGCGCAGGTTGATAACAGGATGGGAAACGTTACAGAGGAGTTGACGAAACAATGGGGGAAACTCACGCTGAGAGAGGATGAAAATCCTGGTATTGTGATTGAGGAAACAGCTTTTTCTCTTCTACTGCAGAGGGGTAAAACCTGTATGGTGGGAAAATTACTAACGGAGAGATCCATTAGTAAGGACATTTTGAAGACACCCATGATACGAGCATGGAAACCTACGGGCAGGGTTACTTTCAAAACCTTGGGGATGAACTTGTTTCTCATGGAGTTTGAAAATTGGTGGGATAAGGACAGAATCTTGGAAGGGCAGCCATGGCTTTTTGATGGGGATCTGTTTTCTCTGGTGGAATTTGATGGGCTCTCACCGGTGGAAGAATTGGAATTTACAAAAGCGGCATTCTGGGTAAGGATATACAAACTACCCCTAGCATGCATGGGAAAGGAAGTAGGACATCAGGTGGGTGCAACTGTGGGAGAGGTCGAAGATTTGAATGTTCTGGAGGATGATGCAGGATGGGGAGAATTTCTGCGGGTTAAAATCCACATAGATCTCACCAAACCACTCCCAAGGGGTCGAATAATCAAGCTGAATGGGAAGGATAGATGGGTGGCTTTCTAGTACGAGAAAATACCCAGGTTCTGCTTCACATGTGGTGTAATCATGCATCTTGGTCGCAGATGTGAAGAATTTGGTGGGCGTCGGAAGCAGAAGATTACAGACAAGGAGGAGTATGGGCCGTGGCTTCGAGTAACGTCCCCAAAAAAATGTTATGGACATGGCGGAGGGTGGAGTAAGAATCTGAGGCATAAGTTGAAGCGGGAAGGTGAGAGTTCTGATGAAGCAGAGGAAATGAGCTCCAGGCAAAACTCGGCCTCGGAAGGTGGAGGCGGCCGGCGAGACAACGAAGGAAGCCGACGAGGAAGTGTGGCGGCTAGGGCAAAGGGCAAGGGTGGTCTTTTTTCCACAAAAATGGATCTGCCAATTATGGAAAGTGAGCGGGGATGGAGAGATTCTGGGAATAATAACAATTGTAAAGATTCGTGCGTTGAGGCGGGGGGTGGACAGATTTTCTGGGACAGTTCAAGAAGGGAAGATATGCATACAGAAAAGGAAAGAGATATGGCCAGTCCCGCTACAGCAATCAAAGGCACCAGTGTTTATGTAGGCCAATGGGATGCGCTAAAGGAAAAGATGGTGTGGAGCACAATGGGGAAAGAGCATGTGATACCAATCAAAGCAAGTTTTATGAGCGGTGCCACGTCCTCAAATTTAAATGACGTGGATTGCTCCTTAACCAACATATCGAATTCGAAAAAGAAGTCAAGTACAGCTGAGGGAGGGGAAAAACTTGCTGGTTCACGTGTTACTTATGGGGTGAGTAATCAAACACGGTGGGGAAGAGAGGAAGCTAATATGTCAGCCCGACCCAAAGCGAGCCAAAGGGAGATTTTACTGGAACAAAATATGACCCCTAAAAGAAAGATTAACGAAGGAGAAGAAGACGGAATGAATGTTAAGGGGAAGAAGGGATGGTAGCTGGAGGGGGAAGGGGGCAGTGCAGACATAGCAGAGGTGGAGGCTGCAATGCAGCCCCGCCGTGAGCAATGAGGGCTATAAGCTGGAACTATCAGAGGCTTGGGAACCCCAAGACAGTTCGTGACCTTTGCCACTTGGTAAAGCAAAAGAAGCCCCTTTTGGTTTTCCTCATGGAGACCAAAATGAATGCGAAGAAAATGGAGTTTGTAAGGATAAAACTGAAGTTTGATAATATGTTTGCTGTCGACAGTATGGGAAGAAGTGGTGGTTTGGCGCTACTATGGATGGACGAAATCCAATTAAGTATACAAAAATTTAGCCATCGTCACATAAACGGCATCATAAGGAGGAGAACGAACAGCGGAGAATGGAAATTAACTGGATTTTATGGCCACCTAGACCCTTCGAAACGCCGGGACTCTTAGGGATTACTGCAACATTTGGCTACTTTATCACCCGAACCTTGGATGTGCATGGGTGATTTCAATGAGATAGTGGTTCAAGGAGAAAAATGGGGAGGGGCGAACAAATCTAGCAAGTTGATGGCAGACATTAGAGAAGCACTAGAAGCTTGCAACCTTAGTGACCTGGGGGCGTCAGGACCAAAATTTACGTGGCATAATGGAAGGCAAGGACATGAATTCACAAAGGAACGGCTTGATTGGGCAGTAGAAAACCTGCAATGGTGTGATTTGTTCCCATCGGCAGAGGTGGCAGTGCTGGCCAGCAGAGCATCAGATCACAACCCTTTACTAATCAATCTTCAAGCTCGGGAAAGAGGCTTGAATTTGTACCGACACCAGTTCCGTTATGAAGCCCGATGGTCCAAGATGGCGGGGATGAAGGAAATCATCAAAAAAGCCTGGAGGGTGAAGCAGAATGGGAAGGACCCGGGTATCTCTGTGGGGGAAAATATGAAGAAATGCAAGGGAGTTATTCAAAGATGGGTCCATAAGCAGACTCACGACACTGAAGGTACAATAAGGCGAAAAACCAGGGAATTGGAAGACCTCCAAAGCCGGACAGGAACACCGGACCACGGACAGGAAAGAATTCTTAAAACAGAATTAAACAATCTAATGGAGCAAGAGGATCTGAAGTGGCGCCAAAAAGCAAAAGTGGATTGGTTACGAAATGGGGACAGAAATACCAAATACTTCCACGCATGTGCTAGCCAACGTCAACGCAGAAATCAGATCGAGCAAATTTCTGACAGCAATGGAAGGATGTGTACCCAAGCAGTGGAGATAGAAGAGGCGTTTGTGAATTATTTCCAAACTATTCTAACGTCCAGCAATCCGACAGGCCTAGAAGACTGTACAGCAGGTATGGAAAGCAAGGTAACCAGGGAGATGAACAGTCAGCTTTTAGCTCCTTTTATGGATGTGGAGGTTAAAATGGCGTTGGATCAAATGGACCCAATGAAGGCCCCGGGACTTGACGGGTTTACAGCTGAATTCTACCAACAAAATTGGGAAACTGTGAGGGTGGAGGTATGTGAAGCCGTACTAAATTCTTTGAATTCATGTAAATTGAATAGTGCGGTAAATTCCACCCATATTGTGTTGATTCCCAAAACAAAAAGCCCGTCTCATGTTGCTGAATTTCGACCCATAAGTTTGTGTAATGTCTACTACAAACTAATTTCAAAAGTTTTAGCAAATCGCCTTAAAAAAATTCTTCCTAATATTATATCTTGCAATCAAAGTGCATTCATATCGGGTAGGCTCATCTCAGATAATATTCTTGTTGCTTATGAGACCTTACATACCATGCACTCTCGCATGTGGAGTAAGGTGGGGTATATGGGAATCAAGCTTGATATGAGTAAGGCATATGACCGAGTAGAGTGGAGATTTCTTGAAACAGATTAGGAAACTAGGGTTTGACAAAAAATGGATATCACTTATTATGGAATGTGTGTTAACAGTGACGTATGCAGTGGTAGTGAATGGTAATCCGGTGGGGCACATAATTCCTTCTCGTGGTATCCGACAAGAGGACCCACTATCACCCTATCTGTTTCTCTTATGTGTAGAGGCTCTCAGTTCTATGCTAAATAAAGCTGAAAGTAAGGGGGTTATTACGGGAGTTCCCACATCCAAAAATGGGCCGCGAATCAACCATCTTTTTTTTGCAGATGACAGCTTGCTTTTATGCAAAGCAAATTTGGTGGAATGGCGAAGACTTACCCAAATCCTTGATAAATATGAAGGGGCATTGGGCCAGAAACTAAATTTGGAAAAGACATCTTTATTCTTTAGTCGGAATACAAATGAAGACCGAAGAAAGGAGATATCGTAGGAGTCAGGTCTACAAATCACTCAGAGGTACGACAAATATTTGGGTCTTCCAACCCTCGTGGGAAAATCTCAAATGCAGTCGATTAAAAGTATTAAAGACAGGATATGGCGATGTTTGAATAATTGGAAGGTAAAGTTCTTATCCCATGTAGGCAAAGAAATTCTTCTAAAAGCTGTAGCCCAAGCAATACCCACATATTGTATGAGCGTGTTCAAACTCCCAGGGGCTTTGTGTTATGAAATCAATCGAATGATGCAAAGGTTTTGGCGGGGTCACAAGGAGAATCAAGCTAAAATGCATTAGATGAGTTGGGAATGAATGGGGCGGACAAAGAAGAAAGGCGGCCTGGGTTTTCGGGACTTGGTGATTTTTAATAAGGCACTTTTAGCAAAGCAAATTTTGCAAGTCATCAAAAATCCAGATTCTCTGATTGCAAAAATATTCAAAGCCAAATATTACCCTCACAGTAGCATCTTGGAGGCAAATGTGGGACGCAGACCGTCATATGCTTGGCAGAGCATCATTTCAGCAAAATCAGTTATTGAACATGGTACTATGTGGAGGATTGGAGATGGAGCTGATGTACGGGTATGGGGAGATTCATGGATTCCACGGCCATAAACATTCTCAATGCATTCACCTGTTAATGTCCTTGGCCATAATGTAAAAGTGCAGGAGCTCATAGACCCGGATACCAAGGACTGGAATAGTGCTCTTGTAAAGGAGATCTTTTGGGAAGAGGAAGCCAACATCATTCTTAATATTCCCCTGAGTCCTCTCAGCCCACGGGATAAGAGAGTGTGGAGAGGTACCAAAAATGACGAGTACTCGGTAAGAAGTGCATATCATATGGAGGTGGAGCTTGTTGACTTTTCAAGGTGTAGTGGTTCTGGCCTAGCAGAAGGTGTAGAAGTTTGGCAACATGTATGGCAGCGAAGGGTTCCCAATGTGACAAAGATGTTTTTGTGGAGGGCTCTTAATAATCGATTGCCTACCAAAGCAAACTTATACAAAAAAGGGGTGATCAAGGAGAGTCTTTGCCCCATTTGTGGATTGGAAGAGGAGACAATCTCCCATGCCTTATGGGACTGCTCAGCAGCAAAGGATGTGTGGGGTGGGAGTTTGCGTCGTTTCCAGAAAGCGACGGGCAAAGGTTTAGACTTTCATCAACTCTTTATGGCAATGGAAAAACAATGTGACACAAAGATATGGACACATTCTCTGTCATAGCCAGACGTATTTGGCTGAGGCGGAATTCGGTGGTCCATAGAGATAAATTTACACCACCCAACCAGTTGGTGCAAGATGCTATGTCTGCTTTGGAGGATTTCTGGAAAGCGAATGAAAAGCAACAGATCTCGACTAAGGAGCAAGAACAACACAACATCGCATGTTGGCAGCCACCATCGGAGAATCAGATCAAAATAAACTTGGATGCTGGAGTATCGGAGAAACTAGGAAGAATTGGCCTGGGAATAATTGCACGAGACCATCAAGGCAGGGTGATTAAGGCACAAAGCTTTACAAAGGCGCTAAAAGTAGACCCAGTGATAGCTGAGTCCTTAGCAGCACTACAGGGAGTCATCATGAGCCGTGATCTAAGGAATGCTGGAATAATTTTTTAGGGTGATGTAAAACAGGTGCTCCAGGCGATAAATACAGAGGAGGAATGTAATAGTGCTTATGGTCATATAGTGGAAGGCATCCAGATGCTGGCGCGGGATTTCAACAATGCATGCTTCAACTTTACACCTAGAGAGGGTAATGCTGCCGCACATCGGCTTGCTAAGGAGGCCATTTTGCATGTTATGAATACATCATGGAGTAACGAAATACCCCCATGTATTCGTGATATTGTAATAAGAGAGGAGTCTACTCTGTCTCTTTGATTTGTATTGCTAAATGCGATTTATTGGAATAAGATATCGAATTCTCTCAAAAAAAAAAAGGATGATGGAATTCTTTTCAAAAAAAAAAAAAAAAAGTCACTGACACACTTATATACACCAAATATATATTAAAGAGAGATTAACAAGAATAAATGAATATTTCCTTTGTTTGCATTAGTGTGAACGTTTCCTTTGACAGCATTAAATACCATATTACTTGCTTTTCTTTTTTTTTGTCTTCTACACTTTAAACCTAACCATGATTTGCTCATACGATTTCATTACACAAGTAATTTCCTTAGCTGTAGTTTCCATCTTTTTCTCTTTCTCATCATTTACCGCAATCATATGAAGATGGTTAGCAGAGTCAAGGGAGGTAAGGTAATTCTCTCAAATGCTTTGCTCGGCCATTTCCTTCCACGTACACTTGAATAGACAACAGACCCAATTCTCCAAATGGAAGTTACAAACAAAACACACAAGTCTTTCCTTACGTCTCCTCTTCTCTTCATTATGTTTCCTTCTTCCCTCTTGCCCACAAGGTGGAATTTGAAAAAATATAATAAAACAAAAGGAAATGCTAGGTGTTCTTCTAGTGTTCTCTTAGTGTCCTCCCAACTGTGATATGACTTTTAAAATCACCAATAGATTAAAAGTCAATAATGATAATGTCTATATTTAAAGTCAATATTAAATCACCAATGGCTTTTAAAATGTTTCTTTTAAAATCACCAGTAGATTTTGTTGGGATTTTCCATTAAATCCCAACAAAATACCCCTTTTTAGAAAAAAATATTTAAATTTTTTTGCATGCTGTTAAATTTGAACCAACGCCTCAATCATTGTAATTTTTTTCTTTTCTTTTTTTCCTAAAACAAATTGGAGTATATTGGAAAAATTTAGTGGATGGGTGATAGTGCAAACAATTGAAAGATAGATACACTAAATTGTGAGAAATTAAACTTTAGGGGGACCTTGCAAAAGTGATGACAATTCAAATGGGTTAAGTGAAGTTTTCCCAAAAAAATTACTTAAAACTCCATAAGATAACTATAAATGACAAATAACTCCCTATCTTGAACTTTTATTTGAAATTTTGACAAAACCCGTGCCCAACCATCCTAAATCCTTAGGGGTGGTTCGGCTACCTCGTTGGCCAATTTGAAGTGGTCCAACCAAACCCTATACATATTTTTTTGTTTTATATTTTTATATTTTTATATTTTTTTCTTTTGTTTTTTCTTTTTTTATTATAAGAAAAATGTGCTGCATTATTATTAGTACTAATATGACATTTGGGGATTGAGATCCCCTAGAATTCCCTTTAAATTTGAGATTCTCAGCAATTCATCTCATCTAAGTGTCTAAAATAAGTCATGTTTCGTCATTAAATGTTAAAATATGGCTTATTTTAGACGTTTAGATGAGATGAACAACTAAATTTTATGAATTTGAGAATCTCAAATTTAAAGAGAATTCTAAGGGATCTCAATCCGCCATTTGGAGGGTTTTCTATGCATTTGGAGGGTTTTCTATAATAAGTTTAGACCGAAAATGAAGGTGGAGAGTTGTGTTATTTATGCTCACACGAAGAGTTTTAAGTAGTGACGGAGCCACGTGGAGACCAATAAGAGAGATTGCCCCAGCTAAAGCTGGAAAAAAAAAAAAAAACATTAAGTCATATATGTTTGGCTAATGGCCCCTCCTAAAATAGTCAACAACCCAACAATTAGCATGTACGTGGTTGTGTGCACAAGTTCAAGTTGTTTCTCTTTAATGTAATGGGTTTGCTATTTGCAGCAGAAAACTCCCATAAAGCTGGTCAAAGTCCATCTTTATAAGCTTATTGCCGTTGCCGACAAGCTTCTCATTTTTCTTTAATTTGACGCGTCGCAAGCATGTGACAACTTGCATTATTATCTTGACAAACTTGCATAATTAAGGAGGTATAGCTAGCGGTTCTGCAATTCTCTTTCTATTTTCTCTACTAACTAGTACTCTTGCAACTTCGTCCATGGCCTTCCACACAGCTTCTTCGTCATTCTCTTCTTCCATATTTCAATGGGATGTATTCTTGAGTTTTAGAGGCAAAGATACTCGTAAAACTTTCACTGCTCATCTATACACAGATTTATGTCGAAAAGGAATCAACACCTTCATGGATGACAAACTTCGAAGCGAAGAGGAAATTTCACCGGCACTTCTTAAAGCCATTGAAGAGTCAAAGATTTCGATCATTGTACTCTCTAAAAACTACGCATCATCCCGATGGTGCTTGGACGAGCTGATGAAGATCCTCGAGTGCAGAAAGACAAGGGAGATACTAGTTCTACCACTGTTCTATGACATAAATCCTTCGAAAGTACGGCATCAAACCAATAGCGTTGGAGAAGCATTCACTGAACTTGCAAAAAGGTTCAACGATGATGAAATGAAGGTGGAGGGGTGGAAGAGAGCCCTAAAAGAAGGGAACATGATACTTTTCAGTCCATTATGGACTGGAGAATATCCAGTTCATGGCTAGGATTTATTCTCAAAAATCCTATGGCCACAAATGGGACACATATCCCACTAATAAAAATAATAATAAAATATTATTTTAAATTAATAAAAAATTAATAATAAAATAAGAAAAAAGAAAGGGGGTGGCTGGTCACCCCCTATGGTGGCTGGCCACCCCCATTTTGGGTAGAGCCACCCCCCAATGGCCGGCCAGGGGGTGGCCAAACCAACCCCCATGGCCTATGGGGGTGGTTCGGCCACCCCCATCTTGCAAAAGGGGGTGGCAAGGGGGTGGCCGAACCACCCCCAAGAGCCTTGGGGGTGGCTCGACCACCCCTTTCTGGGCCAAGGGGTGGCTTCGGCCACCCCATGGCCCTTGGGGGCGGTTTGGCCACCCCCAAGGGCCAAGTTCAAAAAAAAAATGGGTTGGCCCTTGAGGGTGGCAGAACCACCCCAAGGGCCATGGGGTGGCTTCGGCCACCCCAGACCAGCCTGTCTGGGGTGGCCGAAGCCACCCCTTGGCCCCCTGCCACCCCTAAGGCTCTTGGGGGTGGTTCAACCACCCCCTTTTGCAAGATGGGGTTGGCCAAACCACCCCCATAGCCATGGGGGTGGTTCGGCCACCCTCTAGCCGGCCACCATAGGGGGTGGCCAGCACCCCCCTTTCTTTTTTCTTATTTTTTTATTAATTTGTTTTTTTATTTTAAAATAATATTTTATTATTATTTTTATTTGTGGGATATGTGTCCCATTTGTGGCCATAGGATTTCTGAGAAGAAATCCTAGCCATGAACTGGATATTCTCCAGTCCATAATGGACTGGAGAGGATCCTATTCCTAAAAGAAGTGGCCAATTTATCTAGGATGTATTTGGGAAACAGGTATCTCTAACCACCTTTGCTGTCTTCCTTCTATATTGTTCTTTTTTTCTTATAATTATGGTACATCCCATATACACATGTTTTCATGCATGCATGTGAACTATTTTACATTTAAAAATGTCTACTTGTAATTAACCTTTTAAATAATCTTTGTTCTGAAATTAATTAAACTCGGCCGATTCTTTTGTTTTAGATGGGATAATTTGCTTAAATAACTTTTTCATGACTTAAAAAAAAAAAATGGAAAATGAACTTTCCATTTGTTGCGCACATATCGGCGTTGTTTGTCAAACTCCTCCCCACCCCTAAATACTATTCACTTCTTTTGTCAAAAGAATCAACATTAAAACATTTTTATTTTTATATCTCATCATTTATTTTTTACTACTATTCAAATAAAAAAATACTACGAAACAAAATTTTCTACTTTTCAATACCACTTTTTCACTTTTCCATACCAATTATTATTATTATTATTATTATTATTATTTTACAAAAAAGTATGAACAGTGCTATGGTGCATAACAAACCCCCTCATAGTTATGTATTGTTAAGTGCTAAAATATTCATATTTTTAGCCCTTAACTTACATGTTTTAATCCTTTAGTTTTAGTTAATTTATGTCATTTTAGCTCTTTTATGTGTTTTCTTTGCTTTTGTAGGTTTTTGGAAGAAAATGAAGTAAATCTGGAAGATTTGGGCTCAAAGAGAGAATTTTGGAAAAATTGGAGTTTCTGGTAGTGTGATCGATCGCAAGAGACTTGGGATCGATTGCACTGTGATCGATTGCAGGAGACTTGAGATCGATCGCACTGTGATTAATTGCACACGGGTTGTGATCGATCGCACCTGTGCGCTAGAGAATTCTAGAAGCTGCGGACATACTCCCTTTCCTTCCATTTTAGGGTTTTCCAAGTCCCACTTGTAATAGGACTAAAACCCTACGAATTTTCTAGGTTTACTAGTGTAACAAGGACTTCTAAAGCCCTATAAATAAACCTCTAAACCTCAAGAATAATCATCCTTGGAAGAGGCACAACTCTGGGGAGAGGAATTGGAGCCTACCTTTCGGTTCTTTCTTTCCCTTTTCTTTTTTTAGTTTTATTTTCATTATGTGTAACTAAATCTTTAGGAGGACTAGATTGAAGCCCTAATTATGCTAATTTAATATTTCAATATTGGCGCCTTCGTGATGATCATGTTGTGATATTTAACTTGATTAATTCCTGTATTCACGAATTCCTCATATGTATGTGACTGGCCAATATATGCATGTGGTATGGAGTAGTTAGTTAAATCAATTTGGATGACCAAGTCCTGGGATTAATAAAAGTAACAAAAGAAATCTACTCTGGGTTCTTGGGTTAATCAACATGGAAAACCGAGAGTATACACCCATGCCCTAAGCCTCATGTGTTTGTCGATTTCCACAGAATATACGCTTTCCTAAAGAACAACTTAGTATACACCCATGCTAAATCCTTTAGGAAAGAAAAGAGTTAGAGTATACACCCATACCTAACTCGTTACTGAGAGAAATCTATAGCTTAAGGAGTATACACCCATGCCCTTAGGTTGACAAACATTAGATATACATAACATGATCAAACATTGGCATATTGACATATTATCTAAATATAATTAGTGGTGGATATCAAAGCCTTACCTTTTTATCATTATCAACTCAAATCCAATCTTTTGTTTTATTTTACTTTGGGAATTTATTTTAGACAAAATTCAGCAATTCTCGTGGGAATGACCCCGTATTTGCACACTATACTACTGTGTTGACCTCGTGCACTTGCGGGTAAAATATCCAATTATTTGCCTATTAATTTAGGTAGATATTTGTGAACAACATGTATCACTAACTTTTCTTTCTAGTCCTACTTTTTTAATACATAATTTCTCTTCTTTTTATCTGAAGGTAACTCATTAGTTAGTATGTTTTGTTATCTTTTTGTATCGGTAGGAATGAACCTGAATTTATTGACGAAATCATCAAACAGGTGAATTCAAAATTAGTTAATAATACATACTTTCAAGTGGCCCAATATCCAATTGGAATAAAGTCTCGTGTACAGGATATGAAGTCGCTTTTAGACATAGAGAATAATGACAGCACATGCGTGATAGGGATCTTCAGAACTGGTGGGATTGGTAAGACAACTCTTGCCAAAGCCATCTACAACTCGATTGCTTCTCATTTTGAAGATAGTTGTTTTCTTGAAAACATTAGAGAAACTTCCAACAAAAAGGGCCTGATCCATTTGCAAATTAAACTTATTTTTAAAATCCTAGGAGGTTCAAGTGAAAAGGTTGACAATGTTGATCAAGGAATTACTTTGATACAACAAAGGCTTCGCTTAATAGGGACGCTTCTAGTTCTTGATGATGTGGATCATTCAGACCAATTAGAAAAGATAGTTGGAAAAGGCAATTGGTTTGGTTTAAGAAGTAGAATCATCATAACAACAAGAGATAAACATTTACTAACTAAACATCAAGTTTTAACCTACGAGGTGAAGGAATTGGGTTACTTCAAAGCTCATAAGCTCTTTAGTTGCCATGCCTTTAATAGAGATAGACCTGATGATGATTATGTGAAAGTCACAAACGATGCAGTGTGTTATGCTGGAGGATTGCCACTAGCTTTGCAAGTGCTAGGCTCAAGTCTAAAAGGTAAAGATATCTTTTATTGGAAAAGTAAATTGGACAAGTACAAAATAATTCCTGACAATGATATTCAAAAAAGACTTCGAATAAGTTTTGATGGATTAGATGAAAATGCAAAGAATATTTTCCTTGACATCGCATGTTTCTTCAAAGGAGAGAATGTAGAATATGTCACAAAAATACAAGATAGTTGTGGTTTTCACTCATATAGTGGCCTCGAAGAGCTAAAAGATGAATGTCTCATAACTGAGTTTTCGGATAAATCATTGGTGATGCATGACTTGCTGCAAGAAATGGGTAGAGAAATTGTTCGACAAGAATCACCTGAAGAACCTGGCAAGCATAGTAGATTATGGTTTCATGAAGATGTTCGTCATGTTCTAGAAGAAAATATGGTAAGAATTATGTTAAAAATCCCTTTAAATTTTACATTTGTTTCTTTTTCATGAGTTAAGCTACTAGGAAAATATATATTTTACAAAATAACAATATTGTTTCAAGTTAGATGGCTATCTGACTTCAAGGGTTGAATATTCATGTAAAAATTGTGATGTTCATAATAGAAGGAGAACATGTGAGGTTAATCCCACCTTAAAAAAAAAAGAAAATAAAATAAAATAAAAATAAAAAAAGTCCCAATTAGAAATTCTAATTAAAGATTACATTGAACTTTATAAAAAGTTTAAATATAATTCTTGGAATTTTTTATTTTTTATTTTATTTTTTGGTAAAAACACATTTCTCAAAACAAACAAAAAAAAAATACAAAAAAAAAAAAAAAAATGTTTTACGAAAAATTAAATACAAAACTTTTAGGGAATGTGCTACAGCTTCGTAATTGAAAATTTTGAAAAAGCATACTTCTAGCTATTTAAAGTGAGAAGGTTGGTCTTAACAATAAATCAACCTTTGTCAATTTTTAAAATTTTTGTAAATATAAATATAACATGAACATTCATTTTGAGAATGTGATCAGCAGTCACTTTAAGGCATTCCAAATTACTCATTTTGAATGAGTGGATATACAGGATAACATAAAAGCAGAGGGTGGACAAGATGAAGAACATCCTCACGATCAAATTGCAATTATTGTTGGATTCTAGAGTGATGGTAATGAAATCTATTGTACTCATAGAGATTACCATAAAACTTGCTATGGATCATTGCGCTCTGATCAAGTATGGTTGCATTCCTATGTTCTTCCAGAAGATTTTAAGCTAAAGAGAGGAGATAATCTTCAAGTTTGCTTAAGTATTTTCCAGTATCATACAGGTTTGAATTTTATATCTGTGAAACATTCAAAGTCAGTGTTCTTTAAAAGTTGCGGATTCCATTTGGTACAAAAGCATGAAGAAAAAGCAAAAGATTTAATTCAACCTTCAAAGAAATGCCGTGATGATGATGATGAATGATGATGGCAACTTGGAATCCAATTGTTACCCACAACAAAAGCGACATTCTTCAACACCTTGCACTTAGAATTCGTATGAAGAGAATAATGTAATTAAGGTGTGGATTTACTTATCTCTTTTTCAAATCCGATTTTGTTACCCCTTTGAAATTATTATTGCTTTATTTTTTAGGGTCTTGTTTTTGCTTTTATATATAGTTTTCTGCTTTACGATTTTGGTGGCATAAATTCATTAGCAATGAAAACTAATAAATTCTTGACCTGCTTGGCATATTGAAGGAGTTCCTTTTGCTTTGGCTTTTGTGTGTTTTGCAGGACTTGGACAATCTGGCAAGCAACTCACATGCTACAACTTCTACTTCAGATGTCACGTTAGTGATTTTACTCTCCATAGCCTCTCTTTATAATTCTTTTTCTATTTCTGTGTTTGTTTTTTGTGCAAGTATTATGCTCTTTTGTCCCCAAGTGGTAGCTTAATTTGCTGTGGACCACGCCTCATAAATCAGTGGTCACTAGTTCGAATCTCCCCTCCCTCTTCCCTTGTGTGGACATGTCAAAATAAAAAAAGTAAAATAAAATTAAAAAAAAAAAAAGAAGGTATTATGCACTTTTGGCACTTCTTAATCATGGCCATGCTCTTTTATAAAGATTGGAGTTAACCCGATATGCAATTTTGCTAATTGTTGAGAAAGGATATTATTTTCTTTCTTCAAAGTCTAGTTAGATTTTCTTCACAAATTTGTTTTTTTTTTTTCTGTCTTTCTTTCTTTTTTTGTTTTTTTGTTTTTTTTTTTTTAAAAAAAATTAAGCAACAACTACAAAGAGAAAAAAAATAATAATAAAATAAAAATAAAATTAGATTGATAGTGAAACACTATAATAAATGGAGAAACAATCATATTATCTATATCTCAATTAACCAACTAATCGTCGAGTTCCATGACCATTTATATTTATTATTGAAAAGCACAATCATCATTCTTAGTAGGACACAAGTAGGCCTCCTAAAATTACTCCAATTACTAAGCGAAGAAAGACTATTTTTTCATTCCTCAATTGAAGGAATGTAGGCGAAATGAGAATTTAAGGCCATTACCTTCTTCTTATCATGGTTTTTCTATCATCTTCTCAAATGAGCATTGATACTCTGAAATGAATTTTTCTACTTTATATGAGACCTTATTGTTGTGTTCATCTCCACATAAATAATCAATGTACTTATCCCTACAACTTAAGAATTTGGCAAGGACATGTTTAAGGTTGTGGAAGTGGGTGCTACTTGCAATCGATTTTGTAAAATCTCTAAGTGCATTAATAAAAGATTAACCAAATCAAATTCCTTTAAACTAACCAACATTTTTCTGTTTCTTTGGTGGCAGAGTTTCGATTATTGCTGCTGGAGACCTTTCCTTGGTTTTGGATCTCAGTTGATATTTTTCCAGCCCCAGTATTATTTTCAAGTGATGGGGCAATATGTGAAGATTAAATAGAAAGTAATCCTCTTTCAATTTCTACACGTGTAAACCTTGGTTTTTATGTTCTTTCTTTCATTCCCACATGTTTTCTTAATTCAGTTACCCTTTTGGCTAAAACTTTGTGGTTCTTGGTAAAGATCTTGAAAAGGAATTTTCAATAGCAGAACATATCCCATAACTATTTTAGCTGTGCAGTGCTGGTGTCTAAACAATTCACAAATCTGGCCGTTTTCATCTTGGGAGAATATAAAGGGCTATGACTGTAGTGACAATTGACAAATCTGCACGAAATCATTAACAGTCAGTAAAGAATGCAAGAAGATCACCCACATATCATGTTTCTCACCTGATAGATTTTCCATGTCCTCTTCACTTTCATATACTAGTTTCTCCTATGTTAGTATATACAGTATTGGAGTATCTTGGAATCAAGTGGATGCCCTTTTACACATTAAAAAAGTACCTCGGTTTATTATTTTTTATTTTTTTATTTTTAGGACACGTGGCATATTTTAGGAGTGACGCATGAGAGATTAACGAGGTATCGATTTTGTATTTTCTCATAGGTGAGGTACTAGATTTGACTGTTTTGGAAACCTAGAGGGAAAAAAAATAATAAAAAAGTACAAACCAAGGTACTAAAAAATTACTTAACCCTAGTTTTTATAGCATGGATGCATTGCTAGGGATGATGCAGAACCTGCACCAGACGACAATACCCATTACCCATTTGGCCAGCCCAAGTAGCTATTGCAAGCCCAGAAACCCACAATTGGGGCAGAATGGATTGGGCCTAAGCCAAGGGCCTCAGTCACATAAAGAACACTAGGAATATTTAAGGTGAAGAGGATAACCTCCTCCAGGGATAGAGTCAAAAAGTTTTATGAGCAAGAGCCAAAGTTTTGTAACATATGTTACAAACATTATTTTTTTAAGCAGTTGGTTTACTAAGTCTTCAAAAAAATTTACCATTAGACATGAAAGCTTGTTCGTTATTTTTATGACAACAAACTAAATCAATTTAATTGGTTTTTGCGGTTTTGACCGTTAGTCATTCACATGTTTTTATTATAGTTTGACCATTTGATTATTAACAAATGTTTTAAGGTTTTTTGATGTTATGACTGTTTGACTGGTGCTGTGGCTCTTCTCCTTTCCAAAATAATAAGAATCCTTTTATAGGGGATTTGTAGTCGGTCTTGACCTTTTGTGTCGCATGCGGTGTCCAATTTCTTCTGTTTTCTTATTTGATTGCGGGCCCCACATTAGCTCTTCTCCTTTTAAGTCTTCTTTCTTTATCATTGTTTTGCTAGTTCCCACCTACGCATGGCTTTGCAAATTCATGAGAAAAGTCTCCTTCAGCTTTCTTTTCTTTTATTCCTTTTTTCTTTTTTTCCTAGAAAAGGCAATAACTTGCATTATAATATCATTTTAAGCTCACAGTTAATAATTAAATATTATTCCACAATTAAATATAAAATGCAAGAATTAATATAAAATAAGGTAGGATAAAGCTTATTTTAATAGACACTTTAATTTAAGCTATTATCCTCCACCCCCTAGCTTATTGCTAATCTCTAGCAATTCAAAACAAAGCATAAGAACAAAGACTCAAGGAAAGAAAAAGTCAAAATACTAACAACTACCAAAGAAATTTCTCGTGCCTTCAAAACTCAATGTGAATGAAAATTTTAGCCAACACAAACACTCTCTCAGTGTCCAGATAAACATGAAATAGAATTTCTATTGGAAAGTATGTTTTGATTCAAGCCTTACCGGTGTTAACACTCAACAACTAAAGTCACTCAGAAATAGGTGTAACACTCATGAATATGTGAGTGGAATAATGTAAGCAAAGGCAAATATCTCACATATAAATCATATGAAAAATGCTTAATCAAGAAAGAACAAGTAGTCTCATGAAAGGATGCCGAAAGTAATTTACACCACACTCATTGATTAGTCATGAACATGAATGAACCATACACTCCTCAAGAACAATCAAATAAGGACTTTTATTGGGACATAACATAGGGTTAAAGAAAAGGGAAATAAATAACAAAAAGGTGATGGTAAAAGTGAGAAGTATTTCAAGATAAATGGGACTTCGGCTTCTTTCGTATGTTCAATTAATTTCTCTCTCCAATTTTCTTTCAATAAAGCACTGATATTTCTTTTCCATAGTATACCTTCCACCCTTGAACATCAACCTTTTTTTTTTTCTTCTTCTTCTCTTTCAATCTTTTCTTTTGATCCTTTTTTTTTCCAATTTTTTTTTTCTTCATCATCTTTTGAATCACTAATCCACCACACCGAAATAATTTGATAAACTTCATTCTTGAAACACTTGAGAAAGGGTTTAAGAAAGAAAGGCTAATTATATGGCTCAATGGAGTGACTAGTTATAGTGTATCATACGAAGAATGTTGAGGCTCAAAATAAAGAAAAATAGCTTAATCTCATCTCTCAAGGATTTGCATACGTTCTTCAATATTCATGACTTCAAAAGATTCAAGTGTGGCATAAAATACATGATTTTTGCATTCGGCCAAATAGAAGAATAATGAGACTAACATAATGAATTTATTTCTGCACTTCCAAATGACATATGATCTCACGAAAATTTACCCTCTACAAAGAATGATTGGCTCAAAACTCACAAGGGTTAGAAATCTCCACATTTGTTATCCTCAAGATATTCTAAGTCACTTATATCCTTAACAAAGAGTCATGTTTATGTGGCCATCTACATGTGCAATTAATTGAGCATGAAGGCAATGGCATTCTTTAGTAGAAGTAGCATAATGAACTTAAAACATAAAACTCATGCTAAAGAAGCAAAACCTTTTTTTTTTTTTTTTTTTGTGAAAATATAAAATAAACAAAACAACGACAAACATCAAGCATCAAGCTCCTCCCCCTAAAACTTACATTGTCCCTAATGTAACAAAATAAAGCAAATAAGTAAAGATTAAGGAGACACTACAAAAAACAGGGACTTTATTGACATGGCAAACAGTAACTCATGTTTGCCACGTCAATAATTTTTGACGTGTCTAAATAAACACGTCAATAAAAAATTTATTGACGTGTCGGATTTTAACACGTCAAAAAATTTTGACGTGTCTAAATGCCACGTCAAAATTTTTTGAAGTGCCTTTATTCCACACGTCAATAATTATAATTAACTAGCTTAGAGCCCGCGCTATGCGCCGGGTTTTTATTTTATTTTATTTTTTTATAATTTACTCAAAAAGTCTTTAAAAGATTATCAACAACAATTTTATTTTATTCTCTTAATTAACTAATTAGCTACCAAAAATAACAAATGCTCATAAGATCATTTTAAATCATAGACTTGCACTTTCGGGATGTACTTATGGAAGGGGATTCGCTGATTGCTGTAAAAGCTATACGAGG
The DNA here is from genome assembly GCA_036287905.1 of Corylus americana. Taxonomy (NCBI): domain Eukaryota; kingdom Viridiplantae; phylum Streptophyta; class Magnoliopsida; order Fagales; family Betulaceae; genus Corylus; species Corylus americana. Next base: position 14,499,569 of record CP125823.1, read on the forward strand.
GGAGGGGGAGACACAATGGACTCCTTACGGGCAGATTGTGGAGGATGTTAGAGAAGTTTTGTTTTCTCTAAGGAGTTGGACAATAAGCCACGTGGGGAGGGACGCAAATCAGGCGGCACACGGTCTTTCCAAAAATGCTACTAGAAGTGCTGCTGATCAAATCTGGATTGAAGAGATTCCCCCTTGTATTTTAGACATTGTAACCATAGAGCTTGATGCTCTTTCCGCTACAGAGTAGTTTGGCTACTCTTGTCATCACATGTTTTGCTAAATAGAATGAAATCACTTTTTCGAAAAAAAAAAAAAAAAAATCATAGTTTTACTCAATACATATCTAATAAATTTAAAAATTCAAAAAATTTTAGTTCTTTTAAAAATTCATAAAAATTCACGGAATCCTACAAATATATAAAAGTAAAAGAAACTAATTTTAAGACATATAGGAAAACAAAGACGAAAAAAATCTACTCAATGAATATTGACATAATCAAAAAAAGCATCATACATCGTACCAAAAATAATGATAGGAAACTCTTTCACTATAATTTCCCTTAATTCAATGTAAAATTTACAAAAGAAAAGTAATTATTTGAATAAAAAAATAATATGTAAATTTAGAAAAAAAGCAACAAAAACAAAAATGGAAGAACATAGGCACCGGAAATAAAGATAAAAAGAAACGAAAATAGCTAATATAATTGAAAATAACTAATCTAGCAAAAAAAAAAAAAAACTGTAGTATAATTTTTCATTGAGAAACAACGATTGAAAAATTGAAAAGAACTGTTATAGGAAAATAAATAAAGAAAATAATTGTAGTATAATTTTTCACTGGGAAACAACAATTGGAAACAACAAAAGGGAGAATTTGAGAACCTTTTGTTTTCTACATTAAGACATCAATTAAATGCATTCCAAATAAAACCCCTACATTTTAATTGTCTCAAATTGAGATATAAAGAGAAAGCAAGAGAAGATAAGAAGAAAAATAAAGAGAGAAAGAGAGAGTTTGGGAACCTTTTGTTTTCTTCATTAAGACAATTAAATATATTATAAATAAAACTCATACATTTTAATTGTCTCACATTGAGATATAAACAGAAATCAAGAGAAGATAAAAAGAAAATTAAAAAGAGAGAGAGAAATAGAGAATTTGAAAACCTTTTGTTTTCTTCATTAAGACAATTCAATGCATTACAAATAATACCTCTTCAACCATAAAATTATGGGAGAGAGTTAGCACAATTAATTTATAAAAAAAAGAAAAAAAAAAAACCGATTCAGATATAAAATTATGGGAGAGAAAAATAGTTAAGACACTTAAACCATATAATTAGTTTAGAGAGAGAAAAGAAAAGGTTCAAACATAAAATTATAGGAGAGAGAGAGAGAGAGGGTGAGAGGGAGACGTGCATTGGGTTATGGGAGAGAAAAAAAAAATTTTAAAAAAAAGGGTTGAAACATAAATTATGGGAGATATATATATATATATATATATATATATATATATATATATATATATATATATATATATGGACACGTGTCACAATTCTAAGCACTCTCTACCTCAAAACTCGGCTTTTATATATATATATACGATTATAATTATAATTAGGTAGTAAATTAATTTCAGTTGGTATGAAAAATTAATTGGCTAACAAAATTTGATAACAATATTAAAAGATACCTATATTAAGTAACAAAATTTAATTGGTATATGTCGTCATATATTAAGAGATATATTCAAACCCATTAAAATTTCATAAAACTAGTTAATGCTCTTGTCTCTTATATGCAATGCTTTCACTATATATGGTTATTATATATATATATATATATATGTGCCTTATATTCTTTAATTTATGGCTATTAATTAATAGTAGGTAACAAAATATATATGGTTATTAATTAAAGTGATATAGTATTAATACATATCACGTTTCCAATATTGTAGGAATATTAATACATATATGTATTATCTTAGTTTTAAGTATATAGTATTTTTTAAAAAATAAGTGATCATACAATTTTTTTTCTCTTATTATTTTCAATATATTTTCTTGACGTGTCAAATGTAACACGTCAATAATTTCTTGACGTGTCACATTTTGATACGTCAATAATTATTGACGTGCCATTATTTCACACGTCAAAAATTAATTAATTAATTAATAATATTAATTATGTGTACCTATATTAAGTAACAGAAATTAATTGGTATATGTATAATTGGTATATGTCGTCATATATTAAGAGATATATTCAAACCTATTAAAATTTTATAAAACTAGTTAATATGCAATGCTTTCACCATATATGGTTATTATATGTGCTTTGAATTCTTTAATTTATGGTTATTAATTAATATTAGGTAACAAAATATATATGGCTATTAATTAATAATTAAAATTATGCAATGCTTTCACTATATATGGTTATTATATATATGTGCTTTATATTCTTTAATTTATGGCTATTAATTAATAGTAGGTAACAAAATATATATGGTTATTAATTAATAATAAAAATTATGCAATGCTTTTATATCTATATATATATATATATGTGTGTGTGTGTGTGTGTGCACGCGCGCGCGTAATTTGTATTCTTTAATTTATTTGGAAATAATTAATAATAAAAATTATGCAACGCTTTCACTATATATGGTTATTATATATATGTACTTAATTTGTATTCTTTAATTTATTTGGAAATAATTAATATTAGGTAACAAAATATATATATATATATATATATATATATATATATATATATATATATATATATGGTTATTAATTAATAATAAAAAGTATGCAATGCTTTCACTATATGTGGTTATTATATATATGTACTTAATTTGTGTTCTTTAATTTATTTGGACATAATTAATATTAGGTAACAAAATATATATGGTTATTAATTAATAATAAAAATTATGCAATGTTTTAATTATATGATGACTTTCTTGACGTGTTTAATTTAGACACGTCAAGAAACCTCATCGAAAAGGCGCCAAACCAGCTGGACCCCTTTTTCTTTTTCTTTTTCTGTCCTTTTCCCTCCTGTTTTTCTTTCTCCTCCCACGTGTGCCCACAACCTTCCTTTTCAAATAAGTTGTCAATTTTTTTCTTTTCTTTTTCTTTTCCTCTTCTAGATGAGATCTCTTCCTTATTTTCTTTCCTTTCTCCTTCTCCTTTCAACTAATTTCTTCTCCCAAATTTCTTCTTTCTGCTTGTCTTTCGGTTCTCACTTTTATATATATACTCTTTTTGTTTTCTTCTTCTTCTTCTCACGCCCACCTCCCTTGTTTGTAGCTTAAACAAAATAAAAGAAAAGAAGAGGAGAAAAGGTGAAGAAGAAAGAGAAATGGAGAGAGAAGGGAAGGAGTCTGAATATTTGGGGATTTTAAGGTATAAATGCTTGAATTTGAGTTATTCTATATCTATTAGTCTCTTATATTGAAGTTTTTTTTTTGTCGTTGTTAAATTTGCTAACCCACTATTAGAATTGTTCTTTCACATTATTTGGGGGTTTGAAGTATTTTAGGAATTTCTACCAGATGTTTAGAGATCGGAGTACTTGTGTAGTGAATTCATAATGAGATTTTGGGAATTTTCCTTCAATTGTTAGATATATATGGGTGTTCAACATTTGTAGGGATTTATATGGGTTTTAAGTTGCAACTGGATTTTTGATGATAAATTAAACATGAAGTAAATTTAATTGAAAAAAAACTTCCGGAAATTTTTTTTTAATATTTTTTTAAACTTTAGTGACATGTCAAAAAGAGGCAAATAAAAAAAATTATTGACTAGTCAATTTCTGACACATCAATAATTTTTTTGACGTGCCACTTTTTGACACGTCAATAAATTATTGACGGGGTGCAACTGCCACGTCAAAAAAGAATTTTTGACGTGCCACTTTCTGACACGTCAGTAATTTTTGACATGTCAAAATTGGCACGTCAAAAAATTGAAATTTTTGACACCCACCTTATTAACCTTTGACACACGTCAATACTAACACGTAAAAAAAGGTTTCTGGTGTGTCAATATGCTTGACATGTCAAAAACTATTGGTCAACAAAAACCTTTCTTTTTTGTAGTGAGAGTACCTTGAAGTGATGAAACAAATTGACACTTGTTACCTGCGAAAGAAATTTAGAAAACAAAAAAGGAAACAAAAAAAAAAAAGATAACCTAAACTACGACACAAAAACTAACATTAATTGATTGCAACATGCAGGATTCTCTATTTCATCTTTTTCTTGTCTACAATCTTCAAACATCAAATGACTTACCCCCATGGAAAGTATCAAGTTTGGATGGGTTTACCACAAGAAAGTCAATCTTCGATATTAAATGTGCATACTTGTGTTCCATCGGCAAGGGTTTTAATTTAACCTTCGGGACATTCTCACTTGACGGCAAAAGGTTGAGCTCATGAGGTGGTAATTCAATTATAGGCTTCCATACATTTACCTCTAATCAATGTGTAGAGTCCTCACAAAAAATAAAATCACAAGAGTTAGTCAAGCAGGATTCTACAATGTGACCATAAATTAAGCACTCAATATATTTTCGAATCATAACAAATCAAAAAAAGTAAGCATTTGATATAAACAAAAATCATAATGAGTCAAAATAAACTTGTCACATGAACTTATTCTCAAATTAAAAAGCATCCCCAAAATGTATAAATATAAAAACATAGAAAAGAAATAACTTGAATATTAAGAATAAATCCCTAAATACTCAACAATAGTTGCATGAAGCCCTCTGCTTTGTTATGTTCTTTTCTTTTATGCCATATGGGCTCTTCTTTCTAAGATCCTAGGTGACGTAAGTCTAATGATTGACAATCTTGATCAAGGAATTACTTTGATACAATATAGGCTTTGTTGTTTAAGGGTACTTCTAGTTCTTGGTGATGTGGATCAATTAGTCCAATTAGAAAAGTTAGCTGGAAAAGGTAATTGGTTTGGCTTAGGAAGTAAAATTATCATAACAACAAGAGATAAAGATTTACTTCGAGCACACGAAGTTGATTCAGTATACCAGGTGAATAAGTTGGATCACAATTAAGCACTTCAACTCTTCAGTCGACATGCCTTTAAAAGTGGCAAACCTAATGGTGATTTTATGGAACTCCTTGAACATGTAATAGGTTATGCAAGGGGCCTTCCACTGGCTTTAGTATTGCTGAGTTCGGATCTATCTAGTAAAAGCTTGCATGAATGGAAAAGTGCATTGGAGAGGTATAAAAGCATTCCAAATAAAAAAAATTCATGATATACTTAGAATAAGTTATGATGGGTTTGGATCTATCTATTTATGCAAGGGGCCTTCCACTGGCTTTAGTATTGCTGGGTTTGGATCTATCTAGTAAAAGCTTGCATGAATAGAAAAGTGCATTGGAGAGGTATAAAAGCATTTCTAATAAAAAAAAATTCACGATATACTTAGAATAAGTTATGATGGGTTGGACGACACTGTGAAAGATATTTTCCTTGACATTGCATATTTTTCAAAGGAGAAAAAGTAGGCAATGCAAGGAAAATACTAGACAAGGGTGATTTCTTTTCAGATTATGGTATAAAAGTGCATGTGGATAAGTCTCTCATATCTATTGATGAGTTTGAGAGATTAACTATACATGACTTGCTGCAAGAAGTGGGTAGAGAAATTGTTCGACAAGAATCATCCAAAGAACCTGGCAAACGTAGTAGGTTGTAGTTTCATAAAGATGTTTCTAACAAATTATTAACAAATTACTCATTTTATTATTGGAATATATCACTACAAGAAATTAGGTCTTTAGGGGCGACTTTAAGTCGCCCCTAAAGATCCTAAAGTGGACGCTGTTGCCAACAGCGTCCACTTTTCGACCCTAAAGGTGTCGACGCTAATAGTCCGACCCTAATGATCAAATGTCTGATTATCAGGGTCCACTTAAAAGTCGACCCTAATGATCACTTTTTGCGTCCACTTTATCGCCCCTAAAACTCCCAATGTTTGGACCCTAAAGATGATGTAAACGGAAGCGAAAGTCGACCCTAATAGTCAAGCATTAGCGTCCACTTTTAGTTAACCATTAGGGTCGACTTTATGGACCCTAATGACCCTTTTTTTTAAAAAAAATAATAATAACTATTAGCGTCCAAATGAAAGTGGACGCTGATAGTTAACCATTAGCGTCCAAAAAAGTAGACGCTAATGGTCCTAAAAAATTAAAAAAAAAAAAACCTAACTATCAGCGTCTACTTAGAGTCGACCCTAATGATAACTTTTAGCGTCCACTTTGTCGACCCTAAAAGACGCATATTTTGACTCTAAAGATGATGTACACAAAAGAATTAGTCGACGCTAATAGTCGACCATTAGCGTCCACATTTGTGGACGCTAATGGTCTAAAATATTAAAAAAAAATTGGACCATTAGGGTCCAATTTAGGACCCTAATGGTCCTAAAAAATCAAAAAAAAAAAAAAAAAAAAAAAAAACTGCTATCGATCGCACACTTGTGTGTGCGATCGATCGCATCATCAGTAGGTTTTCAAAATTTGGAGATCGATCGCACTCCAAGTGCGATCGATCGCAGCATCAGTATGTTTTCGGAAATTTGAGATCGATCGGACTCCAAGTACGATCGATCGTAGCATCAGTAGGTTTTCGGAAATTTGCGATCGATCGCACTTGGAGTGCGATCGATCGTAGCATCATTAGGTTTTCGGAAATTTGAGATCGATCGCACTCCAAGTGCGATCGATCATAGCATCAGTAGGTTTTCGGAAATTTGCGATCGATCTCACTCGGAGTGCGATCGATCGCAGCATCAGTAGGTTTTCTAATAATTTCCAGTTCAAGTGAAGAACAATTCACACAAATAACATCAAAAGTCAACTGACTAGTCTAAGCAAAAAGAGTCACTAATTCATTAAGATCTTGAAGGCTTAAATATATGTAACTCTGACAAATGACAACTAAAAGGCCAAACTACAGTCCATTCTTATCCATGCAACACATATCAATTGATGTTAAAAATTAGACTTTCAGTCAGCTCATTATTTATCAACCCACTTAACTTGTCTCAAGAGTCATGGAGAGATGAAGACCACATGAAATTAGTCAAAATACAACCACCAACCTCTTGTTGAATGTGGACACCGAAATCTCCAAATACAATGTTCCCAGACGCATTTTTAGCATTAGTTTTCTGAATAAAATTCTGCATCAAAAAACAATAACATACTGAATTTTACTCTTCATCTTGGGGAAAAATATAATGAAGAAGTTATAAGATCTATGCAATGCAGTGAAATGAACACAGGCAGTTTTTCACAGTATTTCATGAAGCCAAAAAAGAACTGCACAATTTAAATCACCTGATCAATTAATAGTATTCAACCCAAAAGCGAAAATATGAATTCCTTACGTAACTCACCTGCCGTGCTCCCTCTGCGACACAAATAACAGCCGAACCCTTTGTCTCAATCAGGTATTTCAGATGACTCAAAACACCATGAGGCCCGTGCAAATTAAAAGATACCTTAGATGTGCATATCAGTAGAATCAGTAACAGCTCACAAAGATAACTATCCAATTAATTTCTAGTAATAAGTACCTCATGAATCAAACATATGTCAATTTGTCCACTAGCTAGGGATGCATGCATAGCTATATATCTACTGCTACGGCCCATCAATTTCACAATGCCAACACCATGATAAGCACTGTGCGCCTAATAACAAGATTGAGGCAAAAAAAAAAAAGTTCACTATGAAGAAACCAACACTAAAAGAATTCAGCAGGAAAACTTATCCGGAGAAACATAACTCCATGCATGGGCAAATAAAATGCACGTAGAGTACCTCTATAAGAAACATTGCATTTATGTTTAAGTACACAACAACATTGTTTGATGAATCAATTAATATATGAAATAATCAAACTAATCTAAATGCCCACAAGAAACATAACTCAAAATGACTAACCTCATCAAAATCATAAAAAATATGTGAGAACTGTCTCATTAACCAAACCTGCCAAGGGAGAAAACTATTAAATATATGTTTTACAATTCATGGGCAGCAAAATTCCAAAACCCAAAATAAAGTACTTATCTGCATTCTCTTCCTTGCCAATTCATCCTCATAAGCAATTTGAGTAATCTACCACAATGAACCAATATATAATATCAAAGACAATGAAAATGAAACCCAAAATGATAGAGAAAGAGATACTAAAAATGTGTTTCTTCATGAAATATATTAAAGTGAGAACCTGCTTGGGTGGTTTAACTTTCTTGTACTCTTGTCATCCTGCATACACTTAAAAATAAAATTTAGAAAGATATTATAACTCCCTTGCATTGTTTACTCAAAGTTCTTTAACCTTGATAACCATGTCAAGGGAGATTTACTAACTCAAAAGTTGTTGAACCAAAAATTTTGCGAATATCTTAATATAATATAAACCAAATAAAAAGTACCAACAAATATACATTACCAAACAGATCACGATCAACAAATAGTCAAATACACATTAGCAAATAGAAAGTACCAACAACTATCCAAATACATAGTATCAAAAAATATATCACAAATAGATGCTATCAAAGAGTACATCCTAAATAAAGTTATTCCAAAGCTCCCTCAATTGTTGGCTTCACTTGATGCACCTCCAAGCAAGCTCCCTCCAGACCTAAGAGAATAAAATTTCATATAATGATCAATAAGTTTTTTAACGATTACTTAGTATGTGTGTTTTTGTAAAATTAATGCATAGGTAGAGTTTCATTAACCCTCCAATACGTGACATTAAGAACTCAACAGTGGCTTTTAATTTGTTCGTTTCCTCAACGTTGGCTTGCAAATTCTCCCTGTACTGATGAAGTTCAATTCTAGTCTGTTGAAGCTCGCTTTGAGTATCTTCTTGTCTTTTCCTACACTCATCATGGTTGTTGAAGTGGGTGAACGCTTGAGATGAAGTTCTTAAAGGGGTAGGAATAAGACCGCATCCCATTCCTCTAACGTGCCCAGCTCGTCGGCCCCCTAGTACTTGTGTGACTATTTCTTGCATTCGGTCATCCACACTTGTTCCCTCCACATTGCCTTCCTCTAAGGCCTCACTGGTTGTTAATTCTTGCATTTGAAGCTGCACAAGTCATAGTTGGCCTTAGTTTAACATATACTTCATGCAAGTTTACTATTCATGTTCTTCACTAATCAACTTAATGATCGGACCGTAAACAGTTACTTACATATAGACTTTTGCATTTGTCGTTCACAAACTGTTTATCCTTTTTTCTTGTATGGGTAACCTCATATAGTTCAACAGGATTAGGCTTCACTTTTGTTTCTTGTTCCTACACATAATACATATAATCAAAGTTTACACTAAATAACGTTACTTTCATTAAATTATGGTACGAGATACTTACCTTTTTGTAAATGACGTTGACAAATGAACAAGTCCCAGCTGTGTGATTTGTTTCCAATTTGCTTCTGTTTAGGGTATTTCGTTCAGACTTTTTCTATGAAATTTGGAAAGAAAAAAAAAACACAATTATTCATAAAATGTCTTCAAGTGCATGCAAATTATATCAATTTGAATATTCTAATCAGTATAATAATATATATTTACCTTCCATTTACCGTCATCAAATGAGTCACATATTAGGTTCCACTGTTGAGGACCATACCCTGCTGGCACGTTTTCCCTCCCAATAGCCTTAGCCTTGGCAATCCCCTCATCATCGTCTTTATCAATGCCGTCAAAATATTTCTTGTAATGATCCCTATACAAGTTCGAACGAAGCCTAGCATATGCACGACCCAATTTATGTTCAACAGCTTTGATGTGCTCGTATCGTTTCATATTCAGTGCGAAGTTTGACTGATACATAATAGATAAGAAAACAATGGTAAAAAATGTGTCACATTAATTTTCCATACGAAACATATTATTAAACATTACATTGATATTCATACCTGAACATGAAACAACAACTTGCTCTTTTCTTCGGCTGGGACCTTTTTCCATTCACCGTGATGGAGTTCGCACATGTTACGAATAATCTCCCCAATCTTGCTTGCAAACCATGATGCATTCTCGCCTACAGGTGCCCGGTGTCTATTTGGGATGTTTAGCACTAAGGGACCATGCTTAAGTACGTGGTCACTCAACTTCTTACACTTGGCCTTACCCCTTACACTTCTGACAGACGTGGTAGCTGTTACGCAAAACATGGTAACGTAGTAAGTTATATTTGGAAAAGTATATTGTCAAATGTCTATAACAAACCAAAATAATACAAAAATAACAGTTCGTAAATATAAAATTCATTAACTTACAAGATGCAGTAGGGGCGGCTCCCTGTGAATCCAATCCTGCCACTGAGTGAATAGGATTATTAGACTCATGCGAAGGATGCCCATCCACTGACTCGAGGAGGAGGGGGGGCGAGGGCCACACTTGCATATCTGTATCACCAAACCCAGAATTGAGAGTCGGACTCTCATGCTCGTCAATAAGGCCCCGACCTTGACCTTGGCCTCGGCCTGGGCCTCGTGCTGCTGGAACACGTTTGCGTCCTGTTGTTGTCATTGTTATGATCAATCTGCTAACAAGTCAAAAACCACAAAATTATATTAGTCAATTTATAACCATATAGCATGTTCAATATTTTTGACAAACATACAATAATCATGCTAGTTAAAAAAAAAAAAAAACACCACAATATATATATATATATATATATATATATATATATATATAGAGAGAGAGAGAGAGAGAGAGAGAGAGAGCATCAATTTCATTAAATATGCTAATACACTTTGTACTTACACCAAATGTGAGCTTATGTGCTCAACACATTTCATCATCAGATTCATATTCAGAATCTGTATCACTGTTACTTGAAGATGATTGTTCGTGTTCAGAGTCCTCTTCGTGTTCAGAGTCCTCTTCGTGTTCAGAGTCTATATCGTTGTCGCTACATAACTCCTCTTCCTCATCAAAGTTTGTATAATGGTCCTCGTCCGGCAAATTATCGTTGGCAAACATGCTTGCATCAAGTTGAATATATAATTCGTCAATTGCTATTGTCGCATCATCTCTACGTAATTGAGTGGAGGCTTCAACATTCGCTTCATCAACAAAGACCATATTACCCCCAACACATTCACCTTCCTGGTATACGTCATCACTGAGTCTTTGGTCATCTTCTGTATTATCTCCCTTTTGTACAGTTGGAATATCATAGATGTCTCTATTGATCCACTTCTGCACCACTTTCCAATTACCACCCAATTTGGGATCATCCAAGTAAAACACTTGCGAAGCTTGACATGCTAAGATGAACGGGTCGGATTCACACCATTTACGAGAAGTATTCACAATCGTGAAGCCTTGGTCCATTCGTACTCCTGTTGCACTCCCAGTGTCCCACCAATCGCACTCAAACAAGTACACGAGATTTTGGCCAGGGTAACGTAACTCTAGAATATTTTTTAACTCACCATAATACTCCGTTATTGAGGTTTCGTCCTCACCTGAAACAGAAACACCACTGTTCTGAGTAGTACGAGTTTCTGCACATTCTTTTGTGTGATACATAACCCCATTCACGATGCAACCTCTATACGATCTAACATGACGATCAGGCCCACATGCAAGATCATATAAGTGTTTTAAGTCATTGTCTGCAGTACGCCCACTATTGTATAAACGTTTATGGAACCAACGTTCAAAGTTAGCCTCATGCTTTTTATCAATGTCACGGCCGCCTTCTCTTTTGATCATATTATAATGTTCACTGCATGAAAAATAAACGTATTGGTAAATGATCATCAACCCTACAATTATAACATGTCGTAACAAGTAAAACACAAAGGCCATTACTAAACTTACTCCAAATATGAGGCCGTTTCGTTACAATTGGTAAGCACATACCATCGTGCCCTAGCAAAATCATTAGCATCCAGTGTTACTAATTTAGCTGCTCCTAACGGCCGAACTCGTTGGGAGAACACATCCAAGCGCTGGCTCATTTCTACAACATCAACGTCAACATTTCTCCGTTCACGGTTCCATCTTGTCTCAATCCCCCGAAGGTACCTAGAACAGAAGGTCAAGCTCTCCTCAGCTAAGTAACACTCGACAATAGACCCCTCTGGACGCGCTTTGTTACGCGTCCACTTCTTATATCCTCCAAGTTCTCTTTCGAACGGATACATCCAACGGTTTTGTACGGGACCAGCAAGCTCGGCCTCTTGAGGTAAATGAAGTGCTAGATGGATCATAACATCAAAAAAAGCTGGTGGAAATATTTTTTCCATTTTGCATAAAATTATTACAATGTCGACTTTCATTTGTTTTAAGATATCAACTTTCAACGTCCGTGCACATAACTGCGTAAAAAATGTACTGAACTCGGTCAATGTTGTTCGTATTTCCGACGTAGAGAAATTTTGAATTGCAACAGGAAGCAAGCGCTGTAAGAAGACATGACAATTGTGGCTTTTCATACCCGAAATTTTACCAGGAAGCTTGTTCACACATCGACCAATGTTAGATGCATACCCGTCAGGAAATTTAACACCTTTCAACCACTCACATAAACTCTTCTTCTCATCTCTTGTCAAGGTGTACTTCGCAAGTGGCATCCTATAAGTTTCACCATTTGGCTGCACATGCAATTCTTTACGTATACCCATCAACTGTAAATCTCTTCGTGCCTTGACTGTGTCCTTGGTCTTCCCATCGATATTCATCAACGTACCTAAGATACTTTCACATATGTTCTTCTCAATATGCATTACATCTAAATTATGACGTAGTTTCAAGCTTGACCAGTAAGGCAACTCAAAGAAAATACTTCTCTTCTTCCAATTCAACACAACATCTGTGTTCTTTCTCTTTCTCCCGCTTGTTGTTCCAAATTACAAACCCTCAGCATCTCTTAGCTGTTTCAACAATTGACTTCCAGACAATTCTTCAGGTTGCAATCTATGCTCCTCTGTACCATCGAACAAATCTCCTCTTTTGCGCCATGGATGCTCTTGAGGAAGCCACCGACGATGACACATGAAGCACACCTTATGCCCATACTTCAAATACCTGAACGATGTATCCTTTTTACATACTGGACATGCAAGCTTTCCAATTGTAGACCACCCAGATAATTTTCCATATGCGGAAAAATCATTTATAGTCCATAGTAATGTCGCATGCAATTGAAATGTCTCTTTCTTTGATGCATCGTACACGCGTATGCCTTCATTCCATAAATCTTTCAAGTCATCAACCAATGGCTGCAAATATACATCAATATTCTTTCTAGGATCTGAAGGCCCTGGGATAATAAGGGGCAACATCAAATTTGGACTCTTCATACACATCCACGGAGGGAGATTGTACACCGTTAACATTACTGCCCATATGCTATATGTTGTACTCATATTACCATATGGGGTGAAACCATCACTTGCTAAGCCAAGCCGCACGTTGCAGGAATCACTTGTAAACCACTCATGTCTTTTATCAAACTCTTTCCATACAATAGAATCGGCGGGGTGTCTGAGAGTATTGCCATCATCTTCTCGACCTTCTTTGTGCCACCACATTTCCTTGGCCATTTCTTTTGTCATAAACAACCGGTGTAACCTCGATTTTATTGGGAAATACCATAAGACCTTTTGAGGAATATTACTTTTTCTGCCTTTGCCATCAATCCATCTTGAATTGTTGCACTTTGGGCATACCACTTTGTCTGCATGTTCTTTCCAAAAAAGCACACAATCATTCTTGCATGCGTGTATCTTATCGTAACCGAATCCCAAGTGTCGCCTAAACTGTATTGCTTCTCTATACGAGCGTGGCAATGTCTCTCCATCTGGGAGGGCCGTCTTTATCAAGTCAATCATCATATCAAACGCCTTGTTACTCATGTTGCAGAACGCCTTTATATGAAGTATCTTCAGTATAAAAGCAATTTGTGTAAATTTCTTGCAGCCTGGATAAAGTTCTCGTAAACCATCTTCCCAAAATTGGTAGAAGGAGCTTGTTTGTTCGTGATTATCAGTTGTGGGGCCCTGTGAAGTAGAGGATTCTCCAATGTTAGCATCAACAAATGTCCCCATACATACATCGTCTAACAATTCTTCAACTGCATCAACCTCCTCCATCATTTCACTTGTATGTGTGTGCATGTTTGTAGAAGTGTTTTCCCTAAAATGATCTTCTTCCCCGTGAAATATCCATCTAGTGTATGTCGGAGTAAATCCATTCATATACAAGTGACCCTTCACCTCGCTAATATGAGAATAATATCGATTTGCACAATCATGGCATGGACACTTTGTCATATGACGTGAATCAACTGATTTAACTGCCATTCCCATGAATTCTTCCACACCTTTTTGAAATCGCTCTGAACATCGAGTACTTTTCCGCATCCAACTCCTATCCATATTGATGTCCCTATTAAAGGTTATTCGTTACGTACATGTACGCACACAAGGGAATTAGAATATCAGATTCTTAAGAATTGAATTAATAGAATTAAATGGGAGGTCTGTTCTCAAATATTAAGGGAGGGAAAGTTTAAAAGGAGCATGGGTAATGAGAGAATTCTAGAAGTGGGTTACTAGTTTAGAACAAATATACACGAAATGATGCTAGCTCAATGCGATGTTACCTAACAAAATATTCTAGAAGTGGGTTACTAGTTTAGAACAAATTTCTAATTGTAATTTATTTACTAGTTTAGCTCAATAACAGTTTTACATTTTTTTAGTATTGTTGTTAGGTTTGATATAACCATATAGAATGTTGTCTTGTTTCAAGTTTACTGTGCTGCTTCCTTATTGAACTTAAATAGAAAAGACAATATAATTATAATCCATACCAACTTTGATAACAGAAGTAGATGTGAAGTAGAAAATTAATAACATAATAGTAATCTAAGAATAAGACTTAATACTAATCTAAAAGTAATAATAAGAGAAGAAGCAAGGTTTAATACAACAACAAGAGAAGAAGAGAGGTTTAATGGAACCACAAAAGATTATATGTGTTTATATATGTTAAAGCTTGTCCTTAGGGGATCGAGCCCTAACCACAAAAGATTATTTTTTTTTTTTTTTTTTTTGGGTGTTTGGATTTTGTGGATGGAAAAGAGATGACTAGTTGTGAAGGTATTATTGACAAAAATCCTGGAGCACAAGTGGGAGGGTGTTGGGGTGGGGCTTGCCTTGGCTTACAGATTTTGTGGAAGGAATGGGGGAATGGTGGATAATATATGAGAATGAGAAGAAGCTTGAATTGGAAGTGAAGTTGAGAAACATCCAAAAGTTTAGAAGGTTATGGGAATAAAGTTGGCTTGATGCTGTAAAAAAAATTAAGAATAGGACAATGAATATGTGAAGGAAGGTAAAACTATGGGAATGGATTTGGCTTACAACACCTATGGGAATATGCGATAATTTTAAGTTATGTAAATGAATGTGGGAAGGAAGGCATATCAAAGTGGTGATTCCCCATGCCTGAGAGGTAAGGAAGTGAATGTATATTTATGTTTAGCGTAATGCTACATAGAATTCCCTCATTTCACTCACATTAGTATTTTGATTTTTTCTGATTTGTATTAATCGATAAAAATGAAAATTTTTATCTACTATAATGGCATAGTCATACAAACATTTAGAAAGATGGAATTGGTATCACACACATTGTTATTTGATTACGAGTAGAAGTAACTATTGGTCCCGGTGATTTTACGATGACATTGTGGGTTAATTAACATTAATAAACCTCGTTACACTACTTGAACTATGTCATAACTCATAAGGCATGGGTTTGACGCCTGTTACTCTAATGTGTTTTCTGTGACCGATGATTGATGCAATCTAAAAGGACATTGTTGGGATCGAGCGCAGGTCACGTGCGATCGATCGCAGGATCGATCGCAGTACCAGAAGCTCAAGGTGGGAATCAGAGCAAACTGCGATCGATCGCAGGATCAGAAGCTCAAACTAAGAATCAGAGTACTCTGCGATCGATCGCAGGCCTGATGCGATCGATCGCAGATAGGCGTTTGCAGAACATCTTCCTGCTTCTGTAGACACAAATTTACCAGTTATACATGGTAAATTTGGTGAAGATGGTGGCATTCAGGTGTAGTATATTACAGCCCTTAACATCTCAAATACACAAGCACAAATACATATCAGTATTTTTTTTTTTTCTTTATGACTTTTGAAGGGGTTATGGATTGACAGGATCTAAGTAAAATGGATGCATATTTTTTTTTTTTTTTTTTCAGTTCATATGCTCTTATACACCAGACATTTAGAGGACCTTAAAGTTGCTAGCTTCATTGAAGGGAGCCAATTCTAACATGACATGTAGGACATTTAATTGGAAGACTTCATCTAGAACCTCTATATATATTTTTTTACACCATCTTGAGGCATGATGATGTCATTTGGCCTCATTAGGTAGGTTTCTTGTAACATTGGTTTCCAAGATTATACTTGCAAGCTGCATGTGTTAGAAACCAGGTATAAGCCTATAAGGTGGCTTGAGTGTTTATTTTGGGATGCACTTGGCCAGGAATGAAGCTGAATAAACAAACCTCTTGTATCTTCGTATTTTCATTTTTTTAATGATGGAAGTTATGAATTTACATTAATTATTTTACATAACCTAAACTAACAGCATGGACCCTGTTTCCTAATTGAGAAGAATCTCAGATATATAAAGTCCAGCAAAATTATCATTGTTTTACATGCAATGGATGCTCTGTACAAAACTCATCTTCATGTCTCTTTAGTATACTGTTTAATGTTAATTATGTCAGAATTGTCTATTTCTTTGTTAGGAAAAACACTAACCATTTGTCCCATTGACTAATTGGCAGTATGATGCATCTATGGAGCTCAGCAAACTGGGATTCATAACAGCACCAAGTTTTTTAGTGCAGGTATTTTCTCAACCAAGTTATATTTGTTGATAACTAATCACACTTTGTCATGTTTGCCCTGTAGGATAACTACATATATGTTCTAATTCTACAAGCATAATATTTTTTGTAACAAAGCTGTGACATTTTTCTCATATATGTTTGATGATTTTTGTTTAGCACCACAAAGTGTATCTTAAAACCTTTAGCTTTAATCAAGAGTAGCCTTTGGATGCTAAGTATAATTATAAGAAATAAATTGCATATAGAGCTTCTTTTCAGATCCTAAGCTCCCAGGCTGTGGGATAATGAGAATTGAAGCAATTTCATTGGAACAAGCAATTTCATGAGAAATGAAGCAATATTGTGAAACTAATTCATTTGAGAATGGGTAAAGAAATATTGTGAAACTAATTCATTATTTACCCATTCTTGAGCTATTAGAGTTTGAATTTACAAGCAATTTCATGAGAAATGAAGCAATATTGTGAAACTAATTCATTTGAGAATGGGTAAAGAAATATTGTGAAACTAATTCATTATTTACCCATTCTTGAGCTATTAGAGTTTGAATTTATAAGAATACAACCTTTAGCTTTACCCATTCTTGCCCCTTTTCTTTACCCATTTCTACAAATCACAATTCATGGATACTATTTGAGTGATTGAGAGGCATTTAATGTTTGCAAGGGTTTAGGAGAAACTCATACCTGAGAGAGCTACAAGAGAGCGTTAAGTTCGCTGGAGTGAGAGCTAGCAGTGAGAGAGGTGCGCCGGAAACAGCTGCCGGAGAGAGAGAAACTTGCGTGGAGTGAGTGAGAGAGAGAGAAACTTGCGTGGAGTGAGTGAGAGAGAGAGAGAGCTCGAGAGAGAGGGAGGGAGAGAGTGAGAGTGAGCTCGAGAGAGTGAGAGAGTGAGAGTGAGAGACAGCGTGAGAGTGAGAGTGAGAGACGAATGGCGGCAGGTCTTCAGGTTGGTGAAAATTTAGTTCCCAAAATTTTAGAACCCCCGCCAATTTTAGTTCCGAAATTTTTTTGTGAAAATTTAGTTCACAAAAAAGCTATTGGCTGGTAAACTTTTTTTGTGCAGCTAAATATTTGGGGTATTTTATTTACAAAAAAAAATAAAAGAGAAAAATATAAATAAAAATCCTCCAAACTACAGTAGCCTGTCAAACTATCAAATTGTATCAAAAAGTCTACTTATTTTGTTATATTTTTATAATACCCCTATTCTTTTAACAAAGTAAAATCAAATGTACGGTTCTTTAGATATTTTAAAAAAATAAACAGTTTATTCCCTGAAATCAAATTTTGTACCTTTAATTTTACTTTAATACGATATGAAGAAATTTGTAATTTAGGTAAACTACAATGATTAATTATTTATTATTTATTCCAAAAAACATTTAATAAAAATAACATACGGATATCCTACGTGAATCAATTCTATTGCAATTTACAAGATGATGCAAAAGCAATCCCGAATCAAAAAAAAAAAAAAAAAAAAAAGATTAAAAGATAATATTTAATACAATAAAGAATATGGAGTTGGTATTAAAAAATGAGTAGCTAAAATATAGAATTGTGCTTTGACTAGGTAGAATACATCTTACTGCTGAAGATGCTCTTGAAAGTTCATTGTAGCAGTAATAGGAAAATCTTCTATTTTACAGTGTCTATTGGAGCAAGAAAAGTTAACAAAATAGCTAAATTTAACTAAAAAGCTAGTTTAAAAATACTACTGGAGATGCTCTAAATTTTAATATTTTTTAAAATGTGTGTGTGTGTGTGTTTTATTTTTTTGCTTTGGTTGTAATATAATATAAAATTAAAAGTAGTTTTTAGTATTTTATATATTGAGATATTTTGTTATTGTTTTTAAATTTTTGTTAAAAATAAAAATTAAAATGGCCTGATACGTGGACAATTGAAGATTAGATTAGTGTTGGAGACAGATGCCCTGATTTATCAATAAAGGGAAATTCAAAAAGAAAATAAAAAATTGCACTAGAATTATAGAATGAGAGAAGTGAAAAAGAATAAAAAATGAAGTAAATAAATATGACACTAATTTGTATGTTTATTAGGATCGATCGGATCGGATGTTTGATCGATCAAAAATGAAGTAAATAAATTATAACACTAATAGGATATCCGTGCGATCAATTGAACTAATTCATTAGGATCGATCGGATGTTTGATCGATCATTTAATCATATCACGATCAATCGAACTAATTCATTATGATCGATCGGATGTTTGATCGAACGATTGATCCTATCGCGATCAATCGAACTAATTCATTAGGATCGATCGGATGTTTGATCGATCATTTAATCATATCACGATCAATCGAACTAATTCATTATGATCGATCGGATGTTTGATCGAATGATTGATCCTATCGCGATCAATCGAACTAATTCATTAGGATCGATCGGATGTTTGATCGATCATTTAATCATATCGCGATCAATCGAACTAATTCATTAGGATCGATCGGATGTTTGATCGATCATTTAATCATATCGCGATCAATCGAACTAATTCATTAGGATCGATCGGATGTTTGATCGGTCATTTAATCATATCGCGATCAATCGAACTAATTCATTAGGATCGATCGGATGTTTGATCGGTCATTTAATCATATCGCGATCAATCGAACTAATTCATTATGATCGATCGGATGTTTGATCGAACGGTTGATCCTATCGCGATCGATCGAACTAATATGTAATAGTATCGATCGGAATTGATTTTAGCAGATGTTTGATTGAACCTTCAATCATGTTAAGTTTTCTTGATTGTATCCCGATCAATTTAAGTAATGCACTAATATAATAGAAAATGCTTAGAGTTCAATTCAATGTTCGATCGAACATTTAATTTGTTTGAATTTTGTTCGATTATTTGATGTTATCACGATCGATCAAACGAATGCACTAGGTTGGACCAATTGGATGTCTAATCAAACATTCAATTTCAATTGTTTCAAGTTTGATCGATCATTTGATCATATCATGATCGAAGTTGTTGTACATTATGCAATAAAAATTAAAAAAAAATAATAATTGCATAAAATATATATATATATATGTATGGTGATTCTGTTATTGCGATCGATCGCACATTGGGTGCGATCGATCGCAATAACAGAATCAACACGCACATCCTTGGCCGAGTGCGATCGATCGCACACATAGTGCGATCGATCGCACTCGGACAGCACACCGCATGACCTATTTTAGGTCACTTTCCCTCCCACCCCCCACAAAATTTTCTTCCACCCTGCGCCGTACACCTCTCCAAGCTAGGCACCCACGCACCTCCGGCACAACCACTCGTCCACCATTTTTAATCACTTCTACCACACAACCACCACACGGTTCTCTTCTCCGGCAACCATACCAGGTACTTTTCACCACCTCTACTTTACACCCCATTCCCCATTCCCATCAACACCCCAACCACGAGCACTTTTGAAATTTTTTTTTTTTCTCATATTTCTGCAATTGTGGGTGTTCATCCACCCACATTGCTTTGTTGTGGTTGGATTTGGATGTTTTTGCAGGGGGTTTTGAGCGAAGTTGTGTTGTTTTGCAATTTTGCCTATCTCTAGTGCACGCCAGGTGTTCAACAAAAGTCCCCAATCAAGCTCATCATGCCAAGAACTCGAGCTTCGTCCTCCCGAGGGTCTGATATCCGAGCCATTTCTCCCCCGCCCACTTTTGAGGAACGGGAGCTGCTATTTGAGACCACTTTTGCCATTCGCGAAGACTTTGAAAATCTTGAGGGGACTCAATGGGCGGTCGCCGAGTTCAAGCGACGGGGGCTGAAGAAGCTTTTCAAGCCGGTCACCCCCACTGCTTACAGAAAATTGGTGATCGAGTTTTATGTCCACCTATCTCATGACTGCAGGAAGATAGCTGCCCTCTCTTCGAAAGTGCAAGGCAAAGCTATTGACATAACACGGGCCGATATTGCTGCTGCCCTTCAATGCAATGATGAGCAACCTCCAGAAGCCGCACAACTTGCTGACCAACCGGACAGCTTCTACGTGGCGGAAATTATTGACGACATGTGCGAAGGGATATATGCCGATGCCCACCATAATGCCGCCAGCCGATCCAAGCTACCTCAACGGCTTTGGTTTGTGGACTCCGTATTACACCGTAATGCTTTTCCCTTGGGGCACAAAAGTCAGAGGCGGGATCAATTTCTTCAAGCACTCTACGCCTTCCATAAAGGTGCTTGGTACTCCATTCCCGACATAATTTGGAGGCAAATTTACAAATTTTGGAATGGGGTGCACATTGGAGGAGCGGGGTCCACACATTCATGAGGGTTGCCTTTCCCATACTTAATCTCCTACATCCTCCGGAAGAAAGGCGTCAAGGGTACCGCAGCTGATGAACCAGTCACTACTACTCCCATATTTGGCATTCGCCAATGGAACAAGAGCCTCTCCCACATGCCCCAGGTAGCTCCAGCACCAGAAGCTGGTGCGGAAGAGTATGAGGCCGAGCCAATGGCCGAAGATGAACCTATAGTTGATTCAGAGGCAGCTGAGGAGGAGGCCCCGAGAATTTTTCGTGAAGCACGAAACCGCTCACTTAGTGAAGAAATATCGGGCCTTCGGAGAGAGTTGGCTGGCCAAAGAAAGCAGGCTCGGAAAAATAACGAATTGATGGACAAACGCCTAGGCGCCTTAGAAGAATTGATGCAGTCCATTGTCAACCGGTTGCCACCACCATCTGCAGGAGCATCATCTTCTAGACAACAGTAAGCAGGGACTATCGTCTGGCTGAAGACATTAAACTTAGCGCTCATTGGAGGCACCCCATAGTTTACCCTTTTTTATTTTGTTTAGTATGTTTTAAGTTAATCTTTTTATTTGTCTTTAGTTTTGTTTCTTTTGACTTGCTTTTGTGTTTTCTTATGGAAATGACCCTGTATTTGCACATGGCCGGTTTTTGAATTGCAAGGTATCAATATATTTTCCCTTAAAACTGAGATGAATTATTTTACGGTTTAGATTTTATTTTGTTATATTTAACAGTGTAAAATCTTTCCATAAGGTATCAATATATTCATCATATAATATATATACACTATTAGATCTGTAAAATTTAATATGAATTATGAAATGAGAATTAACTCTTCAAATTAGTCCAAATGTAACAACTAACCAAATGGCAAATATATACAATTTAAAATCTTTCTTTAGGAGGATGGAATCGACGGTGCATATTGTGTCACTTTATTTAAAAATTTTAAATAATGCAGTGATATATATATACACAATTTTAGTAGACGTTATTGGGCAGCAATGGGTGCGACCGATTGCAATAACAGAATGTTGGAATCAAACATTCTGTTACTGCGATCGATCGCACCTTGTGTGCGACCGATCGCAATAACAGAAAGTTTGATTCCAACATTCTGTTATTGCGATCGATCGCACCTTGTGTGCGATCGATCGCAGTAACAGAATGTTGAAATCCAACTTTCTGTTATTGCGATCGGTCGCACCATGGTTACGATCGATCGCAGTAATCGAATATTGGATTTCAACATTCTGTTATTACGTGCGATCGATCGCAACAACAGATTTTTTATTTTATTTTTTGATTTACTACCGACTCTTTAGGGTCGACTTTTGTCGACCCTAATACATACGCATTAGGGTCGACTTTAAAAGTCGACCCTAATGTTTATCTTCAGTGTCCACTTAGAGTGGACGCTATTTGTCATCTATTTTAATTTTTAATTTTTTTTTTTGATTTAATACCGACTCTTTAGGGTCGACTTTTGTCGACCCTAATACATAAGCATTAGGGTCGACTATGAAAGTCGACCCTAATGAGGTATCTTTAGCGTCCACTTAGAGTGGACGCTATTGGTCATCTATTTTAATTTTTAATTTTTTTTTTTGATTTAATACCGACTCTTTAGGGTCGACTTTTGTCGACCCTAATACATAAGCATTAGGGTCGACTTTAAAAGTCGACCCTAATAATGTATCTTCAGCGTCCACTTAAAGTGGACGCTATTGGTCATGAATTTTAATTTTTAATTTTTTTTTTTGATTCTTCTACGCACTCTTTAGGGTCGACTTTGTCGACCCTAATAACTAACTATTAGGGTCGACGATGAAAGTCGACCCTATTGAGCTTTTATGTGATTTTTTTTTCTTCATATATTAGCGTCCACTTAAGTGGACGCTATTGGTGAATTATTAGGGTCGACTATTTTCAACCCTAAAAGTTTTTTTTTTCGCCGCTTAAATTTTTCCCGCCCCTCGGATAATTCCCGCGCGTATATTAGGGTCGACTTATTAGCGTCCACTGTAAAGTGGACGCTAATAGTCCAAATTTCGACCCATTATTAGCGTCCACTAGTAGGTGGACGCTAATACGGAACTATTAGGGGCGACTTTGAAAGTCGCCCCTAATAGTTGAGTATTAGGGGCGACTTTTTAGTCGCCCCTAATGAACAACTTTCTTGTAGTGTATATAGTAACACTTGTCGTCATTTTATTGGCTCTCATGTCGCCAATACCAAATATCCGGTCAGGTTGGGTTCTCTGATTTGGGTTATTGTGTGCCTTTTTGGAATATAAGTTTTGTGAGTATTTTTGTATTGAGGCAATTTTTTTTGTTTTTGTTGAGAGAATTGAGAAAAAAAAATTTAATCTTGAGAAAATTCTGTTGGATTTTGTTTGTTTCGGATGTGTTTTTACATATCACAACTGTAGAGTAATAGTCAATGGTACATTCCTGAACAAATACACTCACGGAAAGACCATAGACCAAGTACCTTTTTTTTTAGAAACCTTAACGCCCTCAAAGAAACCATATTTTTCTTAGAAATTCTTCTGCAGATACTTTGGCGTTATCCAGAAGAGGAAGTAGTTGATTTTCTCCAGATGTTCTACTTTTTTCCCGAACAAGTACATAATCAATGTCCTCCTTGAAAGAAAAGAAGCCTTAGATGCAGAGGAAGAAATGTTTAGATGTGAAGAAGAAGAAGCTTTAGATGCAAAGGAAGAAGCCTAAAGAAGAGGTAGAGGAAGAAGAAGGGTAAAGTTGGGTTTTTCTTTGACGTGAGGAAGAAGAGGGTTTTGGGAGGGAATGTCTTTTGGTATCTTAAAAACAAGTGGGTTTTGGGAGGGAAGTGGGTTTTAGGCACGTGGTTTATTTTGGACCTTCAAATAAAATGAATGGCCAAGATCATTTAATTCCAGATTCTGGAATTCCCCTGAAATTCCAGGGGATCCGGATCCATATATATATATATATATATATATAAGTTATCATCTTTCACCATTATTCCCTATTTTTTGTAATATTATATTCAATATAACATTCTTTCATTAATTTCTTTGTTTTATTTTTGACACTCATGCAGGCTACAGATATATATATATATATATAGAAGTTATCATCTTTCACCATTATTCGCTATTTTTTGTACTATTATATTCAATATAACATTCTTTGTTTTATTTTTGACACTCATGCAGGCTGCAGCATATATAAGACATGCACTAGTTCAAGAAATAAAATAATAATAGAAAAAGATATTATTTTAACAAATGGCATATTTTTAAAGAAAAAACTCCCCCAAATCCATTAGATCAGAAAAGTTGACCGGTTAATCAATACAGAGAATCCAGACGACGTACAAAAAAGAAGAAAAAAAAAAAAAAAACGCAGATGAAAAGAACAGGGGAACCTCTCCAAAGTCACCAGACCTACAAAAATGAAAAGAAAAAGGGGAATCCATGGGAGACTTGAGAGGAGAGGCAGGAAGTATTCCTATAATTAATAAGCATTTGCATCCCTCCTATCAAATCAAATAGACAGACTGTTAAAGGAAACCTATTCCAGAAACAACTCAAGAAAACCTATCCAAACATTAGTAAGACTCTTCCCCTCCCCTATTCGGTTAAATAGAAAAAAGGCACAAAATTTCAAACTTCACCCATTTGGTTAAAGTAACACCCAAAAACCTTGAAAATTTAACAAGATAAGCTAAAGAAAAACAGAAAATGAGCGCATAGAGTGATATTTACAACAAAAATTGAGTGAGAGCAGGGGAGAGAAGAAATACCCAAGGCTGGAAAAATTAAACACCGAGCTAATTCCTGTTTTGACACCGAGAAACACAAGGGCCAGAATTGGGCCAAGGTCTGCCACCCTAGCACACCGACAGTGGCCAAGCCACTATGCTTCAATCCGCACCACGATTTTTTGGAAAGGGAGGGATGGAGGGAGGGAGGGAGGAAGAGAGGGGTTTTCTGGAGAGGGAGGGAGGAGGAAGAGAGGGGTAGAGTGATTTTTGTTTTGAAAGACTAAACAAAGCCAGGGGCGTTTAAATTTTGAATTTCAAATTTATTTACACGTGACATATTTTAGGCCCTTTGTTGTAACGGACAGCTTAGATTAACAAAAGTGTTGGCGGGCAATTTTAAAGGATTGCCGGGAATCCCAATCCTGTATATATATATATATATATATATATATATAATGTCTTAACACAGACCAAATTTTGTCACGTTTTATTGATGAGAGATGACACATCAGCATATAAGACAATAAGAGTGAGTGTCATAAAAATACACAAGATATCATAAAATAATTTCTACCTAGGATGAGGAGGACACAATAAACATATCACTCTCTCTTTTCATTTATCACTCTCTTAATCATTCCCTCATTGACAAAGGAAATAACTCGTGAAATTAAAAACAAATAAAAAATTAGATTCTAAACAGTTTGATTTGAAAAGCGCGTTTCTTGTTTTAAATTTGACATTTTTTTTTAGGATGTCACCACGGTGTTCATTTGTCAATTAAGAACGGTCTTAAATTAGATGATAAAATAAAATTGAAAATGCATTATAGTGAGAAACGTTTCTATAAATAGCATTGCCTTACCAAAAAAAAAAAAAAACTTAATTTGTTAGAGGATCCAAAGTCTCTTCACTGGGAAAGAAAAAAGGATTTCTATCGTTTTCATTAATCATCTCAGTCAGACTTAATTTACAGATTATACAATAATAAATTATATAGCAGATTAGTTTTTGCCAACAAAGACACTAAAAAAAACCAAACAAAAGCTAATTCATGTGGACAAACCCATAAGATTCCAATTAAGATGTAAAAAAAGAAAATAAAGCGCACGGGACGTCCTTTACGCTTCATTGTTGGGAAACAACGTAAAACTCGTTGCTTGAGTGACGTGTGCAGATGTGATCCAAACCCTAGAAATATATATCGAGGTGGACGCCCAATCTGGTCATTTCTGTATTATAAAGCTATAAAGCCATCTCCTTAATTTAACTGTCACTGACTCACTATCACTATCACTATCACTATCTTATCTTGGGAATGGATGAGCGTTTGAGGGATGCTGCTAAGCAAGGATGTATTGATGCCTTGCACTCATTGATGCAAATGGATGTTGCTGAAAAGGAAAGAATAAAATGAATGGATGAGCGTTTGAGGCATGCTGCTGAGCAAGGAAGCATTGATGCATTGTATGCATTGATAAAAGAACATGCAAATGTTTTGGACAGAATCGAAGGCATTCTATTTGTTGAGACTCCTTTACACATAGCTTCATCTGCAAGGCACACCTGGTTTGCTATGGAGATCATGAGGTTAAAGTCTTCATTTGCTAGGAAGCTTGGTCAAGATGGCTTCTCCCCCATGCACCTTGCTCTGCAAAATAACCAAACCCAATTGGTGGAGCGGCTACTTGATGTTGATAGCAACATTGTTCGTGTCCCAGGACAGGAGGGTGCGACTCCTTTTCATTACGTAGCTCAAATGGGAAACATTGAACTTTTAACCAAATTTTCTAAGGGCTGCCCGAAGTCTTATGAAGATGTGACAATTCGAAGCGAGAATGTCCTGCATGTAGCCTTGAAATATGACAACTTCGAAGCTTTTCGACTCCTGCTAGGATGGATTCGGCAAGCTTGCTTTAAAGATGCCTCATCGTGGGAGAGCAAACTGCTACATTGGGAGGATGAAAAGCACAACTCTCTGTTGCACGTTGCAGTATCCAAAAATCAACCCGAGGCAAGTCCTAATTTCCACTCAAGTTTTATAGAGTTGGTATATGTTGTGCAAAGGATTCAATCTCCAAAAATTGTCTTCAAAATTTTTAGTTAAGCTTTCGGTCGTGTGATAGTTGTTTTTATTTTTGTTCTTGGGGCGAGTGTTTGGATGAGTAATTATGTATCTCTACTTGTCTACGTCTTGCAGGTAGTGTCGTTGTTACTGGATACAGGATTTGTTGATTTAGACGCCAAGAATTTAGAGGGTGATACGGTCTTTGACATCTTGGCCAAGGTGGACAACCAACGGGTCAGTGATATGCTCATGCGACGAAAACGTCCTGCCAGATGTTTAACTGCACTTGGATATTGCTTAATATATTTATATAGACTTGCATATTGCTTATTATTTCCTCTCATAGTACTGCATCGACAACGTCGTGTAAATTTGATCCAAACTCTTGAGAAGTGTGGCGTAAAAATACGTCGTCAGCAAACAGTTATAACAGAGGAGAAGAGGAATGCCCTGTTGGTTGTTGCTGCATTGCTAATAACGGTCACCTACCAAGTAGCACTAAGCCCTGCAGATAAGCAATACCGGGGCCAATCAGCAATTCAACTTCACAGCCCAGAATCCTATCAACGCTACCGGTGCCAATCAGTACTTCAACTGCACTGCCCGCTTCAACGCTAGCAGTAGTAAAGTTAAACCAATCAGAAACCTAGCTGGAGACGTGTTCCTTTGGTGTAACGCTCTAACCTTTTACCTAACAAACTTTACACTTTTCTTCCTCCTCCCTCCTGATTTTCATGGAATCGTGCTCTTCATCCTCCTTCTAATCCTCTCTTATGGCTTTTGCTTTTCAACTCCGTTATTAAGTACTCCTATTCTAGGCGTTCTTGGTCCAGTGTTGCTTCTGCCAGTTTATTTACTTCCTTGGATAAGTATTTTCAGACTCAAACATTTTTCTTCCGATATAGAGTGAAAGTGATTGTCACGCACAGCATGCATGTGTCGGTGGCATGATGCTAATTCCCCAACACAGTTATATGCAAGTGCCACCGCAAATCTTCTCTTTCTTACTCACCCGCCATCCATCCTTCTCCTCTAATTAATTGTATAGAACAAAATGTTTGATTTAATTAAACTTTTTTATATAAAACAAAATGTTTGATTGGGCTAAAGACAAATATTAATGGGGCTTTTTTTTCTCCTTAGTTGGGCCTTATTAAATGGAAAGAAAAAAAGCCTTCTGACTCTTTTCAACATTGAAATCCACATAAAAAATAAATAAATCTTAAATTAATAGAAATACTTTCTCTTTGGTTTATTTCCTAGCCACTCCATAATCGAGATCAAGACCAAGAGCCGTTCAGCATTAAATATCTTTTATACCAAACACATTAGTATATATATCAACTATTAATGTGGACATGGATGAATTTGTTTTTATATTTTTCTTAAAAGAGCATAACTACTCGACCTACTTCTAATTGGCATTTTATAATTTTCTCTTCTATCCATCAAGTCTCATGTCTCCATAACATTTTTACATTGAAACCTTAACCGTCTAAAATTTGATCAGCATTCAGTACTCCTCAAACGAAATTCACCGTTTGTTTCACACATACTCAATACAAAAAGTACAACATTGATAAAGGAAAGACCAAATGACAATAGGAAAAACCCCATCTTTCGAACCTTGTTCTGCAGCCTCCTCATGCACTTCTTCAATATAGGCCTCAACAAAGGATATTTTTTCCAATATTCAATTATCCTTTATAAACCCTAAGTGATGCAGGAGAAATTTGAAAAAAAATTGCTATTTTAATTATGCATGTGTTCAAAACTAGATTCCAGTTTAAAACTTTTGATTGATTTATAATTTTGCACCCATGTAAACAATTGTTTTTTTTTTTTTTTTTTTTTAACATTTAATTGAGAATTTTCAATGAATTTTTTTTTTTCAATTAAATTTTGATTTGCTGCTAGGTTTAGGTTTTTGAAAATCAGAATCCATAATATTATTTGAAAAAAAAAAAATTTATTTTTGTTTTCAATAATTTTGTAAACTTTAGTAACATGTTAAACTTGACACATTACTAAAACTTTAGTAATGTGTAGTCCAAAATAAATTGCCAATTTTCACGGATGAAATATGACTATATATATATATATATATAGTCATATTTCGTCCATGAAAATTGGCAATTTATTTTGGATTACATTTAACCACATTATAAAAGGACATAATTTTGAACCCATTGAATTGAACAACAAAAAAGCCGTAATGAAATCTATTTAATTTGTTGTTTTTCAATGGACCATAATTTTGTCGACACCCTTAGAGGAAAACAAAAGCAATTGAGAATAATGTTGAGATAATGAAGAGAGAAACACCATGTAGAAACTGCAGAAAAATCCCAAATGAATATTCTAACAAAATGAGTATTCTAGCAAAATGTTGTAAAACGTTTTAGGATTGAGACTTGAGCCATTTTTTAATTTGGGGTTTGTGCAGGAAAATTTTTGAACTAACCATTAAAACGTGTTTTCAAATAGAGTACTCATCAAAAATAATAACAGCAAATCGAACAATAACGGTGAATGACAGTGTTAACATAAACAATAACATTGAACAATGGCAATTTGTTAACATAATAAAAACAAGGGAAAAATATAAAATGGCCCCTCAAACTACTAGTCATTTGTAATTTAGCCCCTCAATGTTTAAAATGTAATAAAGTAGCCCCCAAACTACCAATTAGTTGCAATTTGGCTACTCCGTTAGTTAACACCATCAAAATGGATGGAAAATGCAAAACAACGTCGTTTTGTTGAGGTTAAGTTACTAAAATACCCTTTTTTAAAAATAAATCAAATTAAAAATAAATCCAACTAAACTTGTCGTTTAGGGTTTCAAAAAAAACTCCTTGCAACACTACAACACGACAACAACAGTTTGAAAGCAACTAGACAACCCACGTCCAACTAGACAACCACGTCCAACAGCTACAACCTTCATCCAACAGTTTTCACGTGAGAAAAAGATCAGTTTCCTTAGGGGTCGGCTTGAAAAAGATCAGTTTTTTACGTTCGATTTGTTCCTTTCAAGATTTCAGTTCGATTTCAGTTCGTCACGCCGTCAGATTTCAGCAAACAAAAGAGCCCATTCCAGCAGTTTTCAGTTTGTCACGCCGTTTTTAGTTCGTCACTTCACTTTGCCTCACCTGCAATTTGTTCAGCCAACCCATTAAGTTCACAAAAAACATATAGATCGTGGGGGAAAAGACGTCTTCCTTTCAAGATTTCGGCCACTAAAGGTTTGACACTAAATTTAATTGAGTTTTCTTATTTTTAGGGTTTGTGGAGTTCTCTTTCTCGATGGGTTTAGGTTTTCTTTATTGATGTTTTGATTTGGGTGAAGGGAAATTGATTTTATGGTGAAAGGAAAATGATATGGGTCTTTGTTTTTTTGTTTTTTTGTTTTTTTTTTTTTTTTTGTATATTTTTTTGCTTGTTTGCTTGTTGGGGATTTTGGTTTCATTGAATAATATTTGTAGTTTTTGGTTGATGGGTTTATTGTCTGCTTATTTTCTGATGGGTTTTACGCATAGGGGTTGATGGGTTTTGTGGATTTTATATGCTATGGGTATAGTTTTCCTTTTTTTTTTCTGTGGTCCCCTACGTAAAGTATGATATTGACATTCAGAGTAAATGGTTTCTATTTTAAGTCCAAGCCAATATCTTTGAAATGAAAACGATGCACATGCTTGGTTGTTGAGACAATAAATGTGTCAAATTTTCTCAAAAGCATTATGAGAGCCCACAACTATAATATTCTACCTCATCAGCTAATTATATCTGCAACATCAACAATAGGTTTCTTCTAGGCTTCTGCTACTTCCATGGCTGGGAAACATTAATTAAAGAAATATTTCTTTTCTCATCACTACCTCTTCAACATAATATATAAATGTCGTCTGGGCGGTCCCTATATCGCGCGTTTGGCCTCACCTATATATGTTGGAAACAAAATTAGATCTTAAAAGTTTATTGATGAGACGTGTTTGGTGCCATTAATTCTTTTGTTAAAAAAAATTTATATATATATGCTTTTTCGATTAAGAGGGCTTTTCAGTGATGCTTGTGATCTGTCCATTCTTAAGACGACAGGAAAAATTAAATGATATTGTTGTGAACGTTCTCAATCAAGGTAATTAGATGAATTAGTTTTCTTGTCAATCCACTTTCATTGGTTTTCTTGAATTTAATTAGATGAATTAGCTTTATAAAATTTTGGTTATGTTTGTTTAAAAAGAATTAAATACTACTTTATTTCATTAAAACCCATCAATTCATTTACTAAAACTCCCTTTGTGCATGTCATCAGACACCATCAAAATTTAGTGACTTCATAAAGAGCAGACAATGAATATAGATGTCCCTCTTTGCCAATTATAATACATATGATGTATTTCTCGAATCTAGATGTGTGTGTGTGTCCCGTGCCCATTTGTATTCTATCTAGAATAATCCCAACAGGATTTGACCTTAAGAAGATGTTGAACAAGTGTAAAGGAGAAATGTTTTGAGACAATCTTTTTTGGCCTTTCCATCACATGTATGCGACTTAACATTGTAAACTACAAACCCAAATTATTTAATGCATGTGTAGAGATGAGATATTTTTCTGCGGAACCAAACAGAAAAGAAAAATGTGGATGCAAGAAAACCAAAGAAAGTGATAATAAGAACATGAGAGGCGACCATTTGTTTGAAGGATAAAAAGCAAGCTAGGTAGCACCATCAATCACGCACATATAACAACATGCATGGGGCTAACTGATGACCATGATGGATGGTGGGGTTTTTTCTACATGTAATACCTGAACTGCCAATAATGAATCTCATGTGCATTTGACCATTTAATTATTAAATCTATTGCCTGCATGTGCATGCTATACTAAAAACAACATATCTTATCATACATGTGAAATAGTAATTATTGATTAACTTTAATTAATTAATTAATTAATATGTACTTAATATTTACTTAAGCTTGATTTGTTTAATATTTTATTCATTTGTTAATTTTCTTTATTTCTTTTATTGTTTAGGATGACTACATGAGAGTTTGTATTTGAGGTGCATCACGGTGGTAAGATTAATAGGGGGTTTCATAGACCCAAGAATCTAAGGAAATGGTATACAGCCAAAGCCATAAAGCTTGGATTATTAATCATGCATACGATCACCCATGCAGCCACCAAGAGTTTTATTGCTAATGGAACTTGCAGAAACAAATAACAGGGTAATCGTGCTGGATTCAACATTGGGTAGGTAGATGTTGAACACAGTTTTCACTTTCAGCTTTTTCCTCACGGGCCTGACAGTCATCATTTCTAGGTGATATCTTGGAGCCATCATAAATCCAATTCCTCCTTCATTCAACCACCTCTTCACCCCCTAAGTCAAGAAAAAGAACAAGAAACTAAATTAGTATAGGCATAAATCGTTTGTTCAGAAGTTTGGTACTCTTTTCATATTCCATAAGTTGAGCCAAACACAAAACGGCATTGCATTTCTTTTTTCTTGTTCGCTGCTACATGTATTGTGTTATTAAGGCAACAAAATATGAAGAAATGGGCCTTGGCTTAGAATGCTTAACCAATCATGTTCTGAAAATCACAAGTAAAGACACTAACACACCTTAACAACAATATGACAACAATCACCCCAAAGTTCCAATCAGCCACCAACACAACAAAATAACAAAAGGGCAAATTCCCAAACAGAAACCCTAATTCTAGAGCGAATCAAAAATCCCACAAATCATCACAATTTCGAGCTTCAATCCAATGGATATAACGAAAATCATAAGAAAATGTTAGAGATATACCTCACTACAACACTTGGCCAAAACCCCTCTTCTTCTTCTTCTAGAGCTCTCTCGGGTTCTCTCACTCTAAAACCAAACCTAAAAGTACAAGACGTTCTTCTTATAATTTGTTGAACAAATTACAAGTCTTCTTGTCCGCCGCCTGTGGGGGGAATATTGTTTATATTCGCCGGATCGGAGGAGCGAAGCCACCGGAGGTGTGAGAGAGAGATCGAGAGCTGCATGCCGGAGTACTGAGGGAGAGAGAACTGAGTGAGAGAGAGAAAGCTGAGTGAAAATTAATTTGCAGATCTGCAAGCAAAGATTAAAATCAGACAAATTAACAACAACAAAAAAAAATCCACAAGAACAAATGCCAGATCGGAAAGTTAGAGAGCGAGAGAGAGTACCCGACAATTTATTAAGAAAAAATAGAGCACCTGGTATCAAGGCAAGGGAGGAGATGGAGAGGGCACTCCTCAAAGGATTGGGAAACCCATCTCAGGCGCAGTGGAGACGATGGAGAATGGCTTATGCGGATTGGGTAAATAATAGTCAATTACTTTATTTTTTTGGGGCATTGGCTGAAAAGCACCCCTAATTTGCGACGCTTGGCTGAAAACGCCCCTATAATTTGGGGGTGCTTGGCTAGAAAGCGCCCATAAACAAGCGCCCCTAATATATTAAATTGGGGCGCTTGTCTCGCTGGAACACCCATTATTATTGGAGGTGTTTTATTGGGCAAGCGTCTCTAATTTGTTTTAGGGTCGTTCGCACTGTAAAACGCCACCATATGAAGGCGTTTAATTAAAACGCCCCTATATCAAGCGTTAGCAAATATGGTTTTTTTTGTAGTGTCAGCTATTTGGGCATTGAACTATGACACAGGAAGCATAGCTTCTACGTCAACCAAGATAAAATAATCACACAACATTGATCACCTTCGTTCTGCATATTTCATAAATGAGAATCAGTCACAAATTATTCGTTCTATATATTTAAAGAACCTGAATAAAACATCCAACTTCTAAACTCAAAAACTAGGACAGTAATTATCTATAATCTTTATGGAAAAAATAAAGGTTCCCCTATTCTAAGATGTAAACAACAAATTTACATTTTGCTCCTCATATACTATCCTTCCATGCACCACAAGAACTTAAAGTTAAAGTTTCAAGTAAACAGGGATAAGGATGAACTCGGTTAAGGACAATCACACACCAATGAAAAAACTTCATAACATACAATGGGTGACAGAAACTGGATAAATGTTGACCTATTAAGAATTTAAGTATAAAGCCCCCATTGCCACTCCCTCGCAGCTGCCATTGAATATTTTTCTTAATTTTGATGTACTGTTGGATAAAATAAGAAAAGCACATGTGAAACATGATATGGTCCTGAGAAAATCCAATTTCACTTCTATGCTTTATCATTCTCCCTTTTTTTGGTTAAAAATATAAACTGGAAAAAAAAATGAAAATATTTGCTTTTAGTGTTGAATATTGACATTGAAGAGGAGGGAGGGATCACAATAAATGTAATCTAAAAGTCTGAACTAAATTGACAAAATCAAACTTTATACGGTCAAAATTGACAACAAACCTACTAAGAAAAAAAATCCCCTCTAAAATACACTAATTGAATGTCCTCAATCTCATTTAAAAGAGAGAGTACAAACTGGATAAATGTTGACCTATTAAGAATTTAAGTATAAAGCCCCCATTGCCACTCCCTCGTAGCTGCCATTGAATATTTTTCTTAATTTTGATGTACTGTTGGATAAAATAAGAAAAGCACATGTGAAACCTGATATGGTCCTGAGAAAATCCAATTTCACTTCTATGCTTTATCATTCTCCCTTTTTTTGGTTAAAAATATAAACTGGAAAAAAAAATGAAAATATTTGCTTTTAGTGTTGAATATTGACATTGAAGATGAGGGAGGGATCACAATAAATGTAATCTAAAAGTCTGAACTAAATTGACAAAATCAAACTTTATACGGTCAAAATTGACAACAAACCTACTAAGAAAAAAAATCCCCTCTAAAATACACTAATTGAATGTCCTCAATCTCATTTAAAAGAGAGAGTACAAAACACTCTTTAAGAAATGTGAAAACAGAACAACATGGCTATGCTCAGGAATGCAATTTCACTTCTATCTTCTATCATTCTTGACAACAAAACCAGACAAGTGAGGTGGAATAAACTTCAAATTTAATGTAAGCATTGCAAAATTGTTCCTACATTACACATGAAGAATAAATAAATAAATACATGAAAAAATAGTAACTTCTTCCTTCTTTTTTATCTTGTTGGGGTTCTGAGAAGATTTGGATTTGACAAATGACTATTCTTTTATGCAATGGGACTCTTAGCACACAACTGAGTGCCCAAAATAATAATAATAATAATGACTTATCTTTTTGATAAACCTTTTTTTTTTTTTTTTTTTGGTAAGAATTTGATCAACTGATTGGAATGTTCCATCAGATGCTGAAACCATTTTTCTACTTCTTTGAATTTTTCGTCAACTAATTGGACTTTTAATCCTTCTTCTTTGACTTATCTTTTTAATCTACTTTTTTTTTTTTTTTTTGTAAGCATTTGATCAACTGATTGGAGTGTACAATCAGATGCTGAAATCATTTATCTTCTTGATTGGAGTTCTATTCCCATATCAATACCCTCTCCAGTCTCTCCCATAGCATTATGGCTGAAGATTTGAGGTTTTCGGACATCCCCCAAAAATCACCAAATCAAAACTCCTCTCGAAACCCAATTGGTTTGACAGCCCAGAACATTTCAATTCAACCACAAAACCTCCAAAATCAAACCCCAAAATTTGCAATCAATTAATCAACTACAACTGAAGAAGAACACCTAATCAACCCTTCAATCACCGAAACAAATACCCAAATTGATTTTAGCTTCATCAACCACAATCACCCGAAATCAATATGAAACAGAGACCGAAATAACGAATCTAAACCACAATACATGTCAATATAAGACCTACAAAGAAATAAGTACCAAATCACAAAACACATCAAATGAAACCCTATCTTCTTCCAAAACAAACCGAGAGATGAGAGATAGAAATACAAAGAGGGAAAAACGAAAACAAAAACAGAGAGATGAGAGATAGAAATACAGAGAGAGGGCGAGAGATGAGAGATAGAAGAGACGGATAGAGAGATACCTGGAATCGAGAGACTGAACGGCCGCGATTCACAAACAAACCCTAAGAAACTTATTTCGTAAAACCCCTAATTTTTAAAACCATCGTTGACGAGCTGTGAGCCGGAGAGGGGAAGGTTTTGAGCTTGAAGTGACGAACTGGAATGAAGAAGACGAAGAAAACGAAGTGAGAAACAGGCTGGATGGAAGGATGATATGTTGTCGTGCAATAGATTTTTTTAAAGCAAAACGACAATGTTTAGTTGGATTTGTCTTTAATTTTATTTTATTTTAAAAAGGGTAATTTTGTAACTTAACCTCAACAAAACGACATCTCTTTTGCATTTTCCATCCATTTTGACGGTGTTAACTAATGGAGTGGCCAAATTGCAACTAATTGGTAGTTTGGAGGGCTACTTTATTACATTTTAAATATTGGGGGGCTAAATTACAAATCACTGGTAGTTTGGAGGGCCATTTTATATTTTTCACTAAAAACAATTGAAATTTAAACAATCTTCCATTGACTAAATATCATAATAAACTAAAATAAATGCACACAGTAAATGGCAGTTTGTAAACATAATAAGTACAATTTAAACTAAATTTTTAAAAGGAATAGAATAAACTTACTGGGTGTAGAATGAATGATGTTTCAGAGGGTATAATGAGATATTAGACATAAGAGAATTGTAAGTGTTTGCTGCTGAATGGGGTAGAAACTGTTTTTGTAGTTTTAATTTGTTTTTGTTTTTTAAAATGTTGATGGTGGTTGAGCGTACAGTACCCAATTCAATGCCATTAACGCCCATTTTTCCCAATTCCCCTAATATCAATTCACTACACCCATATATGGCCTAAAATAAACGTATTAGAAAAAAAATCTAAAAGGAATCTAAAATAAACATATTTCAATGAAATTCAATAAACAGAAAGCCAGGAAGAAGATGGAGATCTAATTGGCAATCCAAAAGGTAATTAAATTTTGAAAAGAGATAAAATAAACTTACTCGATGTTGATAGAGTGAAATTTCAGAGGGTTGTGAAACAATTGGAAAGAACAACAAAATAGAGGATGAGAGACAGAGCAGTTTCATGGCTAAAAGAAACTGTACAAAGTTACATATTTTGAACTTTTGATGGTAGTTGAGCGTGAGAAACAGAGAGCAATTTGAAGCGATGTGAAAAGGTGTTACGTGTGTTTTGATTTACAAACTTAAACACACAGTTTCATTTAAAATAATCACTTGTCAGATTAATGGAATGCCACATGTCATGATATTTTGTTATGTTATTTCATTCTTCGATATTTTTTTCCTTATATTTTGTTCTAATTTATATATATTTTTATTCAAATTGATTATTTTTCTTTTGTAAATTTTACGTTGAATTGAAGGAAATGATGGTGAAAAAGAGGCATGAGATATGAGGTATGAATTTTTAGATTATGTTGATGTTCATTGAGTTTTTTTTTTTTTTTTCTTTTTTTTTTTTCTTCAGTTTGTCCTAAAAGTAGTTCATTTTATGTTATATATGTGAATGATAGTTGAAAAAAAAAAAAAAGACAAACTTTATTTGATAATACTTTTTTTCCTATACCTCTTAATTTCATTAGATCTAGGAAAAATAAAGAGAAAGAGATATTTATTTCATGTTGCTTTATTTTTCATTTTTTTTCCTTATTTTATGTTCTAATTTATATATTATTTTTCATTTAAATTTCTTATTTTTCTTTTGTAAATTTAATTGACTTTATTGTTCTTTTTTTTTTTTTTTTGTGTGTTTTAATATTCCTTCCATGATTTTTTATCTCTTTCTTTTATGAAAGAGATAAAACTACTCATATGGGAATAAATATTTTAACATGTTTTATGGGTCTTATGTTTTAATTGATGCCAAAGTTTTATGTGTTTTTTTTTTTTTTTTAGTGATTTACTATGTATTTTTTAATGTGCTTAAATTAAAATTAATTAAGTGTCTTATGTTTTAACTGATTCTTTCCATTTTAAATTATACATATGAGAATGTTTTAATATGTTTTAATTTATATGAATTAAAACTAAAATTATATATGGTTCTTATGACAGTATATTTTTATGTGATAAAAATGATATGTGTTAATAATAAAAATGCCCCTTTTTCTCTCTAGCGTCAAACCCTAGAGTAGAAGCTAAAATTTCCACGTCTCCCTCAGATTGTAGAGAAGGTTTTGCTGAACGAAGTTGTTTGAGAACTAATGGCGGAGGATCTTGCGAAGTTATGGGGGAAGCTGTCTCTCGACGAGGGGAGATAACGGAGGTGGAGATACAACCGCAGACGGTGGAAGGGGCAGTATCACGAGGGAACCATTGCCTAGTGGGCAAACTATTATCGGAGCGTTTTGTCGGGAAAGAGGTTATTAAGAGAACTTTGATCAAAGGTTGGCGCCCTTCGGGACACCTTTCGTTCAAAGTCCTTGGAGAAAACCTGTTTTTACTAGAATTCAAACATGAATGGGACAAAAGTACTGGTGTTGGAAGGCAGACCATGGATCTTCGAAGGCATTCTTTTCTCCGTTGAAGATTTTGAGGGCCTATCTTCCCCATCTGAAATTGGTTTTGATCAGGCAGTTTTTTTGGGTTAGGATGCGCAATCTCCCATTGGTGTGTATAGGGAAGGAAGTTGGGTTTTAAATAGGTTCCACGGTGGGAACGGTAGAGGAAGTTGACACGGATGAGAACGGAGTGGGTTGGTGTGAATACCTTCAAGTTCGAATCCGGATTGATATTACTAAGCCTCTGGCAAGAGGAAGAGTCATCAAGCTACTAGGTAAACAAACCTTGATTGCCTTTCAATATGAGAAACTCCCCAAACATTGTTATGACTGTGGGAAAATCTGGCATGGTCGGGAAGGATGCCTTTTTAGAGGAGGAACCGGAATTACTGAAAAGGAGAAGCAGTACGGTCCACAATTGCAGGTCCCATCTCCGCGCCGAAGGCAAGACTTCTCCAACGTCCATCATCAGGAATGGAAGGGGGCAGATTTGCATCCTAGGAAACATCCTGAAGAGGGAGAGAGGGGAAGCAGAACCAGGGGAAGTCGAATATCAGATGATAACTCTAGTGGCATGACGCCACCACAGGCAGAGAAGTCAGCTCCTCAGGGAGGGCAGAGAAGCAGCCGGGAGCGAGGGGCGCCGCCAATGGCGGAGGAGGCAGGCATTAATGGAAAGAAAGTAACGACGGGCGATAATTATGGTTAATTAAATGACCTGCCAAATAGAGCACCTGTTATGTTTCATAAAGATCCTTCCGATCTGAGCAATTATGGAAGGGAGACGTTACAGGAGGCTGAAAAAGGAAGGGACCATGTGGAGTGGCAGGAGGCACAGGTAAGGAAAGAACCCAGTGTGAATTTGGAAAATGTGGCGTTTCTAAAAGGGAAATTTGAACAGATGTTTGCAAAAGAAAGTATTAATGGAGAAACAGCTGGGGGAGGAAAATCTGGAAGAATAATTCCAAAGGAGGACGTGATGCCACATGCACCAGCAACAATAATTAGGGGAATCGATTCACGTGGAGGTCAGCTGCAGGAAGGGGGGGAAAAACAACCCACGTGGAATCATCCTGGAAGAGACATGCTAGATCAGGCCAAAGTCGACAATCAGCAATTTTAGAATATTCCTTGCACGGGAAGAGAATGATATCTGGTGACAAAGGGGGAGTGGATGATGTGGCAACGGCTAGCACTAAAAGGCGCACGAAACAAAAGAGAGCTCATACGCTCGAGTTGCAAGATGAAACGAACGACCAACTTAGTGGATCGAGCATGGCGGGGTCTGGATCACAGCCCCGCCGACCGATATGAAAATCCTATGTTGGAATTGTCGCGGGCTTGGGAACCTGGAGACAGTTTGCGAGCTTTGCCGGATGGTAAAGGAGAAGTGTTCCGATTTGGTTTTCTTAATGGAAACCAAACTTTGTAGTAATAAAATGTCTGTGATAAAGCGACGAACGGGCCTTGATAATTTGTTAGCTGTTGACTGCGTCGGAAGAAGCAGAGGTTTGGCGTTGTTGTGGAAAGAGGGACTAGATATCGAAATTCAAAATTACAGCCGAAGGCACATTAATGCCATTGTGTCAACCCAAACGGTCGGTTCATGGACGTTTACCGGGTTTTATGGTCACCCAGAAACACATAAGAGACAAGAAGCATGGGGGTTAATGCGACATCTTAAAACCCTGGTACCTGGTCCTTGGGTGTGTGCCGGGGATTTCAATGAAATCCTTGACCATTCCGAAAAAGTAGGAGGGAAACGGTGACCAAACTATCTAATGGAAAACTTTAGGTCCACTCTTGAGTTTTGTGGTCTCCATGAGCTTGAGAGTCGGGGCCCGATGTGTACATGGAATAATGGGCGAGAAGCAGAAAATTTCACCATGGAAAAACTTGACAGGGTAGTAGCGAATCATGAATGGCTGGTCAGGTTCCCTAAGGTGGAGGTATCTGTTAACGCTGCAATTTTTTCAG
Source organism: Corylus americana (assembly GCA_036287905.1). Taxonomy (NCBI): domain Eukaryota; kingdom Viridiplantae; phylum Streptophyta; class Magnoliopsida; order Fagales; family Betulaceae; genus Corylus; species Corylus americana. The sequence goes on from CP125823.1 coordinate 14,540,185, forward strand.
ATCATTTACCACTTTCCATCAATGTATATGGTGGCATGAATATCTGAAGAAAGGGACGTGGATTTCGGTACGAGGCAAAGTGGGCTGATAATCAGGATTGCAAAGCCGTGATTAAAAGAATATGGCGGGTCAAGGAAAACCATCACGGAACGTGGGAATCGGTGAATAGCAAGCAGAGTTTAATGAAGTGGCAAAAATTGCATGGGAGGAACGTGGGTTAGAGAATACAGCAGCTATCTACAGACTTGCTCACAGCTCAGTCCTCACTTGATGTTTCGGCCAGCTCCCTTCTACGTCGGCTTAAAGCTGAGCTAGCCGAAACACAAACCAAAGACGACATGTATTGGAGAGAGAGGGCGAAAGAAGATTGGTTGAGGTTTGGGGATCAAAACTCTCGGTATTGTCACGCCTGTGCAAGCCAAAAAAAGAAGTCAAGCATGCTGTTGACTATCACTGACGTACAGGGCAGGAAATGGGAGAACCAGGCTAGCATTGGTGATGCTTTTGTCCAATACTTCCAAGAGTTGTTTAGTGCAAGGGGGCCAAGAAATCTGGAGCCCATACTAGGGCATATGGAAGCACAGGTTACACCGGCTATGAATGACATCCCTGTTGCAAGAATTTACGGTTGATAAGGTGGGGAGAGCCCTTATGCAAATGGACCCTCTAAAAGCGCCTGGCCCGGATGGTTCTTCCGCTAGTTTTTTCCAAAAAAACTGGGCATCCATTGGAGGAGAGGTTAGCCAAGCTGTAATTCATATTCTAAAAAATGGTTTCATGAATAAAGAGCTTAATTTGACGTATATTGCGTTGATACCGAAAATTGTGAATCTATCCTGTGTGACTGAGTTTCGACCAATTAGTCTATGCAATGTATTTTATAAGTTGATATCAAAAACTCTTGCAAATAGACTCAAAGTGGTGCTCCCTGAAATTATCTCCCATAACCAAAGTGCATTCATACCAGGCCGTCTTATCACGGACAACATATTGGCGGCTTATGAAACGCTTCATACGATGAATACAAAGATGTGGGGGAAAGTTGCTTATATGGCTGTAAAGCTTGATATGAGCAAAGCTTATGATAGGGTGGAGTGGGACTTTTTGGAAGCGGTCATGAGTCGAATGGGCTTTGATAGACGATGGATACATATGGTCATGATGTGTGTTAAATCAGCTACCTATGAGGTCCTCGTGAATGGATTCCCAACGGGGCGGATTATTCCCTCCAGGGGCATTCGTCAAGAGGACCCTATCTCACCTTATTTGTTTTTGTTATGTGCAGAAGCTCTTAGTACTCTGTTATCATAGGCGGAGTGCAATGGTGACCTACCTGGAGTTCCCACCTCAAAAAAGGGACCAAGACTGAACCATCTTTTCTCCGCCGACGATAGCTTGCTGTTTTTTAAAGCTACCTCGACTCACTGGCATCATTTGACAAATATTCTAGCTCAGTATGAATAGGCCTTTGGTCAGCGCTTAAATCAAGCCAAAACATCGATTTTCTTCAGCCGGAATATTTCCCCAGATCAGAAGAAGGAGATTTTGAGATTATCAAGAATTTCGGAGAATCAAAGATATGATAAATACCTCGGCCTACCTGCTCTTGTAGGCAAATCCCAAAATCAGCCTTTTCGAAGTATAAGGGACAGAGTTAATCGACGTCTTGGAGACTGGAAGCTAAAATTGTTATCACAAGCCGGCAAGGAGATATTGTTGAAAGCAGTGATCCAAGCAATCCCGACATATAGTATGAATATATTCCTCCTCCCAAAAGGTTTATGTACTGAAATTAATTCGTTAATGCAGAAATTTTGGTGGGGGTCTCATGGGAAAGAGCATGGTATTCATTGGATGAGGTGGAGTAAATTGGGATTGTCGAAAGAACAGAGTGGATTGGGCTTTCGTGATTTGGTGAATTTTAATAAGGCCCTCCTAGCGAAACAATTTTGGCGGTTACTACAAGCTCCGGAAACTCTTACGGCGAGAATCATAAAAGCAAAATATTATCGCAACACATCGTTATTAGAAGCCAAGTTGAAATCGAAACCCTCCTTTGCTTGGCGCAGCATCTTTGGTTCTAAGGAAATTATTGAGGAAGGGATGATGTGGCGCATTGGCAACGGACAATCGGTGAATATTTGGGGGGACAAATGGATCCCATGTCACTCCACATATAAGCCCTATTCCCCCCCAGCGGTTCTGAACTCAGGAAGCAAGGTGAGTGCTCTTTTTGCACCAGGAATTGTAGGGTGGAATCATTCTTTGCTGTCAAGAATATTTTCTGAAGAGGAGGTGACGGCCATTCAATCTATTCCAGTCAGCCATATGAACCAACCAGACATCCGGATTTGGAGGGGGACAAATACGGGGATTTTCTCAGTCAAGAGCGCATATCACCTAGCCAACAAGATGGAAAGCAGAAAGAATCCGGAAGGCTCCACTCCGAAGGAGGAGAGCTTTCTATGGAAGAAAATCTGGAAATTGCCTATTCCAAACGCTACAAGGAATTTTTTTTGGAGGGCCTGCCACAACCTACTACCGACTAGGGATAATCTCCTCAAGAGGAAGGTGGTGAAGGACCCAATGTGCCCGATATGTGAAAGGGAGCCGGAAACAGTGATGCATGCATTATGGGGATGCCCAGCGGCTTCGGACGTCTGGGGTAGCAGCAGACGAGTGTTCCAGAAAAGTGTGCAGGAAGGAACAATTTTTTTGCAATTAGTGGAACAGCTATTTTCCAAATGTGAGCTGGAGGAGTATGTGATGTTTGTGACACTCGCTCGAAACAAATGGTTAAGGCGAAACAACTGGATCCATGAAGGCCAGTTTTTCAGCCCAGAAGCTCTAATACGGCGATCAGTGGATGCTATTACGGATTTCAAGCGTATTAACAACCGGGACTCCAGCAGAGCGCAAAGGACTCAAGTTGACCGTGGAAAATCATGGCAAGCTCTGGAAATAGAGAGCTACAAAGTGGCCATAGACAAATCTCAGGGCAAAGTGGGGATAGGAATCATAATCAGGGGGGAGAGAGGGCAAGTTGTTGCGGCAATGACCAAAATACGAATGGGCACTTTGGAGCCGTCAATCGGGGAAGCTCTTGGAGCCTTTCATGCTGCCCATTTTATGAAAGAGTTGGGACTGCAACACGTGATATTGGAAGGAGATGCTAAACAAATAGTGGATGCGTTAATGCCTCAACAAGCACGTGGAGTCGTTTTGGGCATCTGGTAGACAATACTAGGAACCTCCTACGGACTTTCCCACGATGGTCGTGTGTTTTTGTTCACAGGGAAGCGAATGAGGCTGCTCACAGATTAGCGAAAGCAGCTACAACCGATGTCGGTGAAAGAATTTGGAGGAACCATAATCCAAGTCCTATTAGTGATATTGTATTGAAGGAGCAAATAATTACCTTCAAGTTGAATTTTTAGGCCAATAGATTATGTTTTTGTTAATGTTGGAGGATGGAGAAAGAGAAAGGTAGAGATGGAGAGAAAAAAGAGGAGAGATATTAATGTTGGAGAGTGGTGGGTTGAATGAGAGTGAAAGACTTGGAGAGAAAAAACGAGAGAGAGAGAGACATGGAGAGAGGAAAAAAAAGGAGAGAGAGATATATGAACTGGTTCAAGAGAGAGATATGGAATGAAAGTGACTCGGAGAGAGAAAGAGAGAGAGAGAGAGAGAGAGAGAAAGACGTTGAGAGAGAGAAAAAAAAATATGAACCGTTCAATTTTTAACTGTAAACTTTTTAAAATAATGAGTTAAAAAATCGGTTTAGTCTTTAAAAAAAATTGGTCTTTCAATCAAGATTTAATGCAATCAAATAAATCATCTATCTTATTTCAATACAAATAAAACCCTTATAATTCCAAATATTAACAAAAAAAAAAAAAAAAAAAGCAAAATAATATTGCTTTTAAAAGTAGAGAGAGAAAAAAAAAAAAAACCATAAACATTCAAATGAATTAAAACATAAGACCTTTAATTTTAGTTTAATTTATATAAATTAGAATATGTTAAAACATTATTGGTCTGGGAACAAAAAAGAAGGTTAAGATAATTACCTCCAATTTGAATTTTTAGGCAAATAGATTATGTTTTTGTTAATGTTGGAGAGTGGAGGGAGAGAGATTTTTTTTTTTTTTGAAATTAAGAGAGAGACTGAGAGAGAGATGTTGAATGAGAGTGAAAGACTTGGAGAGAAAAAAGAAAGAGGGACGTGGAGAGAGAGGAAATAAAAGGAGAGAGAGAGAGAGAGAAACGTTGAGAGAGAGGAAAAAAAGAGAGATAGAGAGAGAAAAAAAAATATGAACTGTTCAATTCTTAATTGTTCACTTTTTAAAATAATGAGTTAAAAAATGAGTTTAGTCTTTAAAAAAAATTGGTCTTTCAATCAAGATTTAATGCAATCAAATAAATCATCTATCTTATTTCAATACAAATAAAACCTATATAATTCCAAATATTAAAAAAAAAAATAAGCAAAATAATATTGCTTTCAAAAGTAGAGAAAATATATATATATATATATATATATATATGCTTGAAAATCGAGAAAATTACACACCAAAAAAAATAAAAATCCATAAACATTCAAATGAATTAAAACATAAGACCTTTAATTTTAGTTTAATTTATATAAATTAGAATATGTTAAAACATTGTTGGTCTGGAAAAAAAAAAAAAAAAAAGTTACAAAGCATAATTACCTCCAAGTTGAATTTTTAGGCCAATAGATTATGTTTTTGTGGAGAACGAGAAAGATAGAGATGGAGAGAAAAAAGAGGAGAGATATTAATGTTGGAGAGTGGGGGGAGAGAGATGTTTTTTTTTTTTTTGAAATTAAGAGAGAGAGAGAGAAAGAGAGAGAGAGAGATGTTGAATGAGAGTGAAAGACTTGGAGAGAAAAAAGAGAGAGAGATGTGGAGAGAGAGGAAAAAAAAGGAGAGAGAGAGAGAGACAGATATGAACTGGTTCAAGAAAAAGAGATGTGGAATGAGAGTAAATGACTTGGAGAGAGAAAAAAAAATAGAGAGAGACGTTGAGAGAGAGATAGAGAGAGAACAAAAATATCAACAGTTCAATATTCAACTGTTCACTTTTTAAAATAATAAGTTAAAATATCGGTTTAGTCTTTTAAAAAAATTGATTCTTGCTACATGTCGCGATTTGAAGACACTTCAAAAGAAGGCTTCGACTATTATATATGATATATGATATGATTTGATTTGTATTATTTGTTTCTTATTTGATTTGGACATTGATAATATTTAATTTATTAAATAATTTATATATGGAAAACTCTTGAAATATAATTAAATGCCACAAATTACGCTAATTTAATGACTGGTTTTTTAAGTAAGAACCGGTTCACTCTTAAAAAACCGGCGAACAGTTGTACCCAATTCAATGCCATTAACGCCCATTTTTCCCAATTCCCCTAATATCAATTCCCTACACCCATATATGGCCTAAAATAAATGTATTAGAAAAAAAATCTAAAAGGAATCTAAAATAAACATATTTCAATGAAATTCAATAAACAGAAAGCAAGGGAGATCTAATTGGCAGTTCAAAAGGTAATTAAATTTTGAAAAGAGATAAAATAAACTTACTCGATGTCGATAGAGTGAAATTTCAGAGGGTTGTGAAACAATTGGAAAGAACCGCAGAATAGAGGATCAGAGACAGAGCAATTTCATGGGTAAAAGAAACTGTACAAAGTTATATATTTTGAACTTTTGATGGTAGTTGAGTGTGAGAAAGAGAGAGCAGTTTGACGCGATGTGAAAATGTGTTACATGTGTTTTGATTTACAAACTTAAACGCACATTCATTTAAAATAATCACTTGTCAGATTAATGGAATGCCACATGTCATGATATTTTGTTATGTTAATTCATTCTTCGATTTTTTTTCCTTATATTTTGTTCTAATTTATATATATTTTATTGAAATTGATTATTTTTCTTTTGTAAATTTTACGTTGAATTGAAGGAAATGATAGTGAAAAAGAGGTATGAGATATGAGGTATGAATTTTTAGATTATGTTGATGTTCATTGAGTTTTTTTTTTTTTTCTTCTTTTTTTCTTTAGTTTGTCCTAAAAGTAGTTCATTTTATGTTATATATGTGAATGATAGTCGAAATGAAAAAAAAAAAAAAAAAAAAAAAAAATTAGGAGTAAACCTTTATTTGATAATACTTTTTTTCCTGTACCTCTGAATTTCTTTGGATCTAAGAAAAATAAAGAGAAAGAGATATTTATTTCTTGTTGTTTTATTTTTCATTTTTTTCCTTATTTTATGTTCTGATTTATATATAATTTTTCATTTAAATTTCTTATTTTTCTTTTGTAAATTTATTTGACTTTATTGTTCATTATTTTTTTTTGTGTTCTAATATTTCTTGCATGATTTTTTATCTCTTTCTTTTATGAAAGAGATAAAACTACTCATATGGGAATAAATATTTTAACATGTTTTATGGGTCTTATGTTTTAATTGATGCCAAAGTTTTATGTGTTTTTTTTTTTTGGTGATTTACTATGTATTTTTTAATGTGATTAAATTAAAATTAATTAAGTGTCTTATGTTTTAACTGATTCTAGGTTTTTTTCTTGATGTTTTCTTTTTTCTGTACACTTTCTTTCCATTTTAAATTACACATATGGGAATGTTTTAATATGTTTTAATTTATATGGATTAAAACTAAAATTATATATGGTTCTTATGATAGTATATTTTTGTGTGATTTATATATTCATGCAATCTTATGTGTAATTGTGTCACTATGTTCAGTAATATACTGTTGTATAACTTTTAGTTGACAAAAAAAAAAAAAAAAGTTAAGAAGAATAATTAGCTCCAAGTTGAACTTTTAGGCCAATAGATTATGTTTTTGTTAATGTTGGAGAGTGGAGAAAGAGAAAGATAGAGATGGAGAGAAAAAAGAGGAGAGATATTAATGTTGGAGAGTGGAGTGAGAGAGATGTTTTTTTTTTTTGGAAATTAAGAGAGAGAGATGTTGAATGAGAGTGAAAGACTTGGAGAGAAAAAAGAGAGAGAGACGTGGAGAGAGAAGAAAAAAAAGGAGAGAGAGAGATATATGAACTGGTTCAAGAGAGAGATGTGGAATGAGAGTGAATGACTTGGAGAGAGAAAAAGAGAGAAAGAGAGTGGGAGAGAGAGAGAGAGAGAGAGACGTTGAGAGAGAGAACAAAAATATAAACCGTTCAATTTTTAACTGTAAACTTTTTAAAATAATGAGTTAAAAAATCGGTTTAGTCTTTAAAAAAAATTGGTCTTTCAATCAAAATTTAATGCAATCAAATAAATCATCTATCTTATTTCAATACAAATAAAACCTATATAATTCCGAATATTAACAAAACAAAAAAAAATAAGCAAAATAATATTGCTTTCAAAAGTAGAAAAAAAAAAATTGAAAATATGCTTGAAAATCCGAGTAAATTACACACACACACAAAAAAAAAAAAAAAAAAAAAAAAAAAAAAAAAAAAAAGAAGAAGAAAAAATCCATGAACATTCAAATGAATTAAAACATAAGACCTTTAATTTTAGTTTAATTTATATAAATTAGAATATGTTAAAACATTATTGGTCTGGGAAAAACAAAAAAAAAGGTTAAGAACAATAATTATCTCCAAGTTGAATTTTTAGGCCAATAGATTATGTTTTTGTTAATGTTGGAGAGTTGAGAAAGAGAAAGATAAAGATGGAGAGAAAAAGGAGGAGGGATATTAATATTCGAGAGTGGAGGGAGAGAGATTTTTTTTTTTTTTTTTTTTGAAATTAAGAGAGAGATATGTTGAATGAGAGTGAAAGACTTGGAGAGAAAAAAGAGAGAGAGACGTGGAGAGAGAGAGAGAGAGAGAGAGAGAGAGATATGAACCGGTTCAAGAGAGAGACGTGGAATGAGAGTGAATGATTTGGAGAGGAAAAAAAGAGAGAGAGAGACGTTGAGAGAGACGTAAAAAAGAGAGATAGTGAGAGAAAAAAAAATGAGCAGTTTAATTTTTAACTGTTCACTTTTTAAAATAATGAGTTAAAAAATCGGTTTACTCCTTAAAAAAAAAAATTGGTCTTTCAATCAAGATTTAATGTAATCAAATAAATCATTTATCTTATTTCATTACAAATAAAACCTATATAATTCCGAATATTAAAAACCAAAATAAGCAAAAAAATATTGCTTTCAAAAGTAGAGAAAAAAAAAACTTATAAATATGCTTGAAAATCGAGTAAATTACACACACAAAAAAAAAATCCATAAACATTCAAATGAATTAAAACATAAGACCTTTAATTTTAGTTTAATTTATATAAATTAGAATATGTTAAAGAGTATAACTTTTATAGGGTCTTTGCACAAACCAAGGCCTTTGTGCCCTTCAATAAGAAGGTGACACATCAGCGTGGAACACTATAACAAAAATATGGTGTTCCACCTAATCTTTTTTCTATAATACCTAAAACAAAATACCTTCTAGAATAACATTTTCATATTTTTCTCCAAAACTACCGCAGCCACCAACTTGCCGCCGGAGACAACGCCGGCCGGTACAGAGAAAGCCGGAGATGACGGATACGACCCCTACAGAAAACGCCGGGTAAAAACCAAGCTCCTCTTCCCTCTCTCCGGCGCCCCTCTCTTTTTTTTCTGTGCTGCCGAGCACTAGAGAATAAATTTTTTCTCTATTACCGAGAAAAAATTGCCATTGTTCAATGTTATTGTTTATGTTAACACTGTCATTGGGAAAAAAAAAATAAAAAGGTTAAGAACAATAATTACCTTCAAGTTGAATTTTTAGGCCAGTAGATTATGTTTTTGTTAATGTTGGATAGTGGAGAAAGAGAAAGATAGAGATGGAGAGAAAAAAGAAGAAAGATATTAATGTTGAAGAGTGGAGGGAGAGAAATGTTTTTTTTTTTTTTTTTGAAATTAAGAGAGAGAGAGAGAGATGTTTTTTTTTTTTTTTTGAAAAAGATCTTTCAAGGCTCTATTAATCAATCAATCAAGAAGTTACAGATTGCTCTTTTCGGATGATCTATGAGATACAATCAGGGATTTCTCCCAACCATTCCTTTTCTATACCCACGTTCGCCGCCATTTTTGCAATATGGTGAGCGGCAAAATTGGCGTTACGATTTACATATGTAATGTCCCAAATATTAAACCTAGTGAGTAGATTCCTTGCTTCATCTACTAGATGTCCCGTCCTACTCCAGTTTTCCTCCCTTGAGTTCAAAGCATCCACCACATTTTTAGCATCTCCTTCCATATGTATATTAAGTATACCTTGCGCCATACAGAATTTCAAAGCGTGAATGGCTGCCATTGTCTCTGCAGCAGTGGGGTCAAAGCTTCCTTGTTTAAGGCTACATTTGACAGCCCTTACACGCCCTTCATGATCTCGTATGACCACACCCATCCCCATCCTAGCCCCTGTGAGATTTAATGCAGCATCCCAGTTTACCTTCAGGCGACCAGCAGGAGGTGCTTTCCATTTTTCCACGTCCATGCTCCCCGTTGGCTCCCCTTCGTGATACTCTCTGCCCATGGCCTTACCAAAATCAGCCACACCATTTACAGCCCTCTGGACCAGCATGTTGGGGTGAATAAAAACTCCTTCATGAAGCAGCATATTCCTCCTCAGCCATAATTGACGTGACAAACCAGCAAACAGTTTTATATCCTCCTCCCTACCACGAAGCAAGACCTCCTCTACTATATTAAAAAAACTGGGACCCATCAAAGTACTCTTCTGGAATTTTTTGCAGCTAGCCCCCCAAGCATCCTTGGCAAAAGGAGACGCCCATAAAATATGAAAACTCGTCTCCGGCTCCAGTCCACAAACCGGGCACCACGAATCAGCCACGATTTTTCTTCTCATCAAATTCTCTTTAGTTGGTAGGATGTCATGGCAAGCCCTCCAGAGAAAAACCTTCTCTACGTTTGGAACCTTTAATTTCCAAATCATTTTCCACACCTCACTTCGATACATCCCCGTAGAACATTCAGCCTTACTCCTATCCTCCAACTCTTTTGCCAAGTGATAGGCGCTCTTTACCGAAAAAAGACCATTTTTAGTTCCACTCCATATTAACTTGTCAGCTTGAGGAATGCTACTTAATGGGATCGATTGAATGGCTCTTACTTCCTCTTCTCTGAAAAATGTATTGAGAATGTTGACATCCCACACACCCATCTCTTTGTTAATTAAATCACTCACCTTGGCCTCGGCAAAAACCAGGTTTTGAAGGGATTGGAATAAAATCCTATTCGGATTTGATAACCATCGCTCCCCCCAAATCCTTGCTGTTTCTCCATCTCCTATCCTCCACATTAAGCCTTCTTTTAAGAGCTCCTTTGAACTTAAAATGCTCCTCCAAACATACGAGGGCTTAGATCCCATGCTTGCATCCAAAGCCTCACAGTTTGGGAAATATTTTGCCTTCATGATTCTTGCAACCAAACTATCCGGCGTTTTCCATAAACGCCAATATTGTTTAGCCAAGAGAGCCTTATTAAAACATGAGAACTCTCGGAAGCCCATTCCACCCTTCTCTTTATTAGACCCCAAACGCCCCCAACTCATCCAGTGAATCCGTGAATCATTGCTTTTATGACCCCACCAAAATTTCTGCATAAGAGAGTTGATATTACCACACAAAGCTTTTGGGAGCATGAACACGCTCATGCTATAAGTCGGGATCGCTTGCACTACCGCCTTCAGTAAAATCTCTTTTCCCTCCTGTGACAAAAACTTTAGCTTCCAATCTTCCAATCTCTTTTCAACCCGGTCAATTATAGTTCTAAACTCCTTTGTCCGGGACTTTCCCACCACCGCAGGAAGCCCAAGATAGGAGTCATACCGTTGTGTCTCCGGAATTGCGGCAAGCCTTAGGATAGCTTCCTTCTCATCATTCGATCTATTTCGACTAAAGAAGATCGCCGTTTTGTTTGTATTTAGCTTTTGGCCCGAAGCATCTTCATAAAGCTGCAAAAAATGCCATTCATCTGATTCCATTGATTAGGGTTAGCACTGCAAAACAACAAACTATCGTCAGCGAAAAAGAGATGGTTCAATCGAGGTCCCTTCTTAGAGGTAGGGACACCTCTCATCGTTCCATCCCGATCAGCTCGTGACAGCAGTGTGCTAAGAGCTTCGGCACAAATTAGAAACAAATATGGCGATATTGGGTCTCCTTGTCTAATACCCCAAGTAGGCGTGATTTGACCCATAGGAATCCCATTAACTAGGACAGAAAATTGGGCCGTGCAAATGCACATCATAATAAGATTTATCCATCGCTCCGCAAACCCCATCCTCCTTATCACCGCCTCCAAAAAACCCCACTCAACTCTGTCGTATGCCTTACTCATATCAAGCTTTACCGCCATGAAACCCGATTTACCATACATTCGAGAATGCATAGTATGTAGAGTTTCATACGCAGCAATTATGTTATCCGTAATTAAACGCCCCAGAATGAAAGCGCTTTGATACGGAGATATGATGACATGCAACACCTCTTTTAGCCTATTTGCTAACACTTTTGAAATCAACTTATATAAAACATTACAAAGGCTAATAGGGCAATAATCAGTCACCCCCCCAGGGTTCTTTGATTTAGGAATAAGAGCTATATAAGTGGAATTCAGATCTTTATTCATAATTCTGGAATTTAAAGAAAATAAGACAGCTTTGCAAACCTCCGGTCCGACAATGGCCCAGTTCTTTTGAAAAAAACAGGCATTAAAACCATCCGGCCCAGGGGCTTTTAAGGGCGCCATTTGATGAAGGGTTGTTTCCACCTCCTCTTCCATGAAAGGTCTTAACAACCTCTCATTCATTTCGTCAGAAATTCTTCTTTCCATAAACTCCAAACACTCCTCCATTCTCCTAGGCTGGCCGGTGGAGAATAATGTAGTGAAATCCGAAGGCCTTGCCAATATCTTCTTGTGACTCTCTCGGATTCCCTTCCATATCACGAACCAGCCGGATTTTGTTGGAATTCCGCCTTTGGTTGGCGCTCGCATGAAAAAACTTTGTATTTTTATCTCCATTCCGTAGCCACTCCACCCTTGATCGTTGCTGCCAATGGACTTCCTCCTGTTGCATGAGGTTATGAATTTTCTCCTTTAGTCGGTCAATTCCCACCTTCTCATAAGGTCCCTCCTGAGCTTGTAATTCAGTCAATTGATGGCACAAATTTTTTATGTCATTCTCTGGTCCCTTATTTCTTTGCTGCCATTTATTTAACTCTACCTGGCAGCGTCCCATTTTGCACCGTAGCTCATCGCAGCTTCCCTCCCGACCTTCATTTGCCCTCCATGCATATTTGACCACATCTGAATATGCTCCATCTAACACCCAATGTGCCTCATGCTTGAATCTTCTACGTTTTCTGCCCAGTTGCTGCTCTTCATGCAACGTAACAAAGGTTGGTAAATGGTCTGAATTTACAGCTCCCTCCACCAAAACATCAGCTTTAGGAAATAGACCACACCACCCATCATTTGCTACTACTCTATCCAATCTTTCTTGAATAAAATCCTCTCCATCTCTACCATTGTTCCAAGTGAATTTTGGCCCACGGAATCCCAAATCCATCAACTCACAAAATGCTAGCGTAGCTTGAAAATCCTCCATTAATCTTCGATTCCTCACATTCCCTCCTCGCTTCTCAGATTGATACAAAATTTCATTGAAGTCACCCATGCACACCCAAGGCAAGGGGTCCAAAGAAGTAAGAAATCGTAAAAGACCCCAAGCCTCCTTTCTTTTTTCCGCCTCCAGATGCCCGTAGAAGCCCGTAAATTTCCATTGTCTTCCATCCGGGTTGTGATATATGCTTGCGTTAATGTGTCGACAACTAAAATTCTGAATCTCCACTCCCATTTCGTCCTTCCATAATAATGCCAAACCCCCTCTTTTTCCCACACAATCAACCACAAGCATATTTGAAAACCCCAATTTGCATCTAACCCTTTCCATTTTATTTTTCCTACTTTTGGTTTCCATGAGGAAAACCAAAAGGGGCTTCTTTGTCTTCACCAACCGGCAAAGGTCGCGAACTGCCCGAGGGTTCCCAAGCCCTCGGCAGTTCCAGCTCATGATGCTCATTGCGGTCGGCGGGGCTGTTCAACAGTCACCGCCACTCCCGATCCATACTTCTTGCCGTCTACACTTGCTACACCTCCCTTACCCCTTAAAGACCCACTATCTTTTCCAGGTTTTTCAACTTGGCTTCTCCCTTTCTTACCCAGCTCCTTTCCTGATTCACTATTTCCTTCTTTTTTTCGTTTTCCAAGATGCTCAAGATTATAGACTGTATTGGGTAGAGGCTGATCTGCACGGGCCCTCCGTTTCCAAGTGAAGACAGCCTGCCCATTTGCCCCATCATCTGCTACTGCCCCTCCAGAGATAGACGTGTATGCCAAATTTTTTTCCACATCAGCAATGGTGGGCCCAGGACAATATTTTTCAAAAATCATTGGGCTCACTTGGCTTTTTTCCCCTTGCAAATTTTCTGCCTCCTTATAATAAATACCCCATTATTATTTACCCCCAGCTGCTGCGCCTTGCCATTATTATTGGAACCATTAACACCTTTTCCTTCATTCTTTCCCTTTTCCATAGAATCTCCATTGATGACAGGATCCGTTACTCTCTGCTTTTCATCTCCTCCTTGATTTTTGCTGATCTCATCAACGTACCCGTGATTCCCTCTTTCTTCCGAATTTGTCTCCTCCCTCCTCGCCTGAAAATTTTCCACCGGTGGAGGCTGTCCGGCCAGCCCCTTGGACGCCCTCGGAATCACTGGCGTTCCGTCCGGCTCCCCACTGCACTCCCTGGTATCTATGTTCTTCCCCTTCTTCACCAACTCCTCATTTCCATTCTCCGTTTGTCCCACTGTAGATGATTGACCAGAACCAGCCCTTCCCACTCGCCTTTCGTCCTCCACCGTATTACGACGTCCAGGAGGAGGTACCCTTAGCCAAGTGCCATATTCAGTCTCAGCACCCTTCCCCTCCAAGCTTGCCCGCTTCATACAACCTGTACTACCATGTATCACGACTCCACAGTGAAAGCAGAAGCATAGGATTCGTTCATACTGAAATGGAATCCAGACTTAGGAGCCCTGTAATTTCAGCCGCCGCCCCCTAGCCAATGGTTTGGTTAGATCGATACGTATCCTTACTCGTAAAAATTTTCCCCACCCCACTCCATTCTCATCAGTCTCTACCTCCTCCACAAAACCAACTATTGAGCCAATTTGGTTCCCAATCCCTGCACTCATGCAAGCAAGAGGGAGCTTGTACATACGAACCCAAAAAGCTACCTTTTCAAACTCGATTGTCTCCGGAGGTGTCACCCCATCAAAGTCTGCTACTGAAAAAATACTCCCCTCGAAAACCCACGGTTGCCCTTCTAGAATTCGAGATTTTTCCCAGTGATGCTCAAAATCAAGTAAGAACAAATTTTCGCCCAACACCTTGAAAGTTACCATACCAGTGAGTTTCCACCATCGCAACATAGTGGCTTTGATGAAATCCTTACTGATGAACTTATCTGAAAGCAGCTTCCCAACCAGACATGTTTTTCCTCTATCCTCAAGCTCTGCCGTCGCATCTTGTTGTATCTCCACATCCACATCCTCTTCCTCCGTGAGAGAAAAATTCCCCCACATTTTCGTAAGATCCTCTGCCATTAGTGAATCACCGCCAATAATTGTGAGTCAGCCACTCCCTTCACCATCTTCACCCGCAGCCTTCAAGATTCGGAAACTATGCCTTCTTCTCCTCTAGGGTTTTACAGTCCTAGAGAGAAATTCTCTATCAGAGCGTAATCGCAACAAATCAGTTGTTGAGAGAGAAAGATGTTGAATGAGAGTGAAAGACTTGGAGAGAACAAAGAGAGAGAGACGTGGAGAGAGAGAGAGATATGAACTGGTTCAAGAAAGAGAGATGTGGAATAAGAGTAAATGACTCGGAGAAAAAAAAACATAGAGAGAGAGAGAGAGACACGTTGAGAGAGAGGAAAAAGAGAGAGAGAGAGCAAAAATATCAACAGTTCAATTTTTAACTGTTCACTTTTTAAAATAATGAGTTAAAATATCGGTTTAGTCTTTAAAAAAAATTGGTTCACGTTACATGTAGCGATTTGAAGACACTTCAAAAGAAGGCTTCGACTATTATATATGATATATGATATGATTTGATTTGTATTATTTGTTTCTTATTTGATTTGGACATTGATAATACTTAATTTATTAAATAATTTATATATGAAAAACTCTTGAAATATAATTAAATGTCATTAATTATGCTAATTTAATGACTGGTTTTTTAAGTAAGAACCGACTCACTTTTAAAAAACCGGTTCACAAATTATGTCTTAAAATATTGGTTTTGCATTAAAATAAAAAGGGTTCATGCCACATGTCACAATATTAAGGCACTTCTAAGAGTGATTCGGCCTTTTTTTTTTTTTTTTTTGGGTAGAAACAGTATGTTTGTTTGTTTTGGTTTTTTTGTTGTTTTGTTTTGTTGTTTTGGTTTTTTTTTTTTTTTTTCATTTTTCATTTGTTTTGTTTTGTTTTAAACGTACGGTTTAATTTAAACCGTTTAATTAAAAGTAAACATTTGTCAGATAAATGAAACGCCACGTGTCAAGCTATTAAACACTCATGTTTAAAACTTTTAAAAGTAAACAGTTATCAGATAAATTAAGTGCCACGTGTCAAGATATTAGACCCTCCCGTTTAACACTTTTCTTATGCCAAAAATAAGTACAGTAGAAAAGCGACTGATTTGTGGTTATGGGGAATGAATAAGAAGAGACAATTTTTTTTTTTTTTTTCTAATTAATAGGAAGAGACAATTGTTAGGGTAAAGTCCATTTAACCTCCTCAAAGTATCACCCTAATGACAATCTACCCCAAAAACTATCAATTGCGACAATTTACCCTCAAAACTACCAAAACAATGACAATGTACCCCCAATTTAAAAAAAAAATTCAAAATTACCCTTACTAAAATAAAAATAAAAATACTAAATTTTAATTTTTTTTTCAAATTTTTAAGGGTATTTTTATCTTATTGAAAATTATATAGTGGTAATTTCGTCATTTTGCTAGCATTGAGGGTAGAAACTGGCAGAAACTGACGAAATTAGTTTATTATGATATTTATTATCCTTTGTCCTCAAGAGGTAGATCAATCGGTTGAGACGACGTCTAATAAACAATAACATTGAACAATGGCAGTTTGTTAACATAATAAAAACAATTGAAATTTAAACAATCTGCCATTGACTAAATATCATAATAAACTAAAATAAATGCACACAGTAAATGGCCGTTTGTAAACATAATAAGCACAATTTAAACTAAATTTTTAAAAGGAATAGAATAAACTTACTGGGTGTAGAATGAATGATGTTTCAGAGGGTATAATGAGATATTAGACATAAGAGAATTGTAAGTGTTTGTTGTTGAATGGGGTAGAAACTGTTTTTGTGGTTTTAATTTGTTTTTGTTTTTTAAAATGTTGATGGTGGTTGAGCGTACAGTTGTACCCAATTCAATGCCATTAACGCCCATTTTTCCCAATTCCCCTAATATCAATTCACTACACCCATATATGGCCTGAAATAAACGTATTAGAAAAAAAATCTAAAAGGAATCTAAAATAAACATATTTCAATGAAATTCAATAAACAGAAAGCAAGGAAGAAGATGGAGATCTAATTGGCAGTCCAAAAGGTAATTAAATTTTGAAAATAGATAAAATAAACTTACTCGATGTCGATAGAGTAAAATTTTAGAAAGTTGTGAAACAATTGGAAAGAACAACAGAATAGAGCTAGGATGAGAGACAGAGCAGTTTCATGGCTAAAAGAAACTGTACAAAGTTATATATTTTGAACTTTTGATGGTAGTTAAGCGTGAGAAAGAGAGAGGAGTAGTTTAAAGCGATGTGAAAATGTGTTACTTATGTTTTGATTTACAAACTTAAACGCACAGTTTCATTTAAAATAATCACTTGTCAGATTAATGGAATGCCACATGTCATGATATTTTGTTATGTTATTTCATTCTTCGATTTTTTTTTCTTATATTTTGTTCTAATTTATATATATTTTTATTCAAATTGATTATTTTTCTTTTGTAAATTTTATGTTGAATTCAAGGAAATGATAGTGAAAAAGAGGTATGAGATATGAGGTATGAATTTTTAGATTATGTTGATGTTCAATGAGTTTTTTTTTTTTTTTTTTTTTCTTCAGTTTGCCTAAAAGTAGTTCATTTTATGTTATATATGTGAATGATAGTCGAGAAAAAAAAAAAAATACAAAAACTTTATTTGATAATACTTTTTTTTCTATACCTCTGAATTTTATTGGATCTAGGAAAAATAAAGAGAAAAAGATATTTATTTCATGTTGTTTTATTTTCCTTTTTTTTTTTTCCTTATTTTATGTTCTACTTTGTATATTATTTTTCATTTAAATTGCTTATTTTTCTTTTATAAATTTAATTGACTTTATTGTTCATTATTTATTTATTTTTTTGTGTTCTAATATTCTTTCCATGATTTTTTATCTCTTTCTTTTATGAAAGAGATAAAACTACTCATATAGAAATAAATATTTTAACATGTTTTATAGGTCTTATGTTTTAATTGACGCAGCCTTGATCGGATGAAGACAAAGAAGAGCAGTTGTCCATTCTAAAACTTCATTCTAGTTCCTCGAAGTTGAATAAGGAGGACAGAGAAGCAACAGTGAAGAAATGAATTATTTTTCAGATGAATAGAAGGTCAAAAATTTGAAAATGATTTTTTTTTTTTTTTTTTTTTAGGTGTTTTTATGATTTTTGTTGTTGTCTATAATTTTTTAGTGTTTTATTCCGAGTAGATTAAATCTAAAATATAAATAACCAATTTTTTTAAAAAAAAATTTATTTAACCGGCTATAAGAAATAAACTTTCACACTAAACTATTCTGCCTCTCACACTCGATTATTGGTTCTGGTTCTCAGCTTAAACGCCAGAAAAGAACAAAACAAAATACAAAAATAAAAAATAAAAAATAGACGCAATCAGTCATCGCCACCGACAAAGCTATTAAGATCTAAACTATCTAAAAACTAAAACAAAAGAGCAAGATCGTAGAAATTTCGCAGAGTTTTCTTGATCATCTTCATCTTCAGCTGATCCTTTCTCTCTCTCTCTCTCAGTTTCCCTCCCCTCAACCAAAAATCTCTGTTTTTCGTTACCCAGAAATCTAATTCCAACTCTCGGACATCAAACATCAAACCCAGAACCTGAGCGTTAAACCCATTTTGTTGACATCCTCACATTTCTCAATTGTTCGCCACTCTTACCCACCATACCACGATTTCTTTTGCAAATTTCCCCGCCATCCCTCTCTATCCACCACTCTACCACCCCATGTACCAAATCATCAGCAGTGTCATACGACGATGCTTCAAGCGGAAGCGGGAGCCAGAATCCGAGGACCAAAACGAGCCTCGCAAGTTTCTCGTCGTCGAAGGCACAAACGAAGACGGTACGTTTTCAAGCATGTAATAAAACTCAAATCCTATATATATATATATATATATATATATATAAAATTTACGCATTCAATGGATGATATGGTTTAACTTTAGACTTTCTAACTTCAACTACAATCCAACTCTCTTCTCTTTCTGCTTGCCTTGTTTCAATCTTAATGTTAGAGGAATTAAGTTCAGATACCACTGAATCATCATCATCGTGTCCTCTTTAGTAGCGTGTAACTTTGCTTGGAGGATCCAAAAAGAACTGACGAAGAAAAATAATGAATTATCATAAAAATAATTTGTATTTATATTTATGTTTAGTAAATGATCTTTCTCATTTTTCAATTTACTTTGCAAAACTATCCTCCTCTTAACTTGCCGAGTTTGTTGCCATTTTCAGTCCAATCAAACTCAATCACAAGAAGCACCTCGTCATCTTCTCAATTTGGTTGGGACCACGACGTTTTCTTGAATTTTAGAGGTGAAGATACCCGTAAGAACTTCATTGATCACCTTTACAGTGCCTTGAAGCGAGCTGGAATTCATACCTTTCGAGATGATGAGGGGCTTGATAGAGGGGAGAGCATCTCTAGTGAATTACTCAATGTGATTCGTAGATCAAGGATTTCCATTGTGGTTTTCTCTCAAGGCTATGCTTCTTCTAGGTGCTGTCTTGATGAACTTGCAGAGATTGTGAACTGTAAGAACACCATAGGCCACACTCTTCTTCCCATATTTTATCACGTGGAGCCCTCGGATGTCCAAAATCAAACTAAAACTTTTGCAGAAGCCTTTATTAGGCATGAAAAGCGGTTTCAGATTGATATGAAAAGGGTGCAAAGATGGAGGGAAGCTCTTACCGAAGCTGCAGAATGTTCTGGCTGGGATCTTGAAAGCCTTACAAATGGGTAATATGCTATAGACTCTTGTACTTTTTCATGCATTTCTTTTTCTTTTCTTTTTTTTCCTGTCCTTTTCTTTTCTTTTAAATTTTAGACAAAAATTGATAAAAAGTAACATTAAGAAAATTAGTGTTTGAGTTGAATCAATTGATGGTTTTCTATTATGTGCCCACTTTATCGGTGTATCTAGATTGACAAACCTTTTTTCTAGAATTACCAAGTTTAGGATTGCTTTTAAGATAAAATATCGTATACATGAGGAATGACATTGTAACCATACTTCGCGTGAAACAGTTATTGACTTTTTCTACTAGAAGAAAAAAAAAATTTGTTATGTCAATAGGAGAAGAAATTATATAGAGATATTTTTAAAGGATAATTATCAATAAATTTGATAAAACCTAATTGTTTGTAATGACGTAAAATAATAATAATTTTTTTCTTCTTTTTCTTTCCTTGAGCTTACTCTCTTTTTTTTTTTTTTTTTTTCTAATTATTGAACCATAATAATCAGGTATGAATCAAGATTCATCGAAAAAATTGTTGAAGAAGTCTCGTGTAAAGTGAACCCCTCTCACTTGAATGTTGCCGAACACCCAATAGGAATGGAGTCTCGTGTTGATGATATTAAAGATTTATTAAATCTTGGAACAAGTGACGTTCGCATTGTGGGCATTTATGGAATGGGTGGAATTGGTAAAACAACTCTAGCAAAAGCTGTCTACAATAAAATATGTGATGTATTTCAAGGAAATAGCTTTCTTTCGAACCTCAAAGAAAGTTCAGAAAAGCATGGCTTAGTTCATTTACAAGAACAACTTCTTAATGATATCTTCAAAACAAATTTAAAGATCTATAATGTTGATAGCGGAGTCAGTATAATTGAGAAAAGAATTCAAGGAAAAAAAGTTCTTGTTGTTCTTGATGATGTTGATGACTTTGAAAACCTACACAAATTGGTCAAAAAGCAATGGTTTGGTCAAGGAAGTAGAATTATTGTAACAACTAGAGATGAACGTTTGCTAAGTCAATTGGAAGTAGATAAAAAATATAAAGTAGAAGAACTAAATCATTGGGAGTCTCTTCGATTGTTCAGTTGGCATGCCTTCAAGATGTACAATCTAAAAGGAGATTACTCGGAACTTTCGATTGAAGCAGTGAAGTATGCTGGAGGACTTCCGTTAGCTCTTGTGGTTTTGGGTTCTTTTCTTAATGGAAGAGCCATTGCTGAATGGAAAAGTGAATTGAAAAAATTACAAAGAACCCCTCATGGCAAGATTCAAAAAATACTTAAAATAAGTTTTGATTCATTGGAAAAAACTCAACAGTACATATTCCTTGATATTGCATGTTTCTTTGTTGGTATGGATGAAGAAGATGCTATCAAAATATTTGATGGTTGTGAATTCTGTCCAACGAGTGGTATCCCTACTCTTATTCAGAGGTCACTTGTGACAATTGATTACCAAAAGAAGTTGAAGATGCATAATCTAATTCGAGATATGGGGAGGGAAATTGTTCATGAAGAATGTCCTGAAAATCCAGGAAAACGAAGCAGGTTATGGTTTCACGAGGATGGCTTAAATGTATTACGCAATCATTTGGTAAGAGGTATATGCATTTTTACTTATAAAAAAAAATAGAGGCATATGCACTTTTACTTATCAAAAATAAAGGCATGCATTTACATATATAAACACTTGCACATGCACATGCACATGTACATAATATAGTGTTATGAAGGTATGCATGAGAGATTGCCTTTTTTCCAACCATGCTTCATAGCTTGAATAGTGAATCAAACTTTAAATTCAAAACTTCTCTAAATCAAGTCAGGTAGTTCACAACATTAAATGGTATGCAATCGCATTTTAAGCAATTCTAATAATGTTCAAATCACTTTAGTATTGTTTTTTAAATTATGGTGAGAATATATAGGCCTACTTTAATTCAAAGTTATTCTAGCTTTACACAATATGAGAATGTGCATTGCTAATCCAACAAGCTATTTTACCAGGGCTCGAAGAGAGTGGAGTGTCTCATCTTAAATCTCCCAGAACAATTGAAAACTGAAGCATTTAGAAAAATGAAGATTTTGAGATTACTCCAAATCAATGATGTAGATCTCATGGGATCTTATGAACATCTCTCTAAAGAGTTAAAATGGCTTTGTTGGCATAAGTGCCCTCGGAAATCTCTACCACAGAATTTTCATCTAAAGTACCTTGTTATTCTTGACATGCAGCACAGTAATCTCGAACAAGTTTGGGAGACGGAGAAAGTATAACAAATCTTACCTTGCTTTTTTCATTATTTAAATGTTGAATATATAACTAACAAGAATTTTTTTTTTCTTCATTTTATTTATTTATTTATATGTTGCACAGATATTCAACAATTTGAAGGTCCTTAATCTCAGCAATTCCAAATCTCTCATTAGATCACCAGACTTCTCACAAGTCCCACAATTGGAGATATTAATACTTAAGGGTTGCGCAAACCTCAAGGACCTTCCAAACTTCTTAACAACCCCACATCTAAAGAGTATGAATCTTGAAGGTTGTACAAGCTTGGTTGAGATTCACAAGTCTATTGGACTTCAAACAGGACTTGTTTTGCTGAATTTACAAGGATGTGAGAACCTTAGGAATCTTCCAAGTAGTATTTCTAACTTAAAATCTCTTAAAACTCTTGTCTTGTCTAAATGCTTTAGTCTTGCGAAATTACCAAAACGATTGGAGAATATGACGGCTTTAACGGAGTTGTATATGGAGAACACTGCTATTAAGCAACTACCGTCCTCATTCCTCCATTTGAGTAATCTCGAAACTTTATCATTTCGTGGATGTGAATGTCTCATCGAATCACCGAAGTTTTTACGAACCTCACGTCTACGGACACTGATACTCGAAGGTTGTGCAAGGTTGGTTGAGATTAACGAGTCCATTGGATTTCTAAAAAGACTTTTTAGGCTAAATTTACGAAGTTGTAAGAAGCTTAGGAATCTTCCAAGTAGTATTTCTAACTTGGAATCTCTTGAAATTCTTGACTTGTGGGAGTGCTATAAAGTTGAAGAGTTACCGGAGCAATTGGGGAATATGACGACTTTAAAAAGCCTGAATGCGGGGTGCACTGCTATTAAGCAACTTCCATCCTCCTTTAACCTTTTGAAGAATCTCGAAGATTTAAGTTTTGTTGGATGTGAATATCTCATCAAATCACCAGAGTTATCAGAAACCTCACCTCTATTTGAACTGTCATTTGAAGGTTGTACAAGTTTGGTTGAGATTCACGAGTCCATTGGACATCTAAAATATCTTAGTTCACTTGATTTAAAAGGGTGCAAGAAGCTTAGGAGTCTTCCAATTAGTAGCACTTCTAATTTAGAATCTCTTGCAAGGCTTATATTGTCTGACTGCTCAAAACTTGATAAGTTACCGGAACAATGGAGGAATATGAAGGCTTTATCAAGTCTTGTTGCAGACGGAACTGCTATTGAGCAACTACCATCTTCCTTGGGTGATTTGAGCAATCTCTGGAATTTAATATTACCTGGATGTGGAGGAACATCCTCATCATGGATATCATCCGATAACTCCAACCGCATGAGTTTGTTATCCATTTCTAAATTACGTTCATTGATAGACCTAGATCTTAGTAACCGCAATTTGTCTGAAGATGAGTTTTGCATTGAATTTGAATGTTTATCTTCACTTCAAATATTGAAATTATCAAGAAACAATTTTCGTAACTTACCTAGTTTCATCAGCTGCCTTCCTAACTTAGAGGCATTGGATTTGAGTGAGTGTACTAGTCTTCAATCAATTTCACTTCCCAGAAGAGTAATAGGTTTGAAAGCAAATGGCTGCACATCATTGGAAAGAATCTCAATTCTGACGAACGAGAGTTCTGGATCTTCAAACCTTGGCATTCTCACCGTGTGCGAGTCAAAGTTTATCCTTAATAATTGCCGCAAACTGGTTGAGATTCAAAATTTAGAGAGGTTGCAATGTGTACCACGTACGGTTCACCTGGGAAGCTGCAACAATCTATCATCGAAATCTATGAATAGTGTTCTCCAGGTTCTCTCTCTTCTTTTCTTTCTCTCTTATCTTCTCTTCTCTTCTCTCTCTCATTTTCTGATGCAAACACTTTTTTGAAATAGATGATGTGCAAGACAGATTATGTTAGTTCCGTTCTCCTCCCCGGAAGTGAGATTCCAAATTGGATTAGCCATCATGCAATGGGTTCTTCAGTATCTTTCCGTGTACCTCCGTTTTTGGATGGCTGTAAAATCAGCAAGGTGCTTTTATGCATTGTTTATGCAGCAAACAAGGAAGCACCAGCGTTGGGTGATGAGATTTACTTCATTTGGAGATTATGTAATAAAAGTTCTAGAGACCAGTCCAACGACTGGTGTGACGTGGGACGATGTGAGCTTATAGAAAGAGCACCAGATTTTGATATCTTTGAAGATCATATACATGCACAAGTGATGGCTTGGCGCGATACCTTATGGTACAGACGAAATAGTATTAAGATGAGAAGTGGAGATGAAATAGAGGTCGCCATCGATCTACATACACGGTTCCAGGGAAGAGGTTGTATGCGTAGAATTGATCCGCAAATTGTGGAAGTGAAGAGGTGTGGAATTCATTTTGGACTTGATGGTGATGAGCCAAGTGTTAGAGATGATGATGAGATCTCTGAAAGTGAAAGTGAGGAGGATTCACGATTGTAGCCATCCCTCACCAAATTCAGACCACAATTCCCCCCAAATATATGGTAGCCACATATCTTGCTACTACTTTTAAATAATTTATTTTTATTTTTTATGATATATTATTTTATTTATTTTTTATTCTTCTTTTCTTCGTAGACAGACAGTCGTGGCTGTTAAAAAAGCGAATTGGTGAAATGAATGAGAAACCGTTTCTTGCTGTCACTCAAATTCCTTCACAGACCGCATCTGTCTGCCTTAAGCTGCTGCCACGCATTCGTTCCTCACCACCGCTCCAGCTCCCGACTCGTCCACTCAAAGATCTAGCACGGAACACGAGTCTAAAGCCAAAAATTACAGAAGCCTTGTTCATCTTCAAAATCTCATATGGCTTGGTTCAATGATTCCGATACAGAGATTCCATTTTTCATTTTTCACTCTCACAATGACTTGGTTCAGAAGCCTAATCCGAGTCTCCAGCATCAAACCCGAAAACAGAGCGCTGGACCCATTTTCAGCACATGAAGGGTCTCCACACCAAGCTCTACGAATTGTATCCGTGTCTCCTCGGAACCACATGGTGTTCACGCCCCTCCTGGCCTCCACCTTCGTGGGGACCCTGGAGGCTGGAGTTCAGGTCCATCGCCGAACCAACTAGCAGGATCCAACCCGCCATCTCTCTTGAACCTGGATAGTACTTCTTTTTGTCCAATTGTACGGGCATCGATGGCGATATTCATTTGGTATGTCAGCTTTCCTTGTCGGGTTTGTTAAATTGTGGGAAAAGTCCAGCTTTTTTTGCTTTTTGTGAACATTGTGTGAAAAAGCTCTTTTTAGAAAGTTTCATTGAATAGTAATCAAATGATGAAAAAAAGAAAGAGTAAAATTTGATTGAAGTGAAATATGGGTATGGCAAAATTGTATGTAAATTTGTAATTTTTATTTATTCTCGCGTAAAAAAAAAAAAATGTAGTCTTTTTGGGCAGTGAGGTACTGGGCTATATTTTTTGAGGGTTTTAGTTAATGTTACGGCAGCAATTTGTAATGCAGTAAATTGTTTCCAGAATTCTTGTTTAGTCTCGGTTCTCAAATTGCAGGACTTCCTTTGTTATTAACTGTTTTTTTTTTTTTTTTTGGCCATGTTGGATTTTCTTACTTATTTATTAGGGTAATTTCACTTTAAACCCTTGAATTACCACACGATTTGATAAACCCCCAAACTTCAAAATCTCTCAATTTGAACCCATCCGTCAGATTTTAAACGTTAAAAGTGAGATAATAACGTTTATACCCCTGATTTTTTTATAAAATTTCAAATTTACCTTTAGTTCCAAATTCAAAAATTTTTTAAAAAAAAATTAGGAAGATTTTGGTCATTTTAGGAGTAAATCAGGGAAGTTAATGGCTAAATTTGACGGAATGATTCAAACTGACTGCAATTGAAAGTTTAGGGGTCCAAATTGAGAGGTTTTGTAGTTTAGGGGACTTCTCAAATCGCGTGGTAATTCAGAGGTTTAAAGTGAAGTTACCCCTATTTATCATGTAGAACTATATAGAGTTTGCTTTTAAGCTATAATAAGTTATAGAATTCCATTTGATTCTGTAACTAACTCTTGTCTCTTGTTGGGTACAATCTGCGAAATAAGAAAAAGTCGAACTAATTTCATGACCAAAGTTGAAGGGAAAACCAGTTGCCTTTTGCTTATTATATTTGAATAATATGATAAATCCAACAAATAGTCTAACACGCATGTGGGTCTATAGTAATCTTGGATTTTAGAGTTTCATCAAAGGCTCAATTGTAAGAAAATTTGGTCTTGGATGATTGAAGGTGCACTGTTGAGTTACTGATGGACCAGACACCTTGGATCCGTGGAAGTTTAAGATTGCATATGACAAATTGGTAATTGTTCTTGGATTTGCAGCAAATGAGATATTATTTTCCTTTGATGATCGCCTCAGCACTATGCTACTAAACAGCTGACAAAGGTAAGAGATGCATGATCAATGGGAAGAGCTTGTTTGTCTCTATCTTAAAAATGCCGTCGTGGACTATGTATTGCATATTCTCAAATTGAAAGTTTGTCTAATCTTTGTTGTGGAAGATTATGTTTAACTCTTTGGAAGTTCCAAAATCTCCAGGTAGAAGGTTAGTTACTAGTTCTTTGTGGTTCATGACAATGCATTTCTACATCATTCTCAGTCCCATATGAGTTCTCTCTAACTCTTGGGATGATTGGCTGGGAAATTCTGGAAATCTTTTTGTAGTTGCTTAGGAAAGACAGTTTGCTTTCGTTTTCCCTGACACCATATTACAATGCCTTCAAGCATCAAATCAAATTGGATTTCAGTATTAGTATTCAGGTATATTGTCAATTTTAGACTTGACAATAATTGTTCTGGCCTCCTATACATCACATTTTTCTTGTTCATTTTCTGATTAGGTTTTCCATTGGATGCCATCATGTTTTGTTATATCACAATTTCATAATAAATTCTGTTATTGATATACAAATTGGTAGACATGTTTTGAAAAAAGCTTAGGCATTACAACGAGTTAAGAAATCCTATTCGTGTTTACAGGATTGGTGTTGATGAGTGGTTACGCTTTCCTTCCGTGTAGGATGTGTTTGCCACTGCTGATTGCAGTGGGTTTCTTGAAAGTACTAGAAAACCAACTCTTCCAGCTTTGGCTCAGGTAAGCTACATATTTACGACCAACCTTTTTTTTTTTTTTTTTTTTTTTTGTGAAGATATTAGCAATCTTCCTAGCAAACTGTTGAAGTCAGAGATATCCCTGATAATTAAGTCTTTTTACACCAAACCTCCAGGGGCTACCACCATTAAAATTGTGGTGGAAAAAATAGTTTGATGCTTAATATTTGTTGATTGCAGTGTCGATTTCCCAACATGCTTGTTCGGCCAGATGGCAATCCTAATATGAGATTTCCTATCATGATTGAAATAGTGATCTGGGTTTTGAGTGGCCATTGTTTGTGCATAACTCAATATGCTATTCTGTTTCTCTTTGGCTGGCAATTTTGGTATTGGTTCTTTAATATGCCTCCTTTTGAGTTTTCAAGGTTGCAGAGTGACAGGGGAAATATCTATCACATCGATTAGAGCTGTTGGAGGTCATGCCAATGGAGCAAATGACATGGAACACGGAAATCCATTTGTTTACAAGCATGGCAACCATTGGCAGATACAAGGCTCTCGTAGATCTTAGGCAGAGCAAGGTGTGTTTTACAGCGGTCGTGTTTGGTTGTTATATTAGCATAATCTAGATTTTGGAGTTAAATGGTATTTTTTATCTTCTTGTAGGAGTCTATGCCTACCTATATTTCTTCTCCCTCCCTGCTCCTGATA
The DNA here is from genome assembly GCA_036287905.1 of Corylus americana. Classification (NCBI taxonomy): domain Eukaryota; kingdom Viridiplantae; phylum Streptophyta; class Magnoliopsida; order Fagales; family Betulaceae; genus Corylus; species Corylus americana. Next base: position 14,567,781 of record CP125823.1, read on the forward strand.
GTTGGATGACTGGTTTGCGGGGGTCTATATGCAAGTGCAGTTTGGCACGTTTCCTTGGGATATGTTGAGCAGAGTGCAAATGACTTTTCCGCCACATCTCCATGGTGTGAATCCACTTTGAATTCGAAGATGATCTCAAATTATGGACTTTTTTCTTGCACAGGCGTGAAGTGAAGAAAACGTTTCCTTGGGATATGTTGAGCAGAGTACAAATGACCTTTTATAGAACCATGCAAGGGAATTCTTTTCGTTCCACTTCAGAGCTCTAACACTTCAGATCTGGGGAGAGCATTTTCAGAGAAGACAGCCATTGATTGGACTGGTGAACCGGCATTGCAGACTGCATAACCTTAACTGATACATGTTTTGTTATTATTTGTTTAGTTTTTTGGTAAATGACAAGTATAAATTGACTACTTTTGCTAAAGAAATGAACTAGCCTTTGTGGATGACAAATTGAAATAATTTCCCTAGCAGAAAATCCAAGTTCAATTAAAAGCCATACCTGTTGCATCTGATAGGAAACTGTACGCAACTATGAAGTTCATCCTCAAGGAGATGAAAACTCATCTCCTTTTCGCTAGTGGGATCACAATAATGAGCATCCTATTAGAGTTGCTTCAATAAAGAATAAATGTGCACCACCTGAAGCACAGAACAGCCAAGTCCAATAAAGAAGAATAAATAAGGTTTCCACTGTTGTCCAAATCAAGCGCGAAACAAAGAAAACTAAAGCACGACACAAGAAGGAACACTAAATAGTTGGTAAATCCTAAGAACCTACTACCAATTGTTAAACTAATCCAAATGGATTGTTAATCAGAAAGACAAAACAAAGGAGGCCAAGCCTTAGATACGAGCCATCATTGAAAGACAATAAAGCTGTATAAACCCAGCAGCATCAGCCTGATCATATATTTAACAAAGTTATGATGCAACAACACACTTCATGGATGTTCATGTACTCAACAAGTATACCATGATAACTGGAAAACCACTTCTGGTTGAGCCGAGAGTTCTATAGCAACTCCAACTGTGGCATTTCCTCCAATCATGCTGGCAAAGATTTTTAAGCTCATACTTTCGAATAGGCTTGGCTAAAAAGTCAACTGCGCCCTTCGACAAGCACTTAATGGATTAATGGATTAATGGATTCCTGACTTTGAGTTCTATGTTTAGAGGTATTAAGAGGATTAATGGATCAAGATTTATGTGAGTTATCATGAATCAAAAAGATATATGTGTAAAATACAGGACTAAGCCTGAAATAAGTCAAGCAATGATTGTCTGAAAGTAAGAATAGTTTGCATTCTCATACAACATGAATTTATTCAAGCATTTGAGGTTTTCTTTTTTCCCAATTTTGCTTCGCGAATAAAATGTTTTGCTTTTCACTTAGAATCTCTCTCTTAGAGCATTTTATTAGGGTAATTCTGAAGGAAGAGAGTAAAATTCCGGAAGATTGGAATAAATGTTATATTGTTGAATTGTTTGTAGTTTCTTGAAGATATATATTCAGTACTGTTTTGAAAAAGAAGATACGGAGATTCGTTGATCAAATTAGTATTGTGGCCATCTCTTTGATACACACGCTAGCAATAAAATCTTAATTACTTATGTAGTAGCTAGTCCTTTGTAAATTAAGACCAAGATGGTTGTCTGCTGTTGATTGTGATGGCTGGACACTTACACATGATCAAACTGTTTCAATTTTAAGGAATTTCATTGTCTTAATGTTTGTAATAACCTGGTAGCTGGTAGCTGCATGCATTAACCATATATTTTGTTTGGTAGGGTGATTCCACCTTGCTAAATGTTACAATATATTGTGATATTATGAGAATATATTAGCATTGATTGTAATTGATAAAATCAAATCAGAATTAAATATATCTGATTTAATTTTATCAATCGTATCATTTTGTATTATCTCTTATCCCTATAAATAGGGACTATTTGTATTGTAAAATTATTCATCGAATAAAAATTTAATGTAGCCTTTAGGCTTTATTTGTGAATGTAAACCTTAGACCGAACCACGTAAAAATCTTGTATCTTATTTTATTATTCCGCAATTTAACATTTTATTATGAATTCTTCATGTTATCATAACCTTTTTGGCGAACACCAGTGGTCTAGTGTCTGATCCAATGGTCCTATGAATTTCTCTATTTTGATTTCTTGTTGTTGATGATCAATACCTTTGTAGATCTTTTACCATAGATCTTGCACATGTATATGACCAGATTAAAAAAGAAAAAAAAAAATTGTACAATTTTTAACAATGCCTTCCTGCAACTTTTGCCGCCTCCGGTGACCCAACTCCACCTGGCCTTCGCCGGCAATCCAAAAGCTCAGCACCGCCTCACCGCTTCCTGTCAAGGACAACATCGGATTCCGCCATTCCCAGCCCACTGTCCTCCGTCCGTTAGCTTCCAACCTTCCAAGCCCAACGCTGACTTCCGTCGTTCTCAGCGGGCTCGGTTTCGCTGTCCTCCAGACGTTCGCGTCTCACCATCACACCGTCAACCACCGATCTACCACCATGATGACCACAAAGCCACTACGTCTTTCCTGCTGTCCGTCGCCGTCATCAGTCCACCACATCCGGAAGTCCAGAACCGTTGCGCTGCATCGAAGATCTTCTCCTCCACCAGGCCGCGACCTAGAGGCGCCGACCCCTGCCGTCCAACGTTAGCCCACTTTTCAGAAAGTTCCACCCAGCCGCGCTGTTCGTAGCCCCATGCCATCGCCGGCACCAGCAACGCGTGCTGTCAATTTGGATTAGAAATTGAAGAAGATGAATGGTGTTTGGTAATGGGTTTGATTTACCCTTATTCGAGTTAGCAGATTTTCTTATTCTAGTTTGGGATATGTTACCCTGGTTTAGGGTTTTTTTTTAACCTAGATGTATTTGGTTACGGGATTAACGTAATTCTTATCGCAGTTAAGTTTAATGTAATATGAGAACAGGATACTCTTTAAAATAAAAAAAATAAAAAAATAAAAAAAAAAAAGGAGGGGGGAATCTCGGTTGAAAAGAGAAGAGAATAGAGAAAGAAAAAGAAAAAGAAAAAGAGAGAATGAGAAAGAAAAAAAAAAAAAAAATCAAAAGAGGCCAAGTTGTCCGCCCTTTGGCCCATAGTTGGCCTATTTCTGTTCGGCCTTTGTGGTATTGTTTAAAACCCATTTCATTTCAGCCCATAGTTGGCTCTCTCTTCAGCCCAAAGTTGGCTATCTTTTTGGTCCATAGTTGGTTCATTATTTTTGTTTAGCCTTTGTGGTACTGTTTAAAATTCAGGCCCAGCGTTTGTGGTATTATTTAAAACCTAGGCGTTTTTATTTTGGCCTATAGTTGGCCTATTGTTATTGAAGGCGCATCTCAAAAAATCGTCACCGATCGCCTCTAGTCATCGCCATCAAGTTACTGATGAAGAGTGAAAATTATTTTTTATGTCGTGTGGCTGGAGATTTTTTGCGCCGGAGTGAGAGAGAGACAAGAGCAAGGGAGGGAGAGCAACCCCTTTCTTCTTCATCGGTGGCCGGAACCCTTGCGCCGGAGTGAGAGAGACAATAGTGAGGGAGACCGTGCTTCACTTGTGGTTGGAGTAAGAGAGAGGGTGAGAGAGGGGGGGAGAGTAGCAGGAGAGGGAGGGTATTAGGTTTCTGAAAAGTTTTTGAATTTGGGGAAAACACGGTACAAAAGTGTATTAGATTTCCCAAATTTTTTTTAAAAAGGTGCCATGAGAGAAGTTGGGTCATTGTTGGGCCACTGTTGTAGTTGTATCATATTTCTTAAATTATTAGTCATATTTTATTGAATGTTACACTTACTTTATTATTATTTTTTTAGGCGAATGTGATTGCACTTACCAATAAATTTACTTTTCACATTCACTCGTTAATATTACAAAAGTGTAAACGCGGTATAGACTATAGACAGACAAACGTGGCCCACATGAAGAAATATGGACGAAACTTATCTCTAATTAAATGGAGTAATTCTTGCCAACCTACCAGTGTCCAATTAGGGCTGATGTGGCTGAACTCAGCCACGCCACATAAACCCTATTTAAAAAAAAAAAAAAAAAAGACTGAAAAAGAGTTGGATGCTGGTAGGACGCTGGTAGGCCGGCTAGCATCACTCAATTAAATGTGAGGGAGACAACCAAAAAGCATCTTCCGTGGTATAGAAAGACATGGCCCACATGAAAAAGATAGGAGGAAAGTGTGTTTCGCTGTCTCGTCTCCAATTTGAAGGATCCAAATTGGAGACGAGACCAGTTACATGTAGGTTGTTTCGCTGCTTGTCACTCAAATTTCGCGGAGCTTTCTTCATCTTCAACCCCTTCTCTCTCTCTCCTCTTACTTTCCATCACTTGTTGTGAAAAACGCAAATCCAAGATCACCAAAGAACTACAAAAGTAGATTTAATTCAACCTTCAAAGAGATGCCATGATGATGATGATGAATGATGATGGCAACTTGGAATCCAATTGTTACCCACAACAAAAGCGACATTCTTCAACACCTGGCACTTAGAATTTGTATGAAGAGAATAATGTAATTAAGGTGTGGATTTACTTATCTCTTTTTCAAATCCGATTTTGTTACCCCTTTGAAATTACTATTGCTTTATTTTTTAGGGTCTTGTTCGTGCTTTTATATATAGTTTTCTGCTTTACGATTTTGGTGGCATAAATTCATCAGCAATGAAAACTAATAAATTCTTGACCTGCTTGGCATATTGAAGGAGTTCCTTTTGCTTTTGTGTGTTTTGCGGGACTTGGACAATCTGCCAGGCAACTCACATGCTGCAACTTCTACTTTAGATGTCACGTTAGTGATTTTACTCTCCATAGCCTCTCTTTATAATTCTTTTTTTATTTCTGTTTTTGTTTTTTGTGCAAGTATTATGCTCTTTTGTCCCAAGTGGTAGCTCAATCGGCTGTGGACCACCTCATAAATTGGTTGTCACTAGTTCGAATCCCCCCTCCCTCTTCACATGTGTGTCCATGTCAAAAAATAAGGAAAAAAAAGTATTATGCTCTTTTGGCACTTCTTAATCATGGCCATGCTCTTTTATAAGTGCTTAATTGTGACAATAAAATAAGCACTCGATATATTTTTCAATCATAACAAATCAAACAAAGTAAGCATTTGATATAAACAAAAATCATAATGAGTCAAAATAAACTTGTGACATGAAATTATTCTCAAATTAAAAAGCATCCCCAAAATTCAGTCATTAATCTATGAAGAACAATTGATAAAAATACTAGGCTTCACCCCTAGCCTTAGGTAGAAGCTTAGCTACTCATAATATTAAAATACTTAACAATGTATAAATAGAAAGACATAGAAAAGAAATAACTTGAATATTAAGAATAAATCCCTAAATACTCAACAATAGTCGCATGAAGCCCTCTGCTTTGTTATTTTCTTTTCTTTTACGTGGTATGGCCTCTTCTCTCAGCCAAGACCGGCGTTGTGGCTTTTCTCCTTTTCAAAATAATAAGAATCCTTTTATACGGGATTTATAGTCAGTCTTGACCTTTTGTGTCGCATGCGGTGTCTAATTTCTTTTGTTTTCCTATTTTATTGCGGGCCCCACATTAGCATTTCTCCTTTTAAGTCTTCTTTCTTCGTCTTTGTTTTGCTAGTTCCCACCTACGCATGGCTTTGCAATTTCATGAGAACACTTTGCTCAATTTGGATATGATCTAGACTTTGATGAATTAGTTGACCAAGCTAAAGCCGTTTCGGATCCCATTCTAGAGATGCAACTGGAGAAAGGGGAAACCATTGAGATATCATTCCCCAACCCATATTCATCAGCAAGTGAGGCTCTCAAGTTGATTTCTGAGGGCAAATGAGTTAGACCCATTCATGTGTGGCCTAAGTGGCCAAGTGTGACCGTGGGGAGGAATAAGGATAACGCGTTATTCTCTACTCGTCTTCAGACAAGATGGCCAGGGTGCACTGATTACAGCAAGATGAGGCCATTGCAAGGAAAAATCATTTCCCGCCCCCGTTCATTGATAAGTTGGTGAAATGGTTAGCTGGACATCCCTATTATTGTGTGCTTAATGGTTATTCCTGCTACAACCAAGTTTCTTTGGATCCCGACGAGCAAGAGAATACCATCTTCACATCTCCTTTTGGTGCATTTGCCTACTGTCGCATGCCATTTGGATCATTGAACGCACCTGTTGTTGAAAGTCTGGCTGAAGACTGTAAACTTAGCGCTTGTAGGAGGCAACCCTTTGTTACTTTTAGTTTTTTGTTGTCATTTAATTTGGTTTTGTTTGTTTTGTTTTTGTTTTTATTGTGTTTTCAGGACATGTGTCTGCTATTCAAGTTTGGGGGAGCGTTCTCTTACGTTTCACCCAAATCGCCCCGCCCATTCGGTATTGTATTTCTAGCCACATTGGGGACAATGTGTCTTTTTAGTTTAGGGGTGGGGTAGCCATTTCTGTCTCTTTCTTGTTATTTTTGTTAAAAAAAAAAAAAAAAAAAAAAAAAACTTGTGAGTTTTAAAATGATACTCGCAAGCGCACGAGTCGTTTGCAATATAGATTGTGCAAGTGCGCGGTCGAGCCACAGGGAATTGTTTCGTGAAATCCGATTTCTATCGAAATCAATCCTATTTTAACCTAGTTCCGAGTTTTGTGATTTTGTGGTGCAAAAAGGTAAACTAATGAAATTTATTAAAAACAAATGATAAAATCACTAAGGTTTTCAGAATCCACCTCACCAAATCAAAGCATACACTCTCATGTGTTCATTCATACAACCGACAAACAATTAAACCCTATGCATGTTCTATGTTTTCTTTATAAAATTAATCTATTGAAACACTCAATGAATCCGTCCTAATTACAAAAAACAATGACAACTTAAATCAAAATCATCCAAAATATCTGTTTGATTAACGAAAAACAATGGATATCCAATTTAAATCAAAAGATGCAATGTATCTGTTGGATGAAACACAATGAAATCCTTTAATCAAACAAATTATTAAACAATCAGTTAAAAGGGTTTAATCTTATAACTGAATTGAGATAGAACATATAAATAATAGTCGGAATTGTACGAACATGAGAAATGTAAAACTGATCAATGGTGAGAGTTCATCTTCAACCTTAGTTGAAGGATTTAGCCTCTCATGATTACACAAAACATAATAAAATGTATTGATAACATGAAAACTAAAAACTTACAAAGGGATTGAACAGCGCCCCCATGGTGTGCTTACAATAAAAAATGTGATGTTTATAGAGTTAATTAGGGTTTCAGCGCTGCCAGGTCCGACGAGTGCGCTCAATCGCATTTGTTCATCAGCTCTCCTGCGACGCAGTGCTTGGGCGTTGCTGGCTTGATGGTGGGCGTGAGTGCGCTTGATCGCAGGACGAGTGCAGTCGAGCGCACTCGTGCATGAGGTCTTCTGAAGTTGCACTCAATTGTGTTTTACTTTAACAACTTGCAACACATTAAAACACCAAAAGTAACACAAGCATCAGAAAACAACAAAGCTAAAGGCTTAGTAAATGCGAATTAAAGGCCCCAAATATCCAATATTTGGCACTCATCACTAATCTAGAAAGCATTAAAAGAGTAATAACGACCTAACAACAAGTATGACTCAGTAGGTTACCTCCTTGAAAGCAAGCCTTCACGAAATCACTTTCCCTTCTCCACAAAACACACAATCTCACAAGAACACACTCACAAGGGTTTCTGGGAGCCTGAGGGCGAGTTTGAACGAGAAAAGGTCGAGGGTGTAGGAGTATTTATAGGTGAGAAAAAGCAGAGGGTGCTACCAACTATTATGAAAAGTAGCGAACGTCTGGTACTATTGGGGTGTATGTCCGGTACTATTTACACAGGGATCCAAAGGCTGTAGCGTTCGTCTAGGTATTATCCAGAGGTTTTTCAAAAAGCAGCGTACGTTCGGTGGTCCCCCATCATACATCCTTGTACTTTTTACAGGCGTGTTGTGCCAAATACTACCTCAATAAATAGATAATATTTAGTACGTTTTAACTCGCTAGTGCACAAGATCAAACGATAGTATAGTGCAGCAAGTACGAGATCGATCCCACGAGGATTGTTGATTTTATTTAGAAGAGATTAAAAAAATATCAAGTTGTCACTAAATTGATATTATGAATAAGAAATAAAAAGATATAAAGATAAAGTAAAGGTAAGGCTTAGATATCCACCACTAATTATGCTCAATTAATATAACAATATGCCAATGATCCAATCATATTATGAATACCTAATGTTTGCCAACTTAAGGGTATGGGTGTGTACTCTAACTCTTTTCTTTCTCAAAGGATTTAGCATGGGTGTATGCTAAGTTGTTTTTTAAGAAAGCATAAATCTATGGAAATCGACAAACATACAAAACCTAGGGCATGGGTGTATACTCTCGGTTTTTCATGTTGATTAACCCAAGAATCCGGTGTGGATTTCTTTTGTTATTCTTATTAAACCAAGGACTCGGTCATCCAAATTGATTTAATTAACTAATCCATACCACATGCATATAATGGCCAGTCATATACATATAAGGAATTCAATAAAACATGAATTAATCAAGTTAAGCAACACAATATGATTATCACAAAGGCGCCAATATTAAAATATTAAATAACCATAATTAGGGCTTCAATCTAGCCCTCCTTAAGAGTTAGTTATACATAATTAAAATAAAAGGAAAAAGAAAAGGTAAAGAAAGAACCGAAAACCGCTCCTAGAAGTAACCTCCAATTCCTCTCCCCAAAGTTGTCTTCTTGAAATTGTATATTGAATTGTGAGGCTTAGAGGTCTATTTATAGGGCTTAGGAGAGTCCTAGAAGCCCTAGTAATCCTAGGAATTTCGGAGATTTAAGTGCTAGTCCAATTAGGATAAAGAAAACCTTAGTCCAAATCGGAATAGGATTCATCCAGAATTGCATTCTTATATTGCGAGGTGATTTTGGCATAGCGCCGCTCCGAATGTGGAAAATGCTACTTTACAATGATTTGCATAATTTTGAGTTAGCTTTCCAATGCCGCGTAAAGCATCTCAATCCGATATTTGAGCTGAAAGTTATGGTCAAAATACTGAGACGTGTGCAGAATCCAATTTTGCATCCAATCCGATTTTGACTCCAATTTGAGAAATTTTGATTTAATCCTTTCCTTTATTTGATTAAACTGAACCATAATTGGCTAAGCTTAACCATATCTTCTAGGTCTTCTAAATTTGCCCTTTAAGCTTGGAACTTTTTCGGAAATGCTTTCTTTTTTCCAAAAACCTATAAAACAAAGAAAATACAAAAAGGAAGTAAAATAGCACAAACTAACAATACTAATGAATTAACACTTATAAGTTTAAGGGCTACAATATGAATATTTTGGCACTTATCAAGGTGTACGTACAGTGGTCCCCAGCGTACGTCCTCTACTAATGACAAGAGCAAACGTTTTGTGTGCCAATCATACCGGTATATTTAATGTTTGTCAACCTAAGGGCATGGCTGTCTACTCCTTAAGCTATTGATTTTCCTAAGCAATGAATTAGGCATGGGTGTCTACTCTAATTCTTTTCTTTCTTAAAGGATTTAGCATAGGCGTCTACTAAGTTGTTCTTTAAGAAAGCGTAAATCTGTGGAAATCAGGAAACACATGGAACCTAGGGCATGGGTGTCTACTCCCGATTTTCCATGTTGATTAATCCAAGAACCCGTGAGGAGATTCTTTTATCACTCTATTAAGCCCAGGACTCGATCATCCAAATTGACTTAAATAACTAATCCATACCATATGCATATGTTGATTAGGCACATTCATATAAGGAATTCGATAAAATAGGAATTAATCAAGTTAAGCACCACAATATGATTATCACAAATGCGCCAATATTGAAATATTAGAGAAACATAATTAGGGCTTCAATCTAGCCCCACCAAACTATTTAGTTACACATAACTAAAATAAAGGGAAAAGAAAGAACCAAAAACCGCTCCTAGAAGTAGCCTCCAAATTCTCCTCTCCAAGCAAGCATATAAAAATTTGTCTATTGAATCATGTCTTGAGTTGTGAGGCTTAGAGGTCTATTTATAGGGCTTAGGAAAGTCCTAGAAACCCTAGTAATGCTAGAAAATTCGAAGGTCTAGAGTCCTAGTTCAACTAGGACTTGGGAAACCTAGTTTGGAAAGGAAAATGAGTCTTGCCGCGTGTCTGAATTTTCTCTAGCGCCCGAGGGCACTCGATCACAGGCGTGGTGCGCTCAATCTCACACTTGCGATCGATCTCTATTGTTGGGTGCTCGAGAGCGGATGCACTCGAGCCTAGGCAATGTGCACTCGGGCGCACCAGCTGCATGGTTCGAGTCTGGACTTCCCCACTTCCTGAATTTCCCAAAATTGCCCGTTAAGCTTGAATTTTTTGAGAATACTTCATTTTCTTCCAAAAACCTATAAAACACAGAAAACACAAAAAGGAAATAAAATAGCACAAAATAACAAAACTAAGAAATTAATAAATGTAAATTAAGGGGCTAAAATATGAATATTTTAGCACTTAACACCCCCCTCCCCCCCTCAAAACTTACATATTGCTAGTCCCTTAGCAATACGAAACTAAAAACAAAATGAAAAATAGAAAACAAAAAGATAAATCTATCTTTCATGGGATGTACGATTGCATTTAGCGTATGTAACAAGCCTTTTAAACCCTTAGGCATTCCCTAGAGGACGAGTGAAGTCTCGCAAGGGTTTTCCAGGAATGTTACCCACCAACATTATGCAAACTTCATGTTATCCAAAACTTTGAATTGTCACTCAAAACCATGGTTCTTATTCATTAGCAAGCTTAAAAAGATAAACTCCATCTTTATAACAAATTAGAATTTTAAAGTCTAATTACTTACGAAAGACAGGCTAAGGCATCATAAGCTCAAAATAGTATATAGTGAACTAGCACATAAATATGAAGCTTCCAATTATTTCCAATGTGCAATGTATCAATATCTCAAAGTTTACTAAAATCACCATCAGAATGAATAACGATGGCATAACTTCTTTTTTTCTCCTTTTTTTGGTTAGGTTCAACAATGTTTGATTCCCTTAAGCATTCTAATTGACCCATGTAGCGAGTGTTAACTCAATGACTCCCAAACCAGGTGGTTTTAGGACATTAGGTGTAAAGACACCCCTAAGGACTTACTAACTCGAGTAAAAAATGTTACAAAACCAAACTACCCATGACATTAACCAAATCAAAATTCTTCACCTTTAGATGTGAACACTCATTGCTTAATGAGGCAAGAGGTCCAGTTACTTAGTGAAAAGCTGATCAATGATCAAATTTTTATTTTTATTTTTAATCAATTAATTAATTTTTTTTTTTTTTTTTAATGTGGAATTATGCCAAAGTATCCGCCAACAAGTCATCCAGTTTCATCCAAGACATTGAAACATACTCATCAGACTCTCATGTCATACCCCACATACTATGTGCTAATGTGCTTGTGTCATATCAGATCAAACAGGTGAATTCTCAGATGCCTAAAGTAACAAACCAAACTGAAAAACTCTATCACCAGATCATGTGTTCAAAATTTTAAGCTCACCAATGAAAATCAAATCATAATTTTTAAGATCAACCAAAATTTGAAGACAAGACATAAACATGCATTTTTTTTTTTTTTTTTCAAAAATAGGACAAAGTGTGTGTACATGTGTGTGTTAAGTGCTAAAATATTCATATTTTTAGCCCTTAACTTACATCTTTTAATCCTTTAAGTTTTAGCTAATTATATTATTTTAGCTCTTTTATGTGTTTTCCTTGGTTTTGTAGGTCATTGGAAGAAAAAGAAGCAATCTCAGAAGTTTTGGACTTAAAAGGAGCTATTTTGGAAATTGGAAGGCTCTGGTAGTGCGATCAATCTCAGGGGAGCTACGATCGAGCGCACTACAGGCGAGGACCACCAACACGCAAGGCAACCGCGATCGAGTGCTAGCATATAGAGGATCGATTGCAGACCTGCGATCGAGTGCACCTGTGCGTGATGGCCAAGTCAGCCGCCAGCCTTAATATGGAAATTGCAACTTTTAGGATTTTGTAGTTTTGTGTGAACTAGGGCTCAAACCCTACGATTTTTAGGGTTTCTATAGTATTCCTAAAGGCCTATAAATAGACCCTTAAGCCTCTTGAATAGACAGACTTTCGAAGGAGAAGAATTTGAGCTCTTCAAGTTCAAGTTTCGGGTTTATTCTTTTCCTTTATTTTATTTTATTTTATAAAGATGTTTAACATCAAACTTATGTGTAACTAATTTATTTAGTAGGGCTAGATTGAAGCTCTAGTTATGTTTAATTAATATTCAATATTGGCACCCTTGTGATGATCATGTTATGATATTTAACTTGATTAATGTTTGCTTCTATGAATTCCTCATATGTGTGTGCCTGATCAACATGTGCATGTGGTATGGACTAGTTAGTTAAATCAATTTGGATGACCGAGTCCTGGGTTTAACATAAGTAACAAAAGAAATCTACATCGGGTTCTTGGGTTAATCAACATGGGGAACCGGAAGTATACACCCATGCCCTAAGCCTCATGTGTTTGTCGATTTCGACAGAAATTATGTTTTCTTAAAGAACAACTTAGTATACACCCATGCTAAGTCCTTTAAGAAAGAAAAGAGTTAGAGTATATACCCATGCCTTAACTCGTTGCTTAGGGAAATAAATAGCTTAAGGAGTATACACCCATGCCTTTAGGTTGACAAACAATAGATATAAATAACATGCTCAAAGCATTGGCATAATGACATATTATCTAACTAGTGGTGGATATCAAAGCCTACCTTTTTATTATCATCAAATCAAAATCCAATCTTTGTTTTATTTTACTTTTGGAATTTATTTTAGACAAAATTTAGCAATCCTCATGGGAATGACCCCGTACTTGCACCCTATACTACTGTGTTGACCTTGTGCACTTGCGGGTAAAACATCCAATTATTTGCCTATTAATTTAGGTAGATATTTGTGACAACAAGTTTTTGGTGCCGTTGCCGAGGATTGCGGTGAATTTTGTTTAGAATTATTTTCCTTTAGTTGTGTTGTTTTAATTTTCAATTTTAAATTTTGTTGTTATCAAAAATCGAAAAGATTTTTCATTTTTCTTAACTTTTTCTGTATTCTATTTCAGTTTGAGAAATAGCATTCTGCTACTGCTATCAAACGTCAGCTGAGTGCGATCGAGCGCAGTTCTAGGGAGCATCCGGACAAGCAGCACTGAAACTGCTTTGACTAAAGAAGCAATTCAATTGATGCAAGGTCGTCGATCTCATGATTCAACCGTCATTCCACTCAATCCTGAAAATGAGCGAACAATTCAACAAAGACCTAGAGACAAAGAAGAAGAGGAAGAAATTGATAACACAATGGAAGATTTGCAAGAAAATCCACCAATAGTGCCAAGATTGGATTTTGATTTGATGATAATAAAAGGGTAGGGCTTTGATATCCACCACTAATTATATTTAGATAATATGTCAATATGCCAAAGTTTTGATAATGTTATGTATATCTAATGTTTGTCAACTTAAGAGCATGGGTGTATACTCCTTAAGCTATAGATTTTCCTAAGCAACGAGTTAGGCATGGGTGTATACTCTAACTCCTTTCTTTCTTAAAGGATTTAGCATGGGTGTATACTAAGTTGTTCTTTAAGAAAGCATAATTTATGTGGAAATCTACAAACACATGAGGCCTAGGGCATGGGTGTATACTCCCGATTCCCTATGCTGATTAACCCAAGAATCTGGTGTGGGTATCTTTTATTACTTAAATTAAACCCAGGACTCAGTCATCCAAATTGATTTAACTAACTAGTCCATAGCACATGCATATGTTGATCAGGCACACACATATGAGGAATTCATGAAAGCTGGCATTAATCAAGTTAAATATTACAACATGATCATCACAAAAGCGCCAATATTGAATATTAACTAAACATGACTAGGGCTTCAATCTAGCCGTACTAAATAAATTAGTTACACATAAGTTTCATGTTAAACATCTTCATAAAATAAAATAAAAGAAAGGAAAAGAATAAACCCGAAACTTGAACTTGAAGAGCTCCAATTCTTCTCCATGGAGAGTATGTCTATTCTAGAGGCTTAAGGGTCTATTTATAGGCCTTTAGGAATACTTTAGAAACCCTAAAAATCGTAGGGTTTGAGCCCTAGTTCGCACAAAGCTACAAAACCCTAAAAGTTGCAATTTCCATATTAAGGTTGGCGGCTGTCTTGGCCATCACGCACGGGTGCGCTCGATCGCAGCCTGTGTGTGATTGATCGCAGGTTTACGATCGATCCTTTATGTGTTGGCGCTTGATCGTGGTTTCCTTGTGTACTGTTGTCCTTGCCTATAGTGCGCTCGATCACAGTTCCCCTGCGATTGATCGTACTACCTGAGCCTTCCAATTTCCAAAATAGCTTTTTTTAAGTCCAAAACTTTTGAGATTGCTTCTTTTTCTTCCCATGATCTACAAAATCAAGGAAAACACATAAAAGAGCTAAAATGACATAATTAACTAAAACTAAAGGATTAAAACATGTAAGTTAAGGGCTAAAAATATGAATATTTTAGCACTTAACATATATTTTTCCTCAAATCCTCAATGCATTGACTCACTTCAGGGGCACAGCTACTGAGGATCCCAACTTTTATCTTAAAGAGTTCTTTGATCTATTCAAGTTGCAGCACATCCAAGGCCTAACTCCAAAGTGGCTCAGGTTAGTCATCTTTCCTTTCTCTTTGAAAGATAATGCTAGACTGTGGTATAATTCTTTGCGTGCAGATTCTATCCATACTTGGGACGAATTAGCCACCAAGTTTCTAAAGAAGTTTTTCCTAGCTCAAAAGACAAGACAACTTAAAAGGGAACTTCAGATGTTCCAACAAAGAGATGGAGATCTTTTCTTCAAAGCATGGGATCACTTCAATTCACTGCTTCTCAAGTGCCCACATCACAACATCCCTCAAGATGATCAGATACAAATTTTCTAGGAAGGTTTAGATGATACCAACAAAGGGATGGTTGATTCAACTTGTGGAGGAGCACTTATGGAAAAGAGAGTGAGGAAGCCATGGAGCTTTTTGAAATGTTAAGTGAGCATTCCCAACAATTTTGCCCTAGAGGAAGGCAAGGAGTAAAAAGCAAAGGCATGTATGAAGTGAATTTCAATGGGGGATCTCCAAATCAGATGGCTGCTGTGGAAAAGAAGTTAGATATGATTGTTAAAGCCATGATTGCTCAAAAAATCTCACCCCTTCAATAGGACACACAAGTCTTGGTATGTGCTATATGTTTCCATTTAGATCACACTACTGAGACATGTCCTTTATCTCCATTTGCAGAGCAAGAAGAGGTGAATTATGTGGGACAAAATATTTACCCCCACAAGAACAATCCATACTCCAACACCTACAATCCAGGGTGGCGCAACCATCCCAATTTCTCATGGAGCAACAGTTAAGGACAGCAGAAGGGTCCCCAACAAGCAAGCCGACCAACTCAAGAGTCAAAGTTGAACCAATTGGGGAGTATGATACACAACCTGGTGACTTCACAATAGCAATTTATGACAGATCAAAAACAATTCAATACAAGGACTGATCAAGCCATCCAAAGACTGGAAGTGCAAATGGGGCAAATGGCAAAGGAGCTGAGTGAAAGAAAGCAGGGACATTTTCCAGCCCAAACAATACCCAATCGAAGGGGTCATCAGCAGCTGAAAGCAGTCACAGTTCTCAGAAATGGCAAGGTCACAGGAACTGAAGAGCCACCTCAAGCATCTCCAGATGAAGCATCAACTTCTAAGGTAAACAAAATGGAGAAGGTGAATGCACCACCCTTCCCTCAAAGGTTAGTCAAACCAAAGAAAGAAAAGCAACTCATGGATATCTTTGAGACTTTGAGAAAAATAAAAATCAACATTCTTTTATTAGATGCAATTAAACCGATTCCTTCATATGCTAAGTTTTTAAAGGATTGTTGCACTAACAAAAGAAGGTTTCAGGAGCATGAGACAGGGGCCCTAACAGAAGAGGTAAGTGCAGTTTTGTTGAGAAAATTACCACCAAAGCTAATAGATTCGGGTAGTTTTACCATTCCTTGCAGGATAGGAGACCATCTTTTTGAGCATGCATTGCTGGATCTGGGAGCAAGGGTCAATTTGCTGCCTTACATGGTATATGAAAAGCTGGGTTTGGGGGAGCTTCAACCAACCTTTGTCACCTTGCAATTGGCAGACAAAAGCATCAAAAGACCAAGAGGTATACTTGAGGATGTGTTGGTAAAGGTAGGTACATTTATTTTACCTGCTGATTTCATTGTGTTAGATGTGGAAGAATCTCCTATGCCATCACCCTTGCCTATCATCTTAGGAAGACCCTTTATGAGAACTACTGATACTACAATAGGTGTGAAAAAGGGTACAATAAGTATGAAGGTGAATGGTGAAACAATAGAGTTCAAAATATTTGATGCAATGCAATTACCTCAAGATGATTTCATTTGTTTTGATGCTTGTATGATCCAAGGTGTTAGTGAGCTAGTTTTGCAGGAACAACATAAAGATCCATTGGAGGCCGCCCTCACCCATAGTCTCACAAGGCAGGACACTAGGTCAGTCTATGTTGTTGTTACTGAGGACATCAGTGGAGCAAAGCACCCTCTTCAAGCCTGTCCACCATATCAAAGTGCCAAAAGAAAGCTGCAGCTAGATGAACAGGACGAATTGAGGTATGAAGCAAATAAGGACACCAAGCTCCACAAGAAAAGACCCAAGGACCATCATCACATAAAGCATGTCAAGAAGGAGTCCTATGCGGAATTGAACTTGTTGACCTATAAAGAAAGTCCTGCCCCTGCACCACCTAGGGCACTTGAGCCACATTTTGAGGAGCTCAAGTGTAGCTTTCCACACTAGTAGCACTACAGCCACAAGTAGAAGCGTTTGAGTAGGCCAGGAGCTCAAGGGCATCTACTTAGAACAGTGGTACGAAGGCCACTGGAGACAGTACACTTTTCCATCTCTTACTTTGTTTCCCATCATGTCAATTTCCTTACTTTACATGATTTTCTGGAATACTCTTGATATCTCACTTATCTTTTGTGTTTCCTTTTCATTTCAGAAAGTTGTTGTACATTATGCAATATATATATATATTACATTCTGTTACTACGATCGAGCGCACTCTGGCAGAGGGCCACATTACCTATTGTAGGTCACTATTTCCCCCCATTGTCACCACACTTCCCATGCGCCGTACACCTCCTCCTAGCACCTGCACTGGCACACCCTTACTCCCACCGCTCCACTATTTTTCACCACTTCCACCGCACCGCCACCACACGGTTCTCCTCTCCGGCCACCGTACCATCACTTTCTCACCAGACAACCAGACAACCCGTTCCCCATTCACATATCACACACCCAACTCCGATTAACCCCCAACCTCTATTTTTTCATCATTTTTCTGCAATTGTGGGTGTTCATCCACCCACATTGCCTTCCTATGGTTGGGTTTTGTTGTTTTTGCAGGGGATTTTGGGCATTTGTTGTTGTGTTTTGCAACCTTGGTCATCACAGTGCACACCAGGTGTTCGACAAAAGTCCCCAATCAAGCTCATCATGCCAAGAACGCAAGCTTCGTCCTCTCGGGGATCCGAAGCACAAGCCACTTCTCCACTGCTCACTTTTGAGGAGCGGGAGCTGCTGTTTGACACCACTTTCGCCATTCGCGAAGATTTTCAAAATCTTGAGGCGACTTAATGGGCTGTCGAGGAATTCAAGTGTCGGGGACTCAATAAGCTTTTCAAGCCGGTCACCTCCACTGCCTACAAAAAATTGGTGATTGAGTTCTATGCCCACCTGTCCCATGATTGCAATAGGCTGGCTGCCCTCTCTTCCAAAGTGCAGGGCCGAGAAGTTGAAGTGACAAGGGCCGACATTGCCACTGCACTCTAATGCAATGATGAGCACCCTCCGAAAGCAGCACAACTTGCCGAGCAACCGCCCAGATTTTATGTGGTGGAAATCATTGAGGACATGTGCCAAGGGCAATATGCCGGCACCCATCATAATGCCGGCAGCCGGTCCAAGCTACCTACACGGCTTTGGTTTGAGGACTCCATATTGCACCGAAATGCCTTTCCCTTGGGGCACAAGACTCAGAGGCGGGATCAATTTCTCCAAACACTCTACGCCTTCCATAAAGATGCCTGGTATTCCATTCCCGATATCTTCTGGAACTACACATTGCACAACCTAACCAAAAAAAAAAAAGAGAAAAAGAAATATGCCATTGTTGTTCATTCTAATAGGGATTTCAGTGAACTTTGAGATATGGAGACATTACACATTGGAAATACTTGGAAGCCTCATAATTTTGTCCTAATAATTTTGTCCTAGTTCACTTTACATTGTTTTCAAACTTGTGATGTTTTAGCATGTCCTTTGTAAGTAATTGAACTTTGAGATTCCAATTCATTATGAAGATGGAGTTCATTTTTTTAAGTTTTCTAATGAATGAAAATCATGATCTTGAAGTGATACTTTAATTTTTGGAATAACATGAACTGTGCATGATGTTTGTGGGTATCATTTTTGGAAAACCCTCACAAGACTTCAGTCGTCCTCTAGGGAATTCTTAGAGGTTTAAAAGGCTTGTAACATACGCTAAATGCAACCGTACATCCCACGAAAGATGGATTTATCTTTCTTTTTTTTTATCTTGTTTTTAGTTTTGTATTGCTAAGGGACTAGCAATATGTAAGTTTGGGGGTGTGTTAAATGCTAAAATATTCATATTTTTACCCCTTAACTTACATGTTTTAATCCTTTAATTTTTAGTTAATTATGTCATTTTATCTCTTTTACGTGTTTTCCTTGATTTTGTAGGTCATTGGATGAAAAAGAAGTAATCTCAGATGTATTGGACTTAAAAAGAGCTATTTTGGAAATGGGAAGGCTCTAGTAGTGCGATCAATTGTAGGGGAGCTGCGATTGAGCGCACTACAGGCGAG
Organism: Corylus americana; assembly: GCA_036287905.1. Lineage (NCBI taxonomy): Eukaryota > Viridiplantae > Streptophyta > Magnoliopsida > Fagales > Betulaceae > Corylus > Corylus americana. The sequence goes on from CP125823.1 coordinate 14,586,891, forward strand.
GACCACAACATGCAAGGCAATCGTGATCGAGCGCCAACACATATAGGATCGATCGCAGACCTGCGAACGATCGCACACAGGCTACGATCGAGTGCACCCGTGCGTGATGGCCAAGTCAGTCGCTAGCCTTAATATGGAAATTGCAACTTTTAGGGTTTTATAGCTTTGTGCAAACTAGGGCTCAAAACCTACGATTTTTAGGGTTTTTAGAGTATTCCTAAAGGCCTATAAATAGACCCTTAAGCCTCTAGAATAGACAGACTTTCCAAGGAGAAGAATTGGAGCTCTTCAAGTTCAAGTTTCGGGTTTATTCTTTTCCTTTCTTTTATTTTATTTTATGAAGATGTTTAACATCAAACTTATGTGTAACTAATTTATTTAGTAAGGCTAGATTGAAACCCTAGTTATGTTTAGTGAATATTCAATATTGGCACCCTTGTGGTGATCATGTTGTGATATTTAACTTGATTAATGGCTGCTTTCAAGAATTCCTCATATGTGTGTGCCTGATTAACATATGTATGTGGTATGAACTAGTTAGTTAAATCAATTTGGATAACCGAGTCCTGGGTTTAACATAAGTAACAAAAGAAATTCACACCGGGTTTGTGGGTTAATCAACATGGGGAACCGGGAGTATACACCCATGCCCTTGGCCTCATGTGTTTGTCGATTTCCACAGGAATTATGTTTTCTTAAAGAACAACTAGGTATACACCCATGCTAAATCCTTTAAGAAAGAAAAGAGTTAGAGTATACACCCATGCCTAACTCGTTGCTTAGGGAAATCAATAGCTTAAGGAGTATACACGCATGCCCTTAGGTTGACAAACATTTGATATACATAACATGATCAAAGCATTGGCATATTGACATATTATCTAAATATAACTAGTGGTGGATATCAAAGTGTTGTGCAAATTTATTTAACTCGCAAGTACACGAATCGATTGTAGTTTAATGGATTGTAAGTGCGAGGTCGAACCCACAGAGAATTGTACTTTTGAAAGAACAACTTATATCTAAACTAATTTTACCCTAACCTAGTTCCAAACAAAGTTTGAATTTTGAGTTTTGAAAATTAAAGGATAAACATAAACTAAATAAAATAAAACTAAAGGTAAAGACTAAGGTTTAGGAATCCACACTCACCGAATCATAACAACATACTCCATGTTCATCAATATTTATCCGAAGTTCTCACAATTTAAATCTTATGTATGTTTTACTATGCTTCAAAGAATTAATCAAAACCATTCCATGAATCCATTCATTGACCAAATCACAAAAGGAATCCCAATTCAATTGAAACACCAGATGTATCCGTAGAACAAATCACAAGGGATATCCAATTTTTATGAGTTAAAAACCAAGCAATCAATAATATGAAATTATCTCAAATCATCACATGTGTCCATAAATCACAAGAGATATCCAAGAATCACTCCACATATTGATTAGAAGTAAAACAATTGAAATATAAAACCCAATAAAATCGGATAAATAAAGACTTACATAAAAGTGATGTCGTTGTTCATCAGTTAGGCTTCATCCCCAACCTTAGTTGGGAATTTAGCTCCACATAAAAATAAAATCTAAACCTAAACCTAAACCTAAAGAAAAACTAAACAAAAGAATTTTTCTCTCTAGGATTGTGTATCTTTTCTTGAATGCAAAGAGGTCTATTTATAGGCTTAGGAAAGTCCTAAAAACCTTATTAAACCTAGATAATTCGGAGGTCTGTCTCCCAGTCAAAATAGAAGTCTAAAATCGGAATAGGATTCATCCAAATTTGTGACCTTTTATTGCGGGGCGATTTTGGCATAGTAACCGTCCGAATTAGGAAAATCTTCTTTCACAATGAAGTGTATTATTTTGAGTTAGCTTTCCAATGCCGCTTGAACCACTTCAATCCAATATTTGAACGAAAAGTTACAGTCGAAATAATGAGACATATACAGAATCTGAATTTAAATCCGATCCGAAATCTTATCCAATCTAATCTTTTATCCAATTTAATCTGATTTAACCTTTTTCTTGGATTTGGTTAGACTTAACCACATCATCTAGGTCTTCTCAAAGTATGCTTTCTTTCAAACTTTGTATTTTTCCCTTTAAAGCTGTAGTTTTTCTTCAATGACCTACAAAACCCTAAAAACACAAAACTAACACAAAACATTAAATAACGACACAATTAAAGGATTAACTAATGTAAGTAAAGAGGTCCAAATATGCAATATTTGGCACTTATCACAAAGCCCTACCTTTTTATTATCATCAAATCAAAATCCTATCTTTGTTTTATTTTACTTTTGGAATTTATTTTAGACAAAATTCAGCAATCCTCGTGGGAATGACTCCATACTTGCACCCTATACTACTGTGTTGACCTCGTGCATTTGTGGGTAAAACATCAAATTATTTACCTATTAATTTAGGTAGATATTTTTGACAACAAATTTTTGGCGCCGTTGCCGGGGACACTCTTTCCTTAATTTAGACACATTAGGGACAATGTGTCATTTAAGTTTGGGGGTATGGGAACACGTGTTGTTTACACACACTTTGTCCGAATTTCATGTTATTTGTTTTGTGTGTTTGTTTATTTGAAAAAAAAAAAAAAAAAAAAAATTATGCATGTTCATGTTTGCCTAAAAATGTTTGGTTAATCTAAAAGAATTGTGGCTTGAATTCCTCAGTGAGCTTAAAATTTTGAACACATGATCTCATGCGAGAATTTGTTAGTTTGGTTACTTGTTTAGGACAGTTGAAAAATCACATGTTTAATCTAATCACACAAGCACATTAGCACATAATTTGTGAGGTATGACATGAGGTATGATGTGTGTATTTCTGTATCTTGGGTAAATGGGATAACTTATTAGATGGACACTCTGGCATATATATATATATATGATAAAAATAAAATAAAATAAATGATCATTGATAAGCTTTTCACTGAGTAACTGGACCTCTTGCCTCAAAGCATTGAGTGTTCACGTCAAAAGATGAAATTTTTTGATTTGATTGATGTCATGGTTAGTTTGGTTTTGTTGCCTTTTTGACTTGAGCTAGTAAGTTCTTAGGGGTGTCTCTACACCTAATGCCCTAAAACCATCTGGTTTGGGAATCATTCACTTAACACTTGCTACATGGGTCAATTAGAAAGCTTAAGGGAACCAAACATTGCACAACCTGACCCCTCCCCGAAAAAAAAAAGGAGAAAAAAAAAAGAGAAAAAAAATATGCCATTGTTGTTCAATCTAATGGGAATTTCAGTGAACTTTGAGATATGGAGACATTACACATTGGAAAGATTTGAAAGCCTCATAATTTTGTGCTAGTTCACTTTACATTGGGATTGAGGCATTACTTTTCTTTTTTTCTTTTTTTTTATTTATTTTTATTCTTCAACTTTTTTTATCTTTTTTTTTTTTTTTTTAGTTTTATTTTATTTTTCTTTTTTGAATATTAACTATACCTAACTAAGGCTTCAATTAAGCCCTACTAAATAAATTAGTTACATATAAACCCGAAACTTGAACTTGAAGAGCTCCAATTCTTATCCTTGGAAAGTGTGTCTCTTTTAGAGGCTTAAGGGTCTATTTATAGGCCTTTAGGAATACTCTAGAAACCATAAAAATCGTAGGGTTTGAGTAATAGTTCATACAAAGCTACAAAACCCTAAAAGTTGTAATTTTCATATTAAGGTTGGCGGCGAACTTGGCCATCATGCACGGGTGCGCTCGATCGCAGCCCGTGTGCGATTGATCGTAGGTCTGCGATCGATCCCCTGTGTGCTGGCACTCGATCGCGCTTGCCTTGCGTGTTGTGGTCCTCACCTGTAGTGCGCTCGATCGCAGCTCCCATGTGATTGATCGCACTACCAAAGCCTTCCAATTTCCAAAATAGCATTTTTAAAGTCCAAAACTTTCGAGATTGCTTCTTTTTCTTGCAATGACCTACAAAATCAAGGAAAACACATAAAAGAGCTAAAATGACATAATTAACTAAAACTAAAGGATTAACACATGCAAGTTAAGAGCTAAAAATATGAATATTTTAGCACTTAACACACCCCCAAACTTACATATTGCTAGTCCCTTAGCAATACAAAACTAAAAACAAGATGAAAAATAGAAAACAAAAAGATAAATCCATCTTTTGCGGGATGTACGATTGCATTTAGCGTATGCAACGAGCCTTTTAAACCCTTAGGAATCCCCTAAAGGATGTGTGAAGTCTCGTGAGAGTTTTCCAGAAATGATACCCACAAACGTCATGCACAATTCATGTTATTCCAAAAATTAAAGCATCACTTCAAGATCATGATTTTCATTCATTAGCAAGCTTAAAAAGATGAACTCCATCTTCACAATGAATTAGAATCTCAGAGTTCAATTACTTACAAAGGAGATGCTAAAACAGCATAAGTTTGAAAACAATATAAAGTGAACTAGCATAAAATTATGAGGCTTCCAAATCTTTCCAATGTGTAATGTCTCCATATCTCAAAGTTCACCAAAATTCCTAGTAGAATGAACAACAATGGCATTTAAAAATTTTTTTTTTTTCTCTTTTGTTTTTTATTATTATTATTTTTTTGGTGCGGTTGTGCATTGTTTGGTTCCCTTAAGCTTTCTAATTAACCCATGTAGCGAATGTTAAGTCAATGACTCCCAAACCAGATGGTTTTAGGGCATTAGGTGTAGAGACACCAATAAGGACCTACTAACTCGAGTCAAAAAGGCTACAAAACCAAACTAACCATAACATCAATCAAATATAAAATTTTCACCTTTTGACGCGAACACTCAATGCTTTGAGGCAAGAGGTCCAGTTACTCAGAGAAAAGCTTATCAATGATCATTTATTTTATTTTGTTATTTTGTTATTTTTTCTATTTTTTTTTTATCACACACACACACACACACACACACACATATATATATATATATATGCCAGAGTGTCCATCTAATAAGTTATCCCATTTACCCAAGATACATAAATTCACACATCAGACCTCATGTCATACCTTACAAATTATGTGCTTGTGTGATTAGATCAAACATGTGATTTTTCAACTGTCCTAATTAAGTAACCAAACTAACAAATTCTCTCATCAGATCATGTGTTCAAAATTTTAAACTCACTGATGAATTCAAGCGACAATTCTTTTAAATTAACCAAAAATTTTTAGGCAAACATGAACATGTATAATTTTTTTTTTTTTTTTCTCAAATAAACAAACACACAAAACAAAGAACATGAAATTGGGACAAAGTGTTTGTAAACAACACGTGTTCCCATACCGCCAAACTTAAGTGACACATTGTCCCTAATGTGTCTAAATTAAGGAAAGAGTGTACCCGGGAGAGATGGACTACATCGTCTTGGAAAGCATGGCTCATAGCCCACCCCAAACTTGAATGGAAGCACACTTGTCCCTTCAAAATAATAAAACACAAAAACAAGTAAAAAGAAACAAAACTAAAGATAAATAGAAAGATGAAATAAAACACACAAAAATAAAATAGCAAGATAAACTATGGGTGCCTCCCATGAGCACTAAGTTTAACGTCTTCAGCCAGACGGTGGTCCCTACTCAGTGTTGTCCCGAAGAAGATGCTCTAGATGGTGGTGCTACATGTTGGACGGACTAGAGTGCCAAATCTTCATCTCCTGGTACTAACTTTACTTGAACATATGGCTTGACTCTGTGTCCATTGACCTTGAATGACTGATTTGTCTGTGGGTTGTGAACCTCCAAAGCTCCATGTGGAAATACTTGTGTAACAATGCAAGGTCCAGACCATCTTGACTTAAGCTTTCCAGGGAAAAGTTTCAATCTTGAATTGTAGATCAGTACCTTCTATCCTACTTGAAACTCCTTCCTGACCAGTTGCTTGTCATGGTATGCTTTGGTTTTGTCCTTGTAGAGCTTGGCATTCTCATATGCATCACGCCTCAATTCCTCCAGTTCATTTAGTTGTAGCTTCCTTTTGTCACCAGCATGCTTCATATCAAAATTAAACTCCTTGATGTCCCAGTACGCTTTGTGTTCCAATTCCATTGGTAGATGACATGCTTTTCCAAAAACCAGACGATATGGAGACATACCGATAGGTGTCTTGTAAGTAGTCCTATAAGCCCATAGTGCATCATTCAAGCGTAGTGACCAATCCTTCCTACTGGGATTCACTATCCTTTCAAGGATACCTTTGATCTCTCTGTTGCTGATTTCCACTTGACCACTGGTTTGGGGGTGGTATGGAGTACCCACCTTATGAGTGAAGCCATACTTCTTTATCACTGAGGCAAAGACATAGTTGCTGAAGTGGCTCCCTCCATCACTAATGATTGCCCTTGGTGTCCCAAATCTAGCGAAAATGTTTTCCTCCAGAAACTTCACAACCACTTTATGATCATTAGTCCTTGAGGGGACAGCCTCGACCCATTTAGAGACATAATCCACGCCCACAAGGATATATAAGTAACCAAATGAGTTAGGAAATGGTCCCATGAAATCAATACCCCAAACATTGAAGAGCTCTACCACTTGAATATTTTGCAATGGCATTTGATTCTTGGATGAGATGTTTCCTGTCCTTGGGCATCTATCACAAGAGCTGTAAAACAAGAAAGCATCTTTAAACACATTAGGCCAATAGAAACCAGATTGTAATACCTTAAGAGCTGTTCTCTTGGCCTTAAAGTGTCCACCACAAGCAAACTGATGACAATGCTGCAAAATACTCAAGTGCTCTTCTTCTGGGACACATCTTCTAATGATTTGATCAGGGCAGAATTTGAACAAATAAGGGTCATCCCAATGGTATTGTCTAGATATAGACATCAACCTTTTCCTTTCTTGACTAGACATACTTGGAGGGAAGACCTTGGCAGTTATATAATTCACAATATCTGCATACCATGGGAGTTGGATATTAACTGCAAACAACTGCTTATCTGAAAAATTTTCGTTCAATGAAAACTCATCTCCTTCCTCCTCATAGAGTAGTCTGAATAAGTGATCTGCCACCACATTCTCACTGCCCTTCTTGTTTCTAATCTCAAGGTCAAACTCTTGCAAAAGTATTACCCATCTGATCAATCTAGGTTTTGCATCTTTCTTAGCAAACAAATTGATAAGTGCTAAAATATTCATATTTTCAGCCCTTAACTTGCATGTTTTAATCCTTTGGTTTTGGTTAATTAGGCCATTTTACTTCGTTTTTGTATTTTCTTTGTTTTATAGGCTTTTGGAAGAAAAGAAAGCATTTCTGAAAAAATTCCAAGCTTAAATGGCAAATTGGGAAGACCTAGAAGATATGGTTAAGCTAAACCAATCATGGTTAAAGTTTAATCAAACAAAGGAAAGGATTAATTCGGAATTTCTCAAATTGAAGTCAAATCGGATTGGATGCAAAATTGGATTCTGAACATGTCTCAGTATTTTGACTATAACTTTCAGCTCCGATATCTGATTGAGGTGATTCAAGAGGCATTGGAAAGCTAACTCAAAATTCCACAAATCATTTTGAAATAGTATTTTCCCAATTCGGAGCGTCACAAGGCCAAAATCGCGCCGCAAGTTAAGACCGCCATTCTGGGCGAATCCTACTCCGATTTGGACTTAGGTTTTCTCTATCCTAATTGGACTTCGACTTAAATATCCGAAATTCGTAGGATTACTAGGGCTTCTAGGACTCTCCTAACCCCTATAAATAGACGTCTAAGCCTCACAATTTAAATCACCCTTGGAGAGAATTAGAAGAGACAACTTTGGGGAGAGGATTGGAGGCTACTTCTAGAAGCGGTTTTCGGTTCTTTCTTTACCTTCTCTTTTCTTTTTATTTTTATTATGTGTAACTAACTCTTAAGGAGGGCTAGGTTGAAGCCCTAATTATCTTTATTTAATATTTCAATATTGGCGCCTTTGTGATAATCATATTGTGTTGCTTAACTTGATTAATTCCTATTTTCTTGAATTCCTCATATGTATGTGACTGGCCATTATATGCATGTGGTATGAACTAGTTAGTTAAATCAATTTGGATGACCGAGTCCTGGGTTTAACATAAGTAACAAAAGATATTCACACTGGATTCTTGTGTTAATCAACATGGGGAACCGGGAGTAGACACCCATGCCCTAGGCCTCATGTGTTTGTCGATTTTCACAGTTTTATGCTTTCTTAAAGAACAACTTAGTAGACACCCATGCTAAATCCTTTAAGAAAGAAAAGAATTAGACTAGACACCCATGCCTAATTTGTTGCTTAGGAAAATCAATAGCTTAAGGAGTAGACACCCATGCCCTTAGGTTAGCAAACATTAAGTACTCATAATATGATTGGATCATTGGCATATTGTTATAGTATCTAAGTATAATTAGTGGTGAATATCAAAGCCCTGCCTTTACCTTTACCTTTTCATTTGTCTTTAGATCTTTTTATTTCTTTTTCACAATATCAATTCCGTGACAAGTTGATATTTTAATTAATTCAAAACAAAATCACAATCCTCGTGGGATCGATCTCGTACTTGCTGCACTATACTATTGTTTTGATCTTGTGCACTTGCGAGTTAAAACGTACTAAATATTTTCTATTAATTTAGGTAGTATTTGGCATAACAAGTTTTTGGTTCCATTGCCGGGGATTGTTTGATTTTGTTTGGAATTTTTTTCCTTTAGTTTATTTTTGTTTTAATTTAGTTTTAATTTTCTGTTTTTTCGTAGTTACTGTTCTGCCTCTGGAGGTACGATCGATCGCCCAACTAGGGCGATCGAGCGCACCAATACGATCGAGCTCACCTCATGGTGCGATCGATCGCACATCTAGAGAGCAGAACAGTACTGCGATAATTATACATCTGATTTTTTTCTCTTTTGTTTTATGCAGGGTCAGTTGAGTTTGCATCTTCGTAAGTTTTATTTTTAATTTTGTTTTTATTTTCCCTTTTTATTTTAATCTTTTGTTATTTTTACCTTCACACATGTGGGGCGGTAGTTCGACACCCCATGAACCATGTTCTTATTGCCATGACCCTTATCACCATGTTAGAGAATATCTTATAATGAGACAAATTTCTAACAAAATTAATGGGCATAAAAACACATCGTTCTCTAGACCGGGGAATGATAACTATTTTGATTCCTGTAACCCAACATGGAGCCAACAGTCCAATCTTTCATGGCAAGCTCAAGCTCCTAGAAATCATTCATATTGCTCTCAATCGGATCCACCACTACAAGACCAGCTGGCTGCCATGCAAAAGGCATTCTTATGCTTGTAAACGCCATGACTACTTAGAACACCTCTTCCAATCAGCCAGCCACCGAATTCCACGTATGTGCCATATGTTCTCATTTTGATCATTCTACTAAAACGTGTTCTTTGTATTTATCTACAAATCAGGAGCAAGAGTCAAGGCTGAATAGACTGGAAGATATGATACAAGCTCCTGGAATTCAAGCACCACAACGTCATGAAGAGAAGCCATCTCCACAGTTCTATGGTCAATCATATTCATGTCTTAGTCCCAGTCTGAGGCAATCCATTTTCAAGATAATAGCTCATGAAGAGGAACCATCTCCCATATATGACTATTCATATTCCTCTCCACCTCAACAAAATCAAGAAGAACCACCTCCTCCAAAAAGGTCTGCCTTAGAAGAAGCAGTTGCTGCCTTAGAAAAACAATGTGCTGACTTGGCAAAACATACGGCAGCTCATCTTAGCTACATGGAGGAAAGAAAGCAATCAATTGAATGGACAGAGGCCCACCTCAAGCAAAAATTAGAAAAAGAAGAAGAAGAGTGTCAAAGTTAGTTGGTGGCCAATCCTAATGAGCACTACATGGAGGATGAGTGCACTTACTATCATGAGCAAACAACCACCACACCTAGGAATGAAGAAACTATTGGGGTGAGTTTTGTGAGCCAAGTCTTGAGGATTCGATGGGAGAGTGCTTTGATGAATTTGAAGGTGACCTAGACCTGGACAAGCTACTTGAGCATGCTGAGACTTCTAAAGAGCCAAGTCTTGAGGATCCATTGAATGAGCGTTTTGATCAATTTGAGTTTGACTTGGATCTTGACAAGTTCTTCAAGCAAGCTGAGATGTTTAGTGAGCCAAGTCTGGAGGATCCAATGGAAGAGCACTTTGCTCAATATGAATTTGATCTGGACCTTGACATGATACGTAAGCAAGTTGAGGCCTTATTGGATTCCACTCCTGAGAACAACAAAGTAGAAGAAGAAGATGAGCAAACTGAGGTTCTAGAGGATCTATATCGGAAAAAGGAAGAGAGCACTAAGACTTCTTCAACATCAGCTCCTATTCCCGAGTTACTAAGAACCCAAGTGAGAAGTCTGTTGGAGCTATGTGATGAGCAAATTGAGGGCATCAAGATAGATGAATTCCCTAAGTATTATCCAGTTTATGATTCCCTCCCGAATGAGAAACTGTTGGAAAAAACTCAAAGTGGTCCTCCTCGATTTATAGACATTCAAAAGCACCTTGCAACAAAAAAGAGTCATTCCCTTTGGTGCAAGAGAAGAAAAGATTGTTGCTTCAAGTTTAAAGTGCCATAGTTTGGCTAAAGACGTTAAACTTAGCACTCATGGGAGGCACCCCATAGCATATCCTTTTTATTTTGTTGTTTGTTTTATTTTATTTTGTTTTTGTTTTCCGTTGTGTTTTATTTTACTTTGGTGTTTTAGTGTTTCAAGTCTTTTGTCATGATTTTACATTCTGTTATTGCGATTGATCGAAACCTGCGTGCGATCGAGCGCAGGTCTCCACTTGTGGTTGCATTGCATTCTGTTACTGCGATCGAGAGCACCCTGTGTACGATCAAGCGCCGTAAACGACTTTTGGCTGTTGTACATTCTGTTAGTGCGATCGAACGCACCTTGTGTGCGCTCGAGCGCACATCACCCATACATGCACAGCCTTGCGCAAGTGTGATCGAGCACACCATGCGTGCGATCGAGCACACTTGGGCAGCATCCCATAGCTGTCTTTTTATTTTATTTTGTTTAAATGTGTTTTAAGTTAATTTTTGTTTTGTTTCTTTTTATTTGTTTGTGTGTTTTCTTATTTTGCAGGGACAAGTGTGCTTTAATTCAAGTTTAGGGGTGTGCAACGAGCCATACTTTCCATGACTATTTTGTCCATCTCCCGGGTACATTCTTTCCTTTACTTAGACACATTGGGGACAATGTATCATTTAAGTTTGGGGGTATGGGCACACTTGTTCACACACACTTTGTCCCAATTTCAAGTTATTTGTTTGTGTTGTTAGTTTATTTGGAAAAAAAAAAAAAAAAAAGTTTATGCATGTTCATATTTGCTCTAAAATTTTAAGTTGATCTAGAAAGAATTGTGGCTTGAATTCATCAATGAGCTTAAAATTTTGAACACATGATCTGATGAGTGAATCCGTTAGTTTGATTACTTGTTGAGGATAGTTGAAAAATCACATGTTTGATCTGATCACACAAAGCACATTAGCACATAATTTGTGAGGTATGACATGAAGTCTGATATGAGTCTGATATGTGTGTTTTTGCACCTTGGATGAAATTGGATGACTTATTAGATGACGCATTGGCATGTTTAAAAAAAAAAAAAAAAAAAAAGGTATGAAATAAATGATTATTGATAGCTTTTCACTGAGTAACTGGACCTCTTGCCTTAAAGCATTGAGTGTTCACGTTAAAAGGTGAAAAATGTTGATTTGATCAATGTCATGGTTAGTTGGTTTTGTAGCCTTTTTGACTCGAGTTAGTAGGTCCTTAGGGGTGTCTTTACACCTAATGCCCTAAAACCACCTGGTTTGAGAGACATTGACTTAACACTCGCTACAAGGGTCAATTAGAAAGCTTAAGGGAACCAACATTGCACAACTTGACCAAAAAAAAAAAAGAAAAAAGAGAAAAAGAAAGAAAAAGAAATATGCCAGTGTGTCATTCTAATAGCAATTTCAATGAATTTTGAGATAAGGAGACATTGCATATTGGAAAGAATTGGAAGCCTCATAATTTTGTACTAATTCACTGTACACAAATTTCAAACTTGTGATGATTTAACATGTCCTTTGTAAGTAATTTCACTTTGAGATTCCAATTCATTGTGAAGATAGAGTTCATCTTTTTAAGCTTGCTCATGAATGAAAATCATAAACTTAAAGTGATGCTTTAATTTTTGAAATAACATGAACTGTGCATGATGTTTGTAGGTAACATTTCTGGAAAACCCTCACGAGACTTCACTCGTCCACTAGGGAATTCCTAGGGGTTTAAAAGGCTTGTTGCATACGCTAAATGCAATCGTACATCTCATGAAAGATGGATTTATCTTTTGTTTTCTGTTTTTCCATTCCTGTTTTTAGTTTTGTATTGCTAAGGGACTAGCAATATGTAAGTTTGAGGGTCTGTTAAGTGCTAAAATATTCATATTTTAGAGTAACTGCAGAGATGAATTGCAGCTTGCTATAGGTTTTCATTCCAACTGAGGTGGATGTGGCCCTCAAACAGATGCACCCTCTAAAGTCGCGGGGCGAGATGGTATGTCAGCTTGTTTCTACCAACATTCATGGGTGACTGTGCTAGATGAGGTATGCTTAGCTGTGCTTGATTTTTTGAATAATGGAGTTTTTTATCCATCCATAAATGACACTTTCATTACATTAATTCCTAAAGTTAAGAACCCTTCCCTATCACAGAGTATTGGCCAATAAGTTTATGCAATGTTATTTATAAGCTTATTGCCAAGGCGTTAGCAAACAGGTTGAAGAAGGTACTACTTCATATTATCTCACTTAACCAAAGTGCCTTCATTCCGGGTAGGCTCATAACTGACAATATTATAGTGGCCTTTGAGGCGCTACACACGATGGATGCATGAATGAAGGGGAAGAAGGGGTATATGGCCATCAAACTGGACATGAGCAAAGCATATGATCGAGTATAATGGGATTTTCTAGAGGCTATGATGACAAAGATTCGCTTTGCAGGGAGGTGGGTTGAGATGATGATGACTTGTGGCCATACGGTCTCCTATTCTATACTTATCAATGGCCAACCACATGGAAAAATTATACCCACAAGGAGAATTCGACAAGGAGATCCTCTATCTCGTTATTTCTTCATTCTTTGTGCTGAGGGGCTAAGCACAGTCATGAAAAGGGCGGAGCAATATGGGAGCATAACGGGTCTGCCAATTGCTAGAGGTGGTACTAAAATTAATCATCTGCTTTTTTCGGATGATAGTTTACTATTTTATAGGGCTAGCATTCTTGAATGGGCGCGTATTCAAGAAGCTCTAGAGATGTATGAAAAGGCCTCGGGACAGAAGTTGAACTGAGACAAGACATCCATCTTCTTTAGTCAAAACACCAAAGAGGAGGCCAAAGCACTCATTCTTTCTACAGCAGGGGTGAATCCCACTACTAGGTATGAAAAATACCTCGGATTACCAGCTTTAATCGGGAGGTCCAAAGTTAGCTCTTTTGCTTCTTTAAAGGGGAAAATTTGGGAGCGCATGAATGGGTGGAAGGAGAAGTTCCAGTCATAACCAAGCAAGGAACTCATTTTGAAGGCAGTTGTTCAAGCAATCCCAACTTACACTATGAGTGTGTTCTGATGTGCAAAATATCTACCTAAATTAATAGGTAAATAATTGTACGTTTTACCTGCAAGTGCACAAGGTTAACATAGTAGTATGTGGTGCAAGTACAGGATCATTCCCACAAGGATTGCTAAATTTTTTGTTTAAAAATAAATTCCATAAGTAAAACAAAGATTGATTGTCTAAGTGATGATAATAAAAGGTAGGGTTTTGATATCCACCACTAATTATATCTAGCTAATATAACAATATGCCAATGCTTTGATCATGTTATACATATCTAATGTGTGTCAACCTAAGGGCATGGCGTACACTCTTAAGGCTATAGATCTCCCTAAGCAATGAATTAGGCATGGCGTATACTCTAACTCTTTTCTTTTCTAAGGGATTTAGCATGATGTATACTAAGTTATTCCTTAGAAAAGCATATGTTCTATGGAAATCGACAAACACATGAGGCCTAGGGCATGGCATATACTCCCGATTCCCCATGTTGATTAACTCAAGAATCGCGGTGTGGATTCTTTTGTTACTTATGTTAAACCCAGGACTCGGCCATCCAAATTGATTTAACTAACTAGTCCATACCACATGCATATGTTGATCAGACACACACATATGAAGAATTCATGCAAGTAGGCATTAATCAAGTTAAATAGCACAACAAGATCATCACAAAGGTGCCAATATTAAAATGTTAACTAAACATAACTGGGGTTTCAATGAAGCCCCACTAATTAAATTAGCTACACATAAAATTGATGTTAAACATCTTCATAAAGAAAAGAAAAGAAAGGGAAAGAATAAACCTGATACTTGACTTGAAGAGCTCCTATTCTTCTCCTTCCAAAGTATATCTATTCTAGAGGTTTAAGGGTCTATTTATAGGTTTTAGAAGTCCTTGACAAAGTAGTAAACCTAGGGATTTCGTAGGGTTTCAAAACCTATTACAATTGAGAGTTGGAGAACCCTAATATGGAAAGAGGAGCATTCTGGCCGCCACTTGGTATGTCTCATGCGCACGGGTGTGATCGATCGCAACTCGTGTGCGCTCGATCGCAGGTCTGCGATCAATTCTTCTTCTGTCTTGCGCTCGATTGCTTTTGGCCTTATTTGTGTTTAATCCTCTCGGATACTGCGCTCGATAGCAAGTACCCTGTGATCGATCACAGTGTCAGGAAGCTTCAATTTTCTCCATCTTCTCTCTTTGAGCCCAAATCATCTAGATTTACCTCATTTTCTTCCAAAAGCCTGCAAAAGTTTGAAAAACACAAAAAGGAATTAAAATGGCCTAACTAACTAAAACCAAAGGATTAAAACATGCAAGTTAAGGGTTGAAAATATGAATATTTTAGCACTTATCATGTTCCTTTTGCCAAAAACACTTTGTAAGGAAATAAATTCAATGATGGCTAGATTTTGGTTAGGGCATAAGGAGAAGGACTCTTGGATAGCTTGGATGAGTTGGAAGAAAATCGGCATGGCAAAAGATTGGGGTGGTTTGGGTTATATGGACCTTGAAATGTTAAATCATGCTCTTTTGGCAAAACAAGGATGGTGGTTATTATAAAAGCTCGGCTCTTTAGCAGCAACCATTATGAAGGAAAAATATCATCCTCAAGGAGCTTTTTGGAAGCTACTTTAGGCCGATGACCCTCGTATGTTTGGTCCTTGGAGAAGTCTTTGGACTGCCAAGTCTAACCTAAAGGAGGGCTTAGTATGGAGAGTTGGGGATGGTCGTTCAGTTCGTATATAGGAGGATAGGTGGATCACAAAGCCCACGGATCATGAAGTCAAGTCCCTAGTGCGAGTGCTCAACCGAGAGGCAAGGGTGAGTGAGCTTCTAGATTTTGATACTAATTGGTGGAACACAGAGTTGGTACACAATGTCTTTACTGCTGATGAAGCAAAGGAAATATGTAGTATGGTGGTGTGTCCTAGGAGCAGAGCAAACAAAAAATGGTATGGGTGGGTACAAAGGATGGGGAATTTACAGTACGTAATGCATACCATATGGCCAAGGAGAGAAGTATAAGAGATGAAGGAAGCAGCTCAAACATACAACAAATGTGTATGCTTTGGAAAGGTATTTGGAGCATTAAAGGGGCTAGAGTGGTGAAGACATTTATGTGGCAGGCTTGTAATGACATCTTGCCTACAAAGGAAAGACTCTTTAAGAACAAATCACTTCAGGTCCTCTTGGTCCCATATGTAGGCTAGTAACAGAAACCTTGGGGCACATACTTTGGACTTGCCAATCAGCAAAAGATGCATGGATTGAGTGTTCTCCTCAAATTCATAAATATACTAGTGATGAGGTGGATTTTGTTCAAGTGATTGAGAAGTTACTCACAAGGCAAAATGAAGATCAAATGCATCTTGTGGCTACGGACGCGAGACAGATTTGGCTAAGGAGGAATGTAGTGATCTTAGGAAGGGATTTTCTAAACCCGTCTTCCTTAATGTGCAGGGCAATAGCTTAATGTTGTCACAATTACCTACCTAAATTAATAGGCAAATAATTTGATGTTTTGCCCGCAAGTGCACGAGGTCAACACAGTAGCATAGTGTGCAAATACGGGGTCATTCCCATGAGGATTGCTAAATTTTGCTTAAAATTAATTCCCAAAACTAAAATAAAACAAAGATTGGTTTGAGTTGATAATGATAAAAAGGTAGGGCTTTGATATCCACCACTAATTATATTTAGCTAATTTATCAATATGCCAATGTTTTGATCAAGTTATGAATATCTAATGTTTGTCAACCTAACGGCATTAGTGTCTACTCCTTAAGCTATTGATTTCCCTAAGCAACGAATTAGGTATGGGTGTCTACTCTAATTCTTTTCTTTCTTAAAGGATTTAGCATGGGTGTCTACTAAGTTGTTCTTTAAGAAAACATAAAACTGTGGAAATCGACAAACACATAAGGCCTAGGGCATGGGTGTCTACTCCCGGTTCCCCATGTTGATTAACCCAACAACCCGGTGGAGATTTCTTTTGTTACTTATGTTAAACCAAGGACTCAGTCATCCAAATTGATTTAACTAACTAGTCCATACCACATGCACATGTTGATCAGGCACACACATATGAGGAATTCATGAAAACAGGCATTAATCAATTTAGATATCACAACAAGATCATTACAAGGGCGCCAATATTGAATATGAACTAAACATAACTAAGGCTTCAATCTAGCCCTACTAAATAAATTAGTTACACATAAGTTTGATGTTAAACGCTTCATAAAATAAAATAAAAGAAAGGAAAAGAATAAACTCGAAACTTGAACTTGAAGAGCTCCAATTCTTCTCCTTGGAAGGTGTGTCTATTCTAGAGGCTTAAGAGTCTATTTATAGGCTTTTAGGTACTCTAGAACCCCTAAAAATTGTAGGGTTTGAGCCCTAGTTCGTACTAAGCTACAACACCCTAGAAATTGCTCTTTCCTTATTAAGGATGGCGGCTGTCTTGGCCATCAAGCACGAGTGCGCTCAATTGCAGCCCGTGTACGATCGATCGCAAGTCTGCGATCGATCCTCCTTGTGCTTGCGCTCGAACGTGGTTGCCTTGTAATGTGCCATCCTCGCCAATAGTGCGCTCGATCGCAGCTCCCCTACAATCGATCACTCTACCAGAGCCTTCCAAAATCCAAAATTGCTCCTTTTAAGTCCAAAACTTCTGAGATTGCTTCTTTTTCTTCCAATGACCTACAAAATCAAAGAAAACACATAAAGGAACTAAAATGGCCTAATTAACTAAAACTAAAGGATTAAAACATGTAAGTTAGGGGCTAAAAATATGAATATTTTAGCACTTAACACACCCCCAAACTTACATATTGCTAGTCCCTTAGCAATGCAAAACTAAAAACAAAAATGAAAAACAGAGAACAAAAAGATAAATCCATCTTTCATGGAATGTACAATTGCATTTAGCATATGCAACAAGCCTTTTAAACCTCTAAGAATTCCCTAGAGGATGAGTGAAGTCTCGTGAGAGTTTTATAGAAATGTTACCCACAAACATCATGCATAGTTCATGTTATCCCAAAAAAAATTAAAGCATCACTTCAAGATCATGATTTTCATTCATTAGCAAGTTTAAAAAGATGAACTTCATCTTCACAATGAATTAGAATCTCAAAGTTCAATTACTTACAAAGGAGATCCTAAAACATCACAAGTTTGAAAACAGTGTAAGGTGAATTAGCACAAAATTATGAGACTTCCAAATCTTTCCAATGTGTAATGTCTTCATATCTCAACATCCACTGAAATTCCTATTAGAATGAACGACTATATATATATATATATATATTTTCGTCAGGTTGTGCAATGTTTGGTTCCCATAAGCTTTTTAATTGACCCATGTAACGAGTGTTAAGTCAATGACTCCTAAGCCAGATGACTTTAGGGCATTAGATGTTGAGACACCCCTAAGGACCTACTAACTCGAGTCAAAAAGGCTACAAAAC
The DNA here is from genome assembly GCA_036287905.1 of Corylus americana. Classification (NCBI taxonomy): domain Eukaryota; kingdom Viridiplantae; phylum Streptophyta; class Magnoliopsida; order Fagales; family Betulaceae; genus Corylus; species Corylus americana. The sequence continues at coordinate 14,605,009 of CP125823.1, forward strand.
AAAACTAACCATGACATTGATCAAATCCAAATTTTTCACCTTTTGACGTGAACACTCAATGCTTTGAGGCAAGAAGTCCAATTATTCAGTGAAAAGCCTATCAATGATCAATTTTTTTTTTTTTCATGAACATATATATGCCAAAGTGTCCATCTAATAAATCATCCAATTTCATCCAAGATACAAAAACACAAATACCAGCCCTCATGTCATACATCACAAATTATGTGCTAATGTGCTTGTGTGATCAGATCAAACATGTGATTCTTCAACTGTCCTGAACAAGTAACCAAACTAACAGATTCACTCATCAGATCATGTGTTCAAAATTTTAAGCTTACGGAAGAATTCAAGTCACAATTCTTTTAGATTAACTAAAATTTTTAGGGTAAACATGAACATGCATAATTTTTTTTTTTTTTTTCAAATAAACAAACAAACACAAAGCAAATAACATGACATTGGGACAAAGTGTGTGTGAACAACATGTATGCCCATACCCCCAAACTTAAATGACACATTGTCCCCAATGTGTCTAAATTAAGGAAAGAGTGTACCCGATAGATGGATGACATAGTCTTGGAAAGCATGGCTCAAAGCACACCCCCAAACTTGGATCGAAGTACACTTGTCCCTGCAAAATTAAGAAAAACACAAAAAACAAATAAAAAGAAACAAAACTTAAGATAGATAAAAAGATTAACTTAAAACACACTAAATAAAATAAAAATAGAAAGATAACCTATGAGGTGCCTCCCATGAGCGCTAAGTTTAACGTCTTCAGCCATATGGTGGCCCCTATGCTACCCAGAAGATGATGCTCCAGATGGTGGTGCTATATATTGGACAGATTGAAGTGCCAAACATTGTGATGCCAAATCCTGATCTCTTGGTGCAAAGTTCGTTTCAATGTATGGCTTCACTCTGTGTCCATTCACTTTGAATGACTGATTGTCTGTGGGTTGTGGACTTCCAAAGCTCCATGAGGGAATACATGTGTAACCAGGCAAGGTCCAGACCATCTTGACTTAAGCTTCCCAGGGAAAAGTTTCAATCTTGAATTATAGATCAATACCTTCTGTCCTACTTGAAACTCCTTCCTGACCAGTTCCTTGTCATGGTATGCCTTTGTTCTATCCTTGTAGAGCTTGGCATTCTCATATGCATCATGCCTCAATTCCTCAAGTTCATTTAGTTGGAGCTTCCTTTTATCACAAGCTTGCTTCATATCAAAATTAAACTTCTTGATGGCCTAGTATGCTTTGTGTTCCAATTCCACTGGTAGATGAAATGCCTTTCCAAAAACCAAATGATATGGAGACATACTGATAGGTGTCTTGTAAGCAGTCCTATAAGCCCATAGTGCATCACTCAAGCGTAGTGACCAATCCTTCCTATTGGGATTCACTGTCCTTTCAAGGATACCTTTGATCTCTCTGTTACTGATCTCCACTTGACCACTGGTTTGGGGGTGGTATAGAGTGCCAACCTTATGAGTGATGCCATACTTCTTTATCACAGAGGCAAAGGCATAGTTGTTGAAGTGGCTCCCCCCATCACTATTGTTTGCCTTTGGTGTCCCAAATCAAGCAAAGATGTTTTCCTGCAAAAACTTCACAACCACTTTGTGATCATTAATCCTTGAGGGGACAGCCTCGACCCATTTAGACACATAATCCACTCCCACAAGAATATATAAATAACCAAATGAGTTAGGAAATGGTCCCATGAAGTCAATACCCTAGACATCGAAGAACTCTACCACTTGAATATTTTGCAGCGGCATTTGGTTTCTGGATGAGATGTTACCTGTCCTTTGGCATTTATCACAAGAACTGCAAAACAAGAAAGCATCTTTAAACACATTAGGCCGATAAAAAACAGATTGTAATACCTTAAGCGCTGTTCTCTTGGCCCCAAAGTGTCCACCACAAGCAAACTGATGACAGTGCTGCAAACTACTCAAGTGTTCTTCTTCTGGGACACACCTTCTAAGGACTTGATCAAGGCAGAATTTGAACAAATAGGGGTCATCCCAATGGTATTGTCTAGATATAGATATTAACCTCCTCCTTTCTTGACTAGACATACCTGGAGGAAACGCATTGGCAGTTATATAATTCACTATATCTGTATACCATGGGAGTTGGATATCAACTGCAAACAACTGCTCATCTGGAAAATTTTCATTCAATGGGAGCTCATCTCCTTCCTCCTCATGGAGTAATCTGGATAAGTGATCTGCCACCACATTCTCACTGCCCTTCTTGTCTCTAATCTCAAGGTCAAACTCTTGTAGTAGTAAAACCCATCTAATCAGTCTAGGTTTTGCATCTTTCTTAGTAAACAAATATCTCAAAGTAGCATGATCAGTGAATACACTAACCTTAGAACCAATTAGGTATGACCTGAACTTCTCCAAAGCAAATATGACAGCTAATAATTCTTTCTCAGTAGTAGAATAATTTAGCTGGGCATCATTCAATGTTTTAAAGGCATAATAAATGGCATGAGGTACCTTATTGATTCTTTGACCCAAGATAGCTCCCAAGGCAAAGTCACTGGCATCACACATGAGCTCAAAGGGTAGACTCCAATTAGGTGACCACATTATTGGTGTAGATGTGAGCAGCTTTTTCAGTGTGTTGAAGTCAGTCATGCATTCTTGAGTCCATTCAAACTTGGCCTCCTTCCCTAGCAATGCACAAAGGGGTCTAGAGATCTTGGAGAAATCCTTAATAAACCTTCTATAGAATCTGGCATGTCCAAGAAAACTCCTCACCCCCTTCACTATTAGAGGTGGAGGAAGTTTAGAGATGCTGTCTATCTTAGCTTTATCCACCTCAATGCCCTTGCTTGAAATAGCATGACCAAATACAATGCCTTGTTGAACCATGAAGTGGCATTTTTCCCAATGGAGCACTAGGTTGCATTCTTCACATCTCTTAAGAACATTCTTCAAATAGTTGAGACATTCATTGAAACTAGACCCAAAAACACTAAAGTCATCCATAAATACCTTAATGGTTTTCTCCACCATATCTGAAAAAATGCTCATCATGCATCTTTGGAATGTGGCTGGGGCATTGCATAAGCCAAATGGCATCCTTTTGTAGGCGAATGTGCCAAAAGAACATGTGAAGGTGGTCTTCTCCTGATCCTCTGGTGCTATTGCAATCTGATTATAGCCACTGTACCCATCCAAGAAACAATAGTGGCTATGGCTAGCTAACCTCTGTAGCATTTGATCAATGAAGGGTAATGGGAAATGACCTTTTCTTGTTACCTTGTTCAGCTTTTTGTCATCAATGCATACCCTCCACCCAGTGGTTACTCTTGTAGGTATCAGCTCATCATCTTCATTCTTCACCATTGTGATCCCACTCCTTTTAGGCACTACTTGGACTGGACTGGCCCATTTACTGTCTGAGATAGCATAGATGATGCCCACATCTAGCAGTTTTAGTACCTCTGCCTTAACTACCTCCTTCATATGAGGATTGAGTTTTCTTTGTGCATCCCTGGTTGGCTTTGCTTTGTCTTCAAGGAAGATTTGATGCATGCACTTGGCTGGACTTATTCCTTTGACATCAGCAATGGTCCATCCCAAAGCAGTTTTATGTTCTCTGAGAACTCTCAACAGCTTTTCTTCTTCCCCATAACTTAGATTTGTAGCAATTATGACCGGTAGTGTCTTGTTCTCTACTAAGTAGGCATATGTTAGGTGTTCTGGCAATTGCTTAAATTCCAACTTTGGTGCCTGGACAATAGAAGGGACAAGAGTAGTATTAGTAGGCTCAAGAATTTCAAAGGGAGGAGTATACTTACTTGAATATTTTGGAGAGGCCTCAAGGAGGTGCAATGTTTCAATGATGTCATCAGTAACATCTTCAGGTTCTGGCTCAGTGTCCTTTCATGTGAGACTATGGGTGAGGGCGGCCTCCAATGGATCTTTCTGTGGGTCCTGCAAAACTGGCTCACTAACACCTTTGATCATACAAACATCAAAACACTCTAACTCATCATGAGGTAATTTCATTGCATCAAATATTTTGAACTCTATTGTCTCACCATTCACCTTCATACTTACAGTATCTTTTTTCACACCTATTGTAATATCAGCAGTTCTCAAAAGGGTCTTCCTAAGATGATAGGCAAGGGTGATGGCATAGGAGATTCTTCCACATCTAACACAATGAAGTCAGCAGGTAAAATAAATGTACCTACCTTTACCAACACATCCTCAAGTATACCTCTTCGTCTTTTAATGCTTCTGTTTGCCAATTGCAAGGTGACTAAGGTTGGTTGAAGCTCTCCCAAACCCAGCTTTTCATATACCATGTAAGGCAGCAAATTGACCCCTGCTCCTAGATCCATCAATGCATGTTCAAAAAGATGGTCTCCTATCTTGCAAGGAATGGTAAAACTACCAGAATCTGTTAGCTTTGGTGGTAATTTTCTCAATAGAACTGCACTTATCTCTTTTGTTAGGGCCACTATCTCATGCTCCTAAAACCTCCTTATGTTAGTGCAACAATCCTTTAAAAATTAGCATAAGAAGGAATCTGTTTAATTGTATCTAACAAGGGAATATTGATTTCTACTTTCCTCAAAGTCTCAAAGATATCCATGAGTTGCTTTTCTTTCTTTGGTTTGACTAACCTTTGAGGGAAGGGTGGTGCATTCACCTTCTCCGTTTTGTTTACCTTGGAAGTTGATGCTTCATCTGGAGATGCTTGAGGTGGCTTTTTAGTTCCAATGACTTTGCCATTCCTGAGAACTGTGACTACTTTTAGTTGCTGGTGACTCCCTGGATTATGTATTGTTTGGGCAGGAAATTCCCCCCTGCTTCCTTTCACTCAGCTCCTTTGCCATCTGCCCCATTTGCACTTCCAGTCTTTGGATGGCTTGATTAGTCTTTATATTGAATTGTTTTTGATTAGCCATAAATTGCTGTTGTGAAGTCACCAGGTTGTGTATCATATTCTCCAGTTGGTTCAACTTTGACTCTTGAGTTGGCTTGCTTGCTTGTTGGGGCCCCTTCAGCTGTCCTTGATTGTTACTCCAAGAGAAATTGGGATGGTTGTGCCATCCAGGATTGTAGGTGTTGGAGTACAGATTGTTCTTGTGGGGGTAATTGTTTTGTCCCACATAATTCACCTCTTCTTGCTCTGCAAATGGAGATAAAGGACACATTTCAGTAGTGTGATCCAAATGGGAACATATAGCACATACCTAGATTGGTGTGTCCTTTTGCATAGGTGAGATTTTCTGAGCAGTCATGGCCTTGACAATCATGTCTAACTTCTTTTCCACAGCAGCCATCTGATTTGGAGATCCTCCATTGAAGTTCACTTCATACATGCCTTTGCTCTTTAATCCTCGCCTTCTGATAGAGCAGAATTGTTGGGAATGCTCACTTAATGTTTCAAAAAGCTCCATTGCTTCCTTACTACTCTTTTCCATAAGTGCTCCTCCACAAGCTGAATCAACCATCCCATTGTTAGTATCATCTAAACCTTCATAGAAAATTTGTACCTGATCATCTTGAGGGATGTTATGACGTGGGCACTTTAGAAGCAATGAATTGAAGTGATCCCATGCCTCAATGAAAAGATCTCCATCTCTTTGTTGGAACATTTGAAGTTCCCTTTTAAGTTGTCTTGTCTTTTGGGCTGGAAAAAACTTCTTCAGAAACTTGGTGGCTAATTCTTCCCAAATATGGATAGAATCTGCAGGCAAAGAATTATACCACAGTTTAGCATTATCTTTCAAAGAGAAAGGAAAGAGAACTAACTTGAGTCTCTTTGGAGTTAGGCCTTGGACGTGCTGCGACTTGCATAGATCAAAGAACTCTTTAAGCTGCAAGTTGGGATCCTCAGTAGCTGTGCCCCTGAAGTGAGTCAATGCATTGAGGATTTGAGGAGAAATATAAGACCTGCCTTCCACCTCTGGTTGATATGCTATGAATAAGGGTTGATGGAGGTTTGTTGGAACGAATGCCTACTTCATTGGTCTCCGCACCGGTGGTGGATTTGCTTCTAGTGGTTTTGACACTATTGGTGGATTTTCTTGCAAATCTTTCATTGTGTTCTCAATTTCTTCCTCTTCTTCTTTGTCTCTAGGCCTTTGTCGAATTGTCCGCTCAGTTTCAGGATCGAGTGGAATGACGGTTGAATCTTGAGATCGACGACCTTGCATCAATTGAGTTGCTTCTTCAGTCAAAGCAGCTTCAGTGCTGCTGGTCCGAAAGCTCCCTGGAACTGCGCTCGATCGCAGGTTGGTGCACTCGATCGCACTTGGCTGACGTTCAATTTCAATAACAGAATGCTAGTCCGCAAACCTGAAACAGAAAATAGAAAAAGTTAAGAATCAACAGAAAATATTTTTGATAAAAAAAAAAAAAAACAAAATTGAAAATTGAAAATTAAAATAACACAACTAAAGGAAAATAATTTTAAGCAAAATTCGCTGCAATCCCTGGCAACGGCGCCAAAAAGTTGTTGTCACAATTACCTACCTAAACTAATAGGCAAATAATTGGATGTTTTACCCGCAAGTGCACGAGGTCAACACAGTAGAATAGTGTGCAAATACGGGGTCGTTCCCACGAGGATTGCTAAATTTTACTTAAAATTAATTCCTAAAAGTAAAATAAAATAAAGATTGGTTTGAGTTGATAATGATAAAAAGGTAGGGCTTTGATATCCACCACTAATTATATTTAGCTAATATATCAATATGCCAATGTTTTGATCATGTTATAAATATCTAATGTTTGTCAACCTAAGGGTATTGGTGTCTACTCCTTAAGCTATTGATTTTCCTAAGCAACGAATTAGGTATGGGTGTCTACTCTAATTCTTTTCTTTCTTAAAAGATTTAGCATGGGTGTCTACTAAGTTGTTTTTTAAGAAAGCATAAAACTGTGGAACTCGACAAATACATGAGGCCTAGAGTATGGGTGTCTATTCCCAGTTCCCTGTGTTGATTAATCCAAGAACCCGGTGTGGATTTCTTTTGTTACTTTTGTTAAACCCAGGACTTGGTCATCCAAATTGACTTAACTAACTAATCCATACCACATGCACATGTTGATCAGGCACACACATATGAGGAATTCATGAAAATAGGCATTAATCAATTTAGATATCACAACATGATCATTACAAGGGCGCCAATATTGAATATCAACTAAACATAACTAGGGCTTCAATCTAGCCCTACTAATATATTAGTTACACATAAGTTTGATGTTAAACATATTCATAAAATAAAATAAAAGAAAGGAAAAGAATAAACCCGAAACCTGAACTTGAAAAGCTCCAATTCTTCTCCTTAGAAGGTGTGTCTATTCTAGAGGCTTAAGAGTCTATTTATAGGCTTTTAGGAATACTTTAGAACCCCTAAAAATCGTAGGGTTTGAGCCCTAGTTCGCACTAAGCTACAAAACCCTAGAAATTGCTCTTTCCTTATTAAGGCTGGCGGCTGTCTTGGCCATCACGCACGGGTGCTCAATCGCAGCCCGTGTGCGATCGATCGCAATCGATCCTCTTTGTGCTTGCGCTCGATCGTGGTTGTCTTTTAATGTACCATCCTCGCCTGTGGTGGGCTCGATCGCAGCTCCCCTGCGATCAATCGCTCTACCAGAGCCTTCCAAAATCCAAAATCGCTCTTTTTAAGTCCAAAACTTCTGAGACTGCTTCTTTTTCTTCCAATGACCTACAAAATCAAAGAAAACACATAAAAGAACTAAAATGGCCTGATTAACTAAAACTAAAGGATTAAAACATGTAAGTTAAGGGCTAAAAATATGAATATTTTAGCACTTAACACTTAACTGGATGCCTGTTCGAAAGTAGCACAATGTTAGAAAGTAAGTGATGTGGCACCTAAAGCACCTATCAATGTTGGCTGGCTTAAACCTTCTTGGGGGTGGGTGAAAGCCAATTGGGACGCGACAGTGAATAGTAGAAGGGGCAAGATGGGGATAGGGGTTATCATCCGAGACCATGGAAGAGAAGTAGTCACCATGATGTGTGCTAGTAAGGGATATGTTACAGACCCAACCTTGGCGGAAGCTCTAGCTGTTTGGCAAGCATCTGACCTTGTTAGGCGGCTGGACATGCCCAGCGTAACTCTTGAAGGGGATCCTTTGTCAATTCTCCAAGCCATGGAGAAGGAGGGAGAATGCTAGAATGCGTTCGGCCAGATGGTCAATGATGCGAAGGAGACGATCAGCAGGTGCCAGAGTTGGGAAGTGCAACATGTCAATAGATTTGCTAATGAAAGTGCCCACCGCTTAGCAAAGATGGCGCTCACTTTGGATGAGGATAGACTATGGAGAGAAGATTTCCCTTCTTGTATTCTGGATTATGTTTGTACAGAACGTTCGATTGAATGAATGATGAGTACCAATTCAAAAAATAAATAAATAAAAATAAAAACCATCCACATCCAACCAAAAATCAATCTTCATAGATATTTGCTTTTGAGGAGGATAGCCACCTACCAATCATTTTCTGAGAACCAATAATTCAGGACTGATCAATATTTCTAATCCATGTAGTTTACCTAAGAGAAGTCTTCACGAGACTTTGACAATTTATCGCTGATAACATAATCAACAATTATAATTAACCTCAAATGTAAAAACAAAACTTAGAAAGATAAGTATCTCAATCAATAGTTTTGGTCATTAATGTCTTGCGTGAGTAATTTATTTATTTATTTTTTAACATGTTCACACAAGAGGGGAGAGGGGGGAATTTGAACTAGTGACCTCTGCTTCATTAGGCATGGTCTTCAGCTGATTGAGCTACCCCTTAGAAACTCTTGCATGAGTTATTATGTTAATTACTTTGACTTTGCTCAAATTCACATGCAAAAAAGAAAATTAACTACCATGATTTGTTTTTTTACTTGCAGGCTAATTTTTTTTTTTCTCTCTCAGTAAATCATTTTATTTCATACCGCTAATATAACTTATTTTTCTTATAAGTTGACAAAAATATGTGCACAAGTTAAGCAAAAAAAAAAAAAAAAAATACGAACTTACTTACATGCATGTTAAAACTTTTTATTTGACAAACAACTGAACAAGTAATTGATTCTATATATATGTTTTGTTTAGCCAAATACAAATAACTTTTATAAAAAATGAGAGAAAGAAAAAAATCATTATTGCATCAACAATTAACATAACTAGCTCATAATTAACCCGTGTTATGGCGGGATTTTTCATTATAATATAATTTTAAAATTTAAATGCATCTTTATTAATAAAAAAAGACATAAAAATATATATATAAATATTGTACTTTTATTATAGGTTAAAAAAGATATATAAAAATATATCTCACATCTTTAAATAAAAAAAATAAAAATAAAACATTTAAATTTATACACCAGTATGTATATTACTAAACATAGTGACACAAAGTTGCACAAAACATTGCATGAATGTATATATATATATATATATATATATATATTACTATCATAAGACACTTATTTTATTTTAATACATAAAAAGTAAAACATATTAAAATATTTGTTCACATATGTGTAATTTATAAAAAAAAGAAGTATAAAGAAAAAAAAATAGCAAGAAAGAAATTTGAATTCTGATTATTAAAACATTAATAGAAAATTGGAAGAAATTTGTGATAATATTTTTGTAATACCTATTTTATTTCAATACAAATAAAATTCATATAATTATGAACATAATACATAGCAAAATAATAAATCTTTTTTTTATAAATACAAAATAAAACAGAATCTTTTACTCAATATTTAATGCAATCAAATAAATCATTCCACGTCATGTTTAATGCTTAATTATCTATTTCATGTTTTAAAAGCTTTTTTATTCCTTTTGTAGACAACAATCAAATACATTTGTGTCTTTTTTTTTTTTCTTTTTTTTTTTATATGTCCACACAAGGGAAGGGGGAGGGGGAGGGGGATGGAGATTTGAACTAATGACCTCCGCATCATGAGGCGTAGTTCACAACTGATTGAACTACTCCTTGGAGACATTTGTGTGTTATTTTGCTTTCAAAATTCAAGTAAATCATACAAACGAAAAAATAAATTTCATAACACCATTCAAATGAATTAAAAAATAAGACTCTAAATTTTAATTTATTCCATATAAATTAAAAAAATATTTAAATATTTGTTCTCATATGAGTAGTTTGAAATGAAAATAATACAAAGAAGAAAACATGAGGATTTTGATTATCAAAGCATTAGTTTTTAAATTATTGGCATGATACCTATTATATTTCAATGAAAATTAAAATTCATATAATTCAAAACATTCTAAAAAAATACAAAGCAGACTAAACAAAATATTTTTTTATGAAAACAAATAGAACAAAATCTTTCACTAAAGCTTTAACACAATCAAATCAATCATTACATAAGGTGCAATGCTTAATATTTCTTTGGTGTTTCAAAAGTATTTATGTTCGATTTATGCTTATTAATCAAATAAATGTTTGCTTTGTTTTGCTTTCAAAAGATTAAAAACACTTTAAAAAATGGTCAAAAATCGACTGAATCACATACACAAAACAAAAAATCCCGTAAAATATAAGAGCCTTTATTTTAGTTTAATTCATATACATTAAAACATGTTTAAATCTTTGTTCGTATAATTATATATGATTTAAAACAAAATGGATAATAAAAAATAAAATAAAAAAGCAAGAAGAATACATGAATTATAATATAGAAAATTAGTAGGAATATTTAATATTTTTAGTGTGATAACTATTGAAAAAAACATATCAGCACTTTGGTAATTCGTTTTCAATTTCTTAGCACCAAATCCTATATATTGTTAAAAAATTAAAAAAAAATCCTTATATGGTTTTTTATATAAACTATATACTACGATATATATATATATATACACTCTGATTTAAAAAATAAAAAATTATAAAAAAAAAAGAGCAAGAAGAATACATGGATTATAATATAGAAAATTAGTATGAATATTTAATATTTTTAGTGTGGCATCTATAATATTTCAATACAAATCAAACGCATATAATTTTGAACATTTGAAAAAAAAAAAAAAAAAAATACATAGGAAATAAACATTTTTTTTTTAATAAAAAATTTGTTCTTATAGGTATACATGGTTTTAAAAATAAAAAATAAAAATAAATAAATAAATTGCCTTTTAAATCCACCCCCCCCCCCCCCCCCCCCCTTTTTTTTTTTTGTTTTTAATGACTTATATAGCCGATTATGAGTAGTTAATTAATGTAGTATTTTTTTTTTTTTTTTTTTTTTTTTTTTTTATAAAAGTTGCGAGCCTAAAGCTCTTACAAACAGAGCAAAAAGTTCTGCAGTAAATCATAGCCGAAGCTAAAGATACAGTCATCAACAACAGACCAAATCAACCAAAACACAACATTTGCTAACCTATGACTAAATATCAGGTTGAAAATTCAGATCTACATCAAACAGACACCATCTAATGCATAGGTAGCGCTTATTCCCTGGCCTTGAGAGCAAAACCCCCAAGCCGATACTTATTCTTCGGCCTTGAGAGCAAAACCCACAAGCCGATACTCATCCTCCTCGACTCGAAAGCCAGGATAAATTTCACATCCACAACCCAAAGGTTTGGACCAGTAATATCGGGCAGCAACCGGGCGCAACAACGCAGGAGGAGAAAGCCTTATTACAAGCATAAATAAAACCATACAGGGAAATAAATGAAACAATAAAACTAATGCAGGGAAATAAATGGAACAATAAAACTAATACAGGAAAAGAAATTACAGCAAAGAAAACCAAATGCAGGGGAACTCAAATGAAATACAAAACAGAAAAATAAATGCGAAAAACACTCAAAGAGGGTCACGGCAACCGGAGGAGGCCGATCGCGAGCTGGCCAGAAACCGCCGCGGAAGGTGGCACAAAAAGCTTGGCGCTGGAGGGGTGTGTGAAAAGACCAGACAGCGAGCGGTGAGCAACGAAGCGAGCGCGGAGGAGATTGACCGCACACACAAACAAATAGGGAGGGGAGAGTTTGAGTGAAAACCCCCAAAAGTAGTACCCACCGAGAGAGAACACAAGCACAATAGAACAGAAAACACCAAAGACAGAAACAAACCTAAAAACAAAAATCGGGAAGCAAGGAAGGGAGGAGGGATGCAGGCAACGGGCATCCCTCCTCCCCTGAGGCGGCGGCGCTCTGGAGGGGGCTTAGGGTTTCTCGAATACGGGAGGGGGCTTATAATGTAGTATGTTTTTGAATTCTAAATGTTGCCTTTATATAGTTTTGGAAAGTAATAACTTATGAGAAAATAATATCGTACAATAAATTTTTCAACTTAATGAAATCACATATAAGGAAAATTATTGAAATATAATTAAATGCTCTTAAATAAGCTAATTTAATGACCAGTTCACTCTTAAAATACCAGTTCACTCTTAAAAAATCGGTTTAACCTCTAAAAAAAATGGGTTCACTCTAGACTATTTTTAAAGAGTAATTCGGCTAATATATATATATATATATATATATATATATATATATATATATATATATATGATGTGCTAATAAAAAAATTATCAACACCATGTTGCCCACATAAAAAACAAAAGAACAAAAAAATTCAACATCATGAATGGGACTTCACATTTGCTTGCACTTAATCACGGATTTGGCTTACATGCTGTTATTTTAATAACAGCATGTATGTTGTAGTTTAATCAAGGGTCAAGATTGAATTTCTCAAAATCTCTCTTCATTTTCTCTCTCCTATTAAATGCTTATAAAAATAAGTCAACTTTAAGATTCAATCTTAATTGTTGATTAAACTACTGCATATATGTTGTTATTAAAATAACAGCATGTAAGTCAAATTCCTTAATCACATGCTTATGCAAAAATACTAAAGCACCAAGTAGCCTAACCAATAATTCAGGACTGATCAATTATCTCATGATATTGGCAGAGAGAAAGAGAGTGACAGGAGAGGAGAGTAAAGCAGGGTAGCCAAGTTAGGTAAAGCCTTGCATGTAAGCCTTTTCTCGAAATCTACAAATTAGCAATATTACATTTTTTTTTTTTTTTTTTTTTTTTTTGCTAATATTGCATTATTAAACAAGCTTCTAAGTCTCCCATGGCGTCCAAGAGCATTGGGAGAGCCTCTTCATCTCCTTCTTCAACACCTCCATGTTGATACGATGTTTTCATCAATTTCTACTGCAAAGAAACCCGCAAGAATTTTACAGACCATCTGCATGCTGCTTTGAAACAAAAAGGGATTACCGTGTTTAGAGACGATGAAAAGCTCGAGCGAGGAAAATCTGTTTGTGAAGAGCTCTTAAAAGCAGTACAAGAATCCATGTACGCTATCACCGTTATCTCTCCAAACTACGCTTCCTCAAAATGTGCCTCATTGAACTTGTCAAGATCGTCCAATGCATGAGAGACACGGGGCTGACAATTTTGCCCATTTTCTACCATGTGAATCCTTCTGATATACGAAACCAAACGGGAACTTTTGCAAAAGCTTTTGCTAGACATGAAGCTTCTTTGGGAAAATAAATAAATAAAAAGCGAAGTAGACATTGAGATGATACAGAAGTGTTGAACTGCTTTTAGAGAAGTGGGCAATATCTCTGGATGGCATGTACATGATAGGTATCATTTAATTAGTCTTTTTTCTTGCCTCACCAACAATCATTTGTCTATTTTTGTAGTGACAGAAGCATCTTTCCATTTCTTTTTATCTTTCTTATGGGTCTAGCTAAATCATTTATTGGATTTAATTTGGCATCACCATCATAAATAGCTTAGATTTTGTAGAATAAGTATATATATATATATATATATATATAACCCAAAAAAAAAAAAAAAATCAAACAGTAAGTACCCATAACAAATCAAGAATCACATCAAAACTGTGATATAAATGGTCAGATTACATCTTACTAATAAACAATATGTGTTGAAAAATTGGAAATAATACTCACTAAGAGAGGACACAAAATAGGAAGAGGAATATTCAACTTGATAAACTAATTTGCTTACATGGGTATTTATAGAATACAAATGACCCTTTTAACTTCTTCACAATAACTTCATTCATTTACATCTCATATAACTTCTCATGTAACTCCTATGTAAAATAACTCTTGAGAAACTGAAAGACACAACCTCTTCAACTCACTTAGTAACATATGAGAATATGAAATGAAAAGACACTTAGTAACATATGAAAATATGAAATGAAAAGACTCAACTAAATGTTAAAATTAAGTTTCTTATTCAACACCCCCTTTTAAACTTAATTTCTTTTAGCCTCCTTGAATAACGAAGAATTCTTTTAACTGCCTTGAAATGAGGTAGGTGACTCCATATAACGACTAATAAGCTCAACTCCATGGAGAGTATCCAGTCTTGTCAAGTATCTCAAACTTTCAACTAAACTCTTGAAGATTGTTGGATCCACTCTTTCTCCTTCTTCATTCTTCTTTGCCTTGACCACCCATTTCACTCCAATGGCTTTTTGTTCTTTTGGAATATTCGCCAACTCCCATGTGTTCTTTTCAATTGCTTTGATTTCCTCATCCATGGCATTTCTCAATTTTTCATCTTTTACTGCTTCTTCAAAACCTATTGGCTCACAATCCGCAAAATGACAAAATAGATTCAGATCATCATTTAAATTCTTTGTTACCTCATAGAGTTCTTGAAGATTTCTCATATGTGGTTGCTTTTCACTAGAACTTCCACTTGAAGATGACGACGACGGTGTACTAAGACTTGTTGCAGATGGAGAAGGTGTAGTGGGCTCTTCGTTTCTTGACTCTTCTTCTCCAAGAAAATGAAAGAAATCATAATTTTCTTTCTCTTGAATGCTTCAATCCCAAAAGTCTTCTTCATCAAACTCCACATCTCTACTAATTACAACTTTGCCTGAATTTGGATTGTAAAGCTTGTAGCCTTGAGAACTTGAGTCATAGACAATGAAAATGTACCTTTTGCTTTTATCATCAAGCTTGGACCTCTCTTGATCCGGTATTTGTGTATAGCCAACGCTTCCAAAAACTCACAAATGAGAAACACTTGGCTTTCTTCCACTCCATGCTTCTTGTGGTGTCTTGTAGAACAGCAATTAGATAGATATACCACACAATCAATAGCATACGCCCAAAACTCTTTAGGCATTCTTTTTGTCTTCAACATGCTTCGAGCCTGAGAATTGTCCTATTCTTTCTTTCAACAACACCATTTTGTTGTGGCGATCTCAGACCAGTTAAAGGGCAACGAATTCCATTTTCTTCACAAAATTCTTTAAATTCATTAGATGTGAATTCGCCTCCTCTATCGGATCTCAAGGATTTAATACAATAGCCACTTTGTTTTTCCACAAAGGCTTTGAGTTTTTTGAAAACCTCAAACACTTGAGGTTTTTCATTTAAAAAATAGATCCAAGTCTTTCAACTAAAATCATCAATGAAAAAAAGGAAGTAACAATTTTTACCAAATGAAGATGGATTAATTGGACCACAAACATCCGCATGAACAAGTTGAAGTGGCTCATTTGCTCTTGTAGTAGATTCTTTTAGAAAGCTTTTCTGAAACTGTTTGCCGACAAGACATCCTTCACAAAGTTGATCTGATTGATTGATAGAAGGCAAGCCATTCACCATCCTCTTTTGTGCCAACAATTTTAATCCGCCAAAATTTACATGCCCAAATCTCAAATGCCAAAGCCAAGATGAATCTTTCAAGCAAGTCTTGAGACATTTAGCCACATCCGTTTGAATATTTAATAAAAACATTCTATTGCTTGTCATAAGAACTTTGGCTATCAAATTCTTCTCGTCATCTCTTAGTAAAAAGACTACGATTTTTCATATGAATTTCATAGTCTTTTTCCAACAGTTGTCCCAAGCTCAAAATATTACTTTTCATACGTGGAACAAAATAAACATTTGTAATAAAATGTTGTCCTCCATTTTTCAAGCGAATTGAGATTGTACCTTTCCCTTTTATTGGAACTTTTGACATGTCTCCAAAAGTAACATTCCCGCTCACCAATTCATCAAGCTCAACAAACTTGTTTTTGTCTCCACATATATGGTTGCTTGCCGCGTTGTCAAGATACCACGAGTTCTTCTCTCCTCTTTCTTCTCCGTTATAAGCAAGCAACAAAGTGGGCTCCGCTTCCTCATTTTCAACATAATTGGCTTCCTCTTCAACATTGTTAGCATCACGTCTACACTCCGAAGCATAATGACCATATTTTTGGCAATTATAACATTTAACTTGAGATTTATCATTCCTTCTTCCATATTACTTCCAATTATTTTCTTGTCCTCGTCCTCTTGATGCTTGACCGCTTTCTTCATAATTGTTCCAATTACGTGGGCTTCTTCCTCTTCCTTTACCACGGCCACGACCACATCATCGTCCTTATTCTCTTTGACTCTTTTCTTGTTCTTCTTCCTTCTCTTTGAAAAAGAGTTTTGTAGCTAGAACTTGCTCCAATGGCTCTTCCTTCTTCTTGTTGAGCCTTTCTTCATGGGCTTGAAGAGATCCCATAAGTTGATCAATACTCATGGCTTCTAAATCTTTTGACTCTTCAATAGCTACAACAATATAGTCAAATTTTTGTTGCAAGGAACAGAGGATCTACTCAATGACTCGAACATCTTCCAATTTTTCTCCATATCTTTTCATTTGATTTACTATGCCCAACACCCTTGAAAAATAATCCGCAATTGACTCGGATACTTTCATTCACAAAACTTCAAATTCGCCTCTTAATGTTTGAAGGCGAACTTTCTTCACTCTATCAACTCCTTGATAGGAGTTTAGAAAAATCTCCCATGCTTGCTTGGAGGTTGTTTCATTCGCCACCTTCTCGGCCTTAGCTTCATCCAAACATTGATGAATAAGAGTGAGAGCTTGTTGATCCTTCTTTCGAAGTCTTTGAGAAGCCTCTCTTTGATTAGGACTCAAAGGAGCTTCATCACTAGGCTCATCAAAGCCTTTTTCTACAATCAAGCATCTTGCGATCCAAGCAATGCCTTCATGCGAATGCACCAATTATCAAAATTGTCTTTGGAAAGGTGAGGGAATTGAAATTGGAAGGTTGAATTGGCCATTTCTCTAGGATCAACAAACTATGGCTCTGATACCACTTTGTTGAAAAATTGGAAATAACACTCACTAAGAGAGGACACAAAATAGGAAGAGGAATATTCAACTTTATTCAACTTGATAAAATAACTTGCTTACATGGGTATTTATAGGATACAAATGACCCTTCTAACTTCTTCACAATAACTTCATTCATTAACATCTCATATAACTCCCATGTAACTCCTATGTAAAATAACTCTTAAAAACCTAAAAGACACAACCTCTTCAACTCACTTAGTAACATATGAGAATATGAAATGAAAAGACACTTAGTAACATATGAAAATATGAAATGAAAAGAGTCAACTAAATGTTAAAATTAAGTTTATTATTCAACAATATTATCATTGTCTCACAAATTTACAATTCGTACAGAGTTGCTTTGATTAACAACAACAACATTATGTAGTATACATGTTTAATTTTCTGATATCTTTATATTATTGTGAAGATAATAGACAAAAATGACTATGAAAAAGGGAATACAATACGCAAACAAATAAATTAACAAACTAGCTAGGGGAAACAAAATTCCCTGAACTTTTATCACTTATGCAATTATCTTTAGTTTTTTTTTTTTTTTTTTTTTTTAATTGAAATCTTCACATATGGGTGTCAAAATTACCAAAATACCCCACATTTCTTTTTTTGAAAAAAGAAAAAGGAATTGAAAAGATTCAGACATTGTTCAGGATTTAACGGAATTTGCAAAAATACTCACGCTTGAATCTTTGCAATTTTTTTTTTTAAAAAAAAAAAAATACGGATATTTTGAAAATTTTGACCTATTTAATGAAAAAACCTAACGAATTTGTGATATTGCAAAAAATTAGAATTTTGATACACTAAATTGAGAGTTTTTGATTTTAAAGATAATTGCAAAAGTGATTGAAGTTGAATGGGCTAAGTGAAGTTTCCTTAATTCATAAAGATAAAATTAGACACTCTCAAAAAAATTTTTTAAAAAAAAAGGATTTTTATTTGACCATACGAGGAACCGAGCAAATAAAACCTTATTTATGGTGCTACATCATAAATTAAGAATTATCATTTACTTGCTGAGTGAAGCTAAGCATTGTACATGATTAAGCATATTGTCTCTCTATGGCTATATTATCCTATCTTTTCTACAAGCCCGAATCAAAAGTTATTGAAGAAATTAATAGAATGATACTTAGTGGATTGGGTGGCAACTTCTCAAATGTTTCCAAGGTTCTTGTTGGAATAGAATTCCGAGTGGCGGAAATGATGAGCTTGCTTAGTATTGGGTTGGATGATGTTCGCTTAATAGAGATTTATGGAATGGGTGGAATTGGGAAGACAACTCTATCAAAAGTCATTTATGAAAGAGTTTCTTGCCAATTTGAAGCACGTTACTTTATTGCTGGTATTAGAGAAGAAACTAGAACTCATGGTCTAGTTTATCTACAAAAACACTTTCTTTCTGAGATCCTCATGGAAAGGGAAATTAATATATGGAATGATTATGGGGCAAGAAGAGTGATAGCGAATAGACTAAGTAAGAAAAAGTTTTTATTGTTCTTAATGATGTGGATGGAGAAAAACAACTTGAAGCATTAGCAGAGAGCCATGATTGGTTTGGCCAAGGGAGTATAATCATTATAGCAAGTAGAGATTGTCATTTGCTTAACAAACTTGTGAATAATACCTATGAGGTTAAGGAGCTGAATAATGCTGAAGCTTTAGAACTCTTTAGCTGGAAAACTTTCAAGAAACCCTATCCTGAAGAAAATTATGTGGAATTGTCTAAGGATGTGGTGTGTTACGCTCAAGGCCTTCCTTTAGCCCTTGAAGTTTTTGGTTCCTTCTTATTTGGTAGACCAATAGCTGCATGGAAAAGTGCAAGGGATCTACTAAAAGAAAATCCTAATGTAGAAATTTTAGATAAACTCAAAATAAGTTTTGATGGATTGGAGGATTTGCAGAAAAAGTGGTTTCTAGATATTGCATGTTTCTTTACTGGACCATTTATAGATAGCATCATGCACAAACTAGAAAGTTTTGGTTACTATCCGAACATCAATATCGAAGTTCATGTCGACAAATCTCTTATAACCATCTCATGCGGAAGATTGTGGATGCATGATTTGTTACAAAAAATGGGTCAAAAAATAGTTCATTGTGAGTCTGCTGAGGAGCCTGGTGGATGCAGTAGATTGTCGCATTATGACGATGTCCTCCACGTATTGAAAAATAATACTATAAGTGTATTATTCTAGACACAAATATAGAGAATTATATTTTTTTATACTAATTCCTTTTAAGTATTTTTCAAATATTCACACCACACTAATTTCATTTTTCTTAACTACTAGGGAACTGATGCTGTTAAAGGCATTGTCCTGAAATTACCTTTGCAGAAACATGAGCGACTAACTGTTGAAGCCTTCTCAAATATGAAAAAATTGAAAATGCTTGAGATTAGCAATGTAGCTGATTTTTTACCATGGCTTTCTAAAGCTCGTGATATTCTGGAATGGCATGGAGATCCTTCGAATGCCATGCTAAGCAATGAGTTATGCATTATGAAATGGTGGGGATGTCCTTTGGAATCCTTGTTGAGCTCATAATGCATTATAGCTTCATCAAACAACCGTGGGATGGAAGGAAGGTAAGATTCTGGCTTACGCAAAAATGTGTTTTCTTCTTATTCTCTTATTCTTCCTTTTTTACTCTTCTTCATTTGATCTATTTTACTTAACTATATTTATTGGTCATCTGTAACAGAGTTTTAACAAATTGAAACATATTGACTTGAGTCAATCTCGTAACTTGATCGAGACACCAAACTTCATGGGAGTCCCAATCTGAAGAAACTAGCGCTTGTACATTGTACAAGTTTGTCTAAGGTCCACCCATCCATTGGATTTCTAAGGCGGCTTAAAGAATTTGACCTACGAGATTGCAAATGTCTTAAGAGACTTCCTTATGAGATCAGCTTGGAATCTCTTCAAGTTCTTTATCTTTCTGGTTGTTCAAGACTCAACAAGTTTCCAAATATTGTGGGTCATATGACATCTTTGCGGGAAGTTTATTTGACTGGAATTGCCATAAAAAAGTTACCGTTATCGTTTGCGAGTTTGTCGTCTCTTGTATATCTCACTATATCCTATTACTCAAGACTTAAGAAAATCCCAAACAACTTGAGTGGTATGGAATGTCTACAAGTGCTTATAGCAAATGGGGCTGCTATAAGAAAATTACCATCCTCCATTGTATTTTTGAAGAAACTCAAAAGTCTTAAATGTTGGGGGTAAGTGCGGCTCAGAGCCAATTATAAGTCTTTTGATTCCTAATTCGTTGTCAAGTTTAAGCTCTTTAGAACAACTAGATTTGAGTTATCGCCATATATTTGATGTAGCAATTCCCAGTGATCTTAATTGCTTATCCTCACTTTCTTATTTAAATTTGCCTTGGAACAAATTTATGACGATGCACGATAGCGTCTGTCAACTCCCCAAACTTCCAATACTTTTCTTGGCATATTGTAGTAGGCTTCAATTGAGCTCAAATCTTGACAATTCTTTGTTCCCCAACTCATTCTCAGGTTTAAGCTATTTACGAAAACTAAATCTGAGTTATTGCAATCTATTGGATGGAGCGATCCCCAATGGTCTTAGTTGCTTATCCTCACTTCATTCGTTGAACCTACGTGGCAACAAATTTTCGAGAATACCGGATAGTGTCGTTCAACTTTCTCCTCTTTATGAACTTTTCTTGGATAATTGTAGTTGGCTTCAAGTATTGCCGAAGCTTCCATTGGGATTGAAATACTTCTGTGTAAAAAATTGTCCATCACTGGAGATGTGGACTTCAAATGAAAAATTGAGAAGCATTTATTGCTCTTTTGTGGCCGCTTATATTGATTATGATGGCAAACCCTGCGAGTTCCTCCATTTGCATCCTCGAAGCCCTTTATGGATTTACTGCAATGTGAGTCTCTTACTCTCCTTTTTAACACACATACATGTATGATATTGTATAGTACTTTTGGCTGATTTAACATCTTTCTCTTTTACAGAGTCAAACTTTTTATAGTAATATCGTAGCATGTGGCCCTGCGCTGGTCGGATATGGAATCCCAAAGTGGTTCAACCATAAAAGCAGTAATTCGTTTGGAAGAATTAAAATGCATACAGATTTGGGCTCAGATAAGTGGAAGGGTTATGCTCTTTTTATTGTTTATCAAGTTCACGAGCCTGACACTTACCCAAAAAAGATAAGAAAAGTAAAGTTCAATGAGAATGGGAATTTGAATTCTACAACATTTGATGGCGGCAATCCTAATTTTCCCTACTTTGTTTGTTAATTTCAAGCCAATGAAATTGATCTTGGAAAACCCTTAGTCCTTTGTGTCCCTAGAGCCCCTTGTGTTGGTCCAAATGGATTTTGGGTGTATATACCATCTGAGTGGTTCCGGAGAAGAGCAAGGAATAGTTTGTGTGGATGGGGCAACCTTGAGGCTTCGATTACAACAGGCAGCCTAAATGTACAAGTGAAGGTGTGTGGGGCACGTGTAGTAATTGATCAGAGTGATGCTTCAGAGTTGTACCAAGTTCTAAACATAATTTGTCCACATGGTTTGGATTTAGAGAGTTATAAGAATCATTTTTTTTTTTTTTCATTTGGACGATGGTAGGCTTGGTCTCATGGTGGAAGTCCCTATTAAAGGAAATCTAATGTTGGCTGATTCATCCTCAATTGATGAAATTATTCCAACCCTTTGCCACTGATAAGCGCCGAATGTTGCACATTCAAGCCCCTTAATTTACATATGTTAATTCCTTAGCGTTGTTATTTGTTTGATTTTGTTTTGTTTTTATGTTTCAGGGATTTAAATGACAAATACAAGAAAAACCATTGATTTTGGGCTTAAAATTAAATTTACTGTAGCAATGCACTGTAGCAGTACTATAGCGGACTGTAGCAATACTGTAGTACTTTATTGTAGTGTGTTACTGTAGCTGGTTAGTGTAGCTACAGTGCGCTGGAGCGCACATGCACGGTAGAGACAAAAAGGAGTCCAAAATTGAGAAGGAAAGTTTTTCTAGGTCTCCCAATCCGACTGGGAGACTGAATTAAGATTTTTTTGGGATTCTTATGGCTTTTAGGGTTCTCCTAATCCCTATAAATAAGCCTCTAAGCATTGAGAAAAAGAGACACATCGTTTCCTGGAGCTAAAAATCAGAAATTTGTCTTTGGAGCTTAGCATATCGTGAGCGGCTAAACCCCTTCGTGGGGTGTTGATGTAACCCTATCTAAGCACAATGGTTTGATTGTATTTAATTTCTAGAATTTTCAATTTATGCATGTTGATTGTATAACTATGAGAATTGTTACCTTTTGATTATGTTATTATTTATTAAATGCAATTGTTCTTAAATTCCTAAATCAATATTTGTGAAATTCTTCTCTTGTCTTAGAAAGTATCTTACTTTTATTAATCTCAAATTATTCTTGTTTTTTGTAATTATGAGGATGATGGTTATACAATGAGTTTAATTGACATATGATCAATAGAATTTGATAGGCCATGCCTAGGGAAGACAGATTGTACTACACCCTAGTTTAGTGTAATTTAGGTAGACAGTCCGTGCCAACCGAAGATGGGTTACACTTATTCACTGATTGTATGTATCCTATTAAAGAATTTGATAATTTATACCTAGGGAAGACGGGTTGCACCGCATCTTAGTAGTTAGGTGGACGATCTGTGCCAACCAAAGATAGATTATGCTTATTCTTTAATAAGGTAATTTCTTATTTATTTATAACATGCATAGAATGAATTTCTGGGATTATATGATTAGCCATTGTTGTACGGATAGAGGTGAAGTCAATATCCTACACTCTCTCTCTTGTTTTAAATCTTTTTTATTTTTATGCACTTTAGTTTTAAAGAAAATCAAATCAATTCTCTTTTTAATTAAGTTAATTTTGATCTTTCGAATTTGATAACAAAACCCCTACAGTCCTTAAGGTTCGACACCATCTCTATAGCCGTATCCTACAAAGATTCGAGTGGGTATTTTTATAATTGATATTTTTTGTCACAAAAATACCACATCGGCCACTCTCTCAGGTAAGCAACTCTGCTCCAAACCAACCCTTTTGCTTATAAATCAAACATCTTGAACATAATTGTTTTTTGAGGTTGCAGGAATTGATGGATCAATGAGCTGGGTGTGTATATAGTATCATTTGACAAAGCTGGGTTTGGCGAAAGTGATCCAAATCCAAAGCGGTCGGTGAGGAGTGAAGCATTTGATATTCAAGAACTGGCTAACCAATTGAAGATAAGAACAAGGCTTTATATAATTGGAATGTTATTATAAAGAGTAAATTGTTATTTTGACATACCTCAAAGATCTATAAGTTTATTTTGATATCACATAGGGATAATTGTAATTCAAGTAAACCACAAGGATTGATTTTGAATTTTTGACTTGAAGATAATGGGATAATGTATCAATAAGTGACCAGGATTTTATGAAATTGTTGCATTTATGAAATTTTTGGTGGCCTTCTTTTCCTCCGAAACTGGTGAATGAGGTGTACAAGAAGTAACTAAAGAGAGATCAAGGGAAACTCTGGATTGGGCACTATGCCCCTGCACTAATGCACCGATCGATGACCTATAAGTGGTTCCCTTATTGTTCTATCTTGCAAAGACACCCTATTTCATTTTAACAAACGCGATGGAGAAACCATCCAGAAAATGTCACAAGTGCCAATGCTTGATGAGGTAATGCAATTAACCCATCCAAACAACAATCCTAGTGTTTAAATATCAAAAGCCCCAAATTAATTAGAATGAAAAAAAATAGTGTTTATGCCCATACTTTAACAATCGGTAAAATTGAAATTTCAACCCATTAATTCATCAACCCAAGGCTTAAATAATGCATAGGATTCAACTACGTAAAAGACCCCAAGCAAATTTCAGGAAGTTAGTCTCACACCCAAAAAATTGACCTAACTTTGTTAGCAAACATGATCTTAGTCCATAATCCTTGTATCCTTAAATATAGAAAGCTCACAGTTGGTAAATAGAACTGGGGCATTCCATTTTGAGTAAGACCGTTACGCATCGAATCTTGGTGATCTATCTTAATCAAGCAATCGAAGTGGTGACTTCGGATTCATGTGTAAGTGTTGAGACCCTAAGGCACTGAACGGACTAAAAAGTTGTCTTTCCACAAAGATACTGTCTATAAGGAAAGGCAATAACTCCTTAAAGACTACTTACGACTTTGATTTTAAATCCTGAGAGGATTGAGGACTCAAATGTTTCATTTAGATTACCTTGATGTATTAAAAAGTGAGATATATCATCGATCGAAATAACCTCCGTACGTTGGGTAAGCACATGTAACATGTAGGAAAGTTTTTTTCTAAGAGGGAATCCAAATCCTTTTTTCGAGAACAAAGAGACAAAAAAGGTCCCCTTCAGATAGATTTTATGAATATACTCAACGTCTTCGACCGAAGCATTTTGGGTTAGCATACCAAAATAAATACTTGTGTTTTCAAAAGTATGAGAATAATGTAAAATCAGTGACTCAATGATAAAGAGGTAGATAATTAAGTGGCAGTATCCTTAGCCTTAATTCTGCTATAAAATATTTCATGGATGGATCATAAGTCAATGTTAGGAAAGTCAAAGGAATTAATTGTTTAATAAAAAATATTTATTGGAGTGTAGTCACAATTATTTAGTGAAATTAATTGTGATTAAAGTATTATAACATAATAAATGTCAGGGAGACGTGGTTACAGATATATTTAAGCCAATAAGATTTTTCTTTTAGATCCCTCACGAAGCTAATGTAATTTAACCATAATAAGGCTTTCTTCTTTATTGGGCTACATGTTTTATTTATTTAATACATGGGATAGAGAGATATGGAGAATTTTGGGCTTGGGATAAAACTTAGAAGCCCAATGGATAAGTAGTCGGAACATATAAGGCCCAAGTAAAATGCTTAGAAGGATTGGGCTGGGATAAAACCTAGGGCCCAGATTCTAGGAACGACGCAAGAGGCCATGGAAAAATTCCCTGGACCATGCGTCACATTGAGTATGAGGGGAGACTAGGGTTTTTCGCCCTTAACCTTTCCCCTCTCCTAGTCTAACTAGGATTTGCTTTTTCAAGCCTCCTGACCCACATTGCTTAAATCTCCACCTCTGCTAGCATGCTAAGCCTATAAATAGAAAAAGTCTGAGCTCTCAATTAACTCATCAAGTTCTCTTGATAAATAATTTTCAAAAACACTACTTAAGAACTACTAGTTCTTATGTTAAATCAGCAAGAGTAAAAGTTTAAGATTTGAAGAACCAAGTAAGAGCCCACACTCTTTTGGTTATTATCAGTCATTGGTGAGAAGATCTAGATGTCTCATTATTGTTGAGATTTGTCATGTTCTTGAAGAGAAAATAACTTATTCTTTGTGTTCTTGAATAAGGAAAAACATGTTCTTTGGAAAAACAAAAAGATTTTTATCCAAAGCTAAGTGTGGCCATTGATATCCAAGCAAGTGTTATTCGTTTTTGCGATTTAATTTTAAAATGCAACTGTTCTTCACATGTTCTTTATAAAGAGATATTGAGCATGGGAATTTGATTTTTCAACTATGCAAATATCTTATTTGCAATACTTTTCCCAGCACTATTACCAATGGTTCTAGGGTTACAGATCAAATGTTTAGTGTGGTCTAGCCTCAAACGTTCATGCAAGGGGTTAAGGTCAAACGTTTAGTGGTCCCCCATCAAACGCTCAACCAGAAGCTAAAAGCTGGTTTTTTTTTTTTTTTTCTCAAATAGAAAGAGTTTTAAAGTAATTGCAAGTAATCGTTGTATTATGAAAGTGTTTAATAAAAAAAAATTTATTTTCCAAATGGTTGTATTTTTTGGGCATCACATTTTCCTTTATCAATTGGCAAAGGTCACAAACTACTTGAAATTTCCAAGCCCCCGACAGTTCGAGCTGAGGAAAGAATCATTGCAATTGGCAGGGCTTTAAGACAGCCTCCATCAAATCTTTGTCATTGGTGCCCAATTCCAGCTCACTCCACCATCCTATCTTTTCCCTTCGTTCCTACTCTCCTCTACCTCTGCAAAATGCTCATTCCTCTTAATCCATGCATTACTCTCCTAATCACCCAGAACAAATTTCCCATAGTTTTTACATGCCCTCCATTTCCTTTTTTTGCAAGTTAGCCCACCCCTCTTGCCCTCCTATTATTGGCCCGCCAGGTCCATGATAGAATTCATAATACTATGAAAATTAAATGTGGAAATAATAACATATGAATAATAAAATAGACATGATATTTTACGTAGTTCGGTCAATGACCTATGTCTACAAATAAAGCCCAAAAGCTACATTATGCTCCTATTGCTTGATTTATTTACAATACAGAATGCTCTATTTATAGACCTTATACATAAATGTAATCTTAATCAAATCCCCTAATTTAGGGTAATCAAATCATAATCAAATCCCTATAGTTATGCTAATCTAATCTTCATCAAATCCTTAACTTTAGGTCGCATTCAAATATACTCTAACATCCCCCCTCAAACTCAAGGTGTAAGATCTTGAAACCTTGAGTTTGATTGATTTTTTTTTTTTTTTTTTGTTTTTTTTCGGGAGGTGATTGGCAACACTTTAAATAACAATACAAAAGAGGCTCATCTATGGGCCAAGAGAGAACCAACTTTAGGCTGAAAAGAAAGCCAACTGTGGGTTGAAATGGGACAAAGGCCAAAGAAAAATGGGCCAATTATGGGCCAAAAATGAAAGCCAATTGTGGGCTAAAATAGGCCTGGGTTTTAAACAATACCTCAAAAGCCGAAGATATTGGGCCAACAAAGGGCCAAAAATCAGTATGGGTCAACAAAGGACCAACCATAGACCAAATAATGATTAGCCTAGCAATGGCCAAAAAATGGGCAACTTTGCCTCTTTTCAATTTAATAAGCAACTTAGCCTCTTTTCATTTTTTTTTTCAAGAATATCTTGTTCACAGATTACATAAATTGGGATAAGAATTACCTTAATCTCGTAACCAAACACATCTAGGTTAAAAAACCTAAACCAGGGTAACATATCCCTAAACTAGAATAAGAAAATCTGCAAACTTGAATAAGGGTAAATCAAACCCGTTACCAAACACCATTCATCTTCTTCAATTTCTTCTCCAGATTGACAGCACGCATTGCTGGTGCCGGCGATGACCTGGGTTACAAACAACACGGCTGGGCGAAACCTTCTAGAAAGTGGGCGGACTCTGGATAGGAGGTATCAGCGCCTCTAGGTCGTAGCCTAGTGGAGGAGAAGATCTTCGATGTGGCGCAACGGTTTTGGACTACTGGATGCGGTCAACTGATGAAGGCGATGGACAGCAAGGACAACGCGGTGGCTTTGTGGTCATCATGGCGGTTGACGGGGTGATTGTGAGACGCGAACGACTAGAAGCCAACAAAACCGAGCCCACTGAGAACGAAGGAAGTTGGCTCTGGGCTTGGAAGGTTGGAAGCTAATGAACGGAGGACGGTGGGCTGCAAATGGCAGAATCCGACATTGTTCATGACAGGGGGCAATGCGGCGGTGCTGAGCTATTGGTGTAACGCCCCCAAAACCGACCTTGGCCAGCCTGGCAGGATTACTAGCAATTACCCCAGTTTAACCAACTAGTGGCTAAATAGGAATCGCCCCTATAAGCATTATAAGAATTAATGCATAGGAAGGTGAAATAAATATGAGAAATCTATAAATCATTACAGTACAAGTATTCCTCAACTTAAAGACATGGAGCAACTAACTATAATATAAAGCAAACCTGATAACAGTCCGATGATCTTAAAGCAAAGTCTGTAGTGGCAGCCATGCTATTCTTGGGTTCTAGAAGCAAGCTTTCCATAAGAGTAACAACCGCGTAAGTCTAACGACGTAGTAAGTATATACCTCATAATTGGATATGACATGAGCTCATTGTTTTCAAGCAGAAAAAAACCTGTAGTTTTGATAAACATTTAAGAGAGGTGTTATCTCTGTTAATAGACCTTGAAAATATCGTTTGATTTGATAAAGGGTGGTGTACTCCCAGCGGCAATCGCCTAAGTATTTTAATACAGAAAAACTAATGTTTTATAAGTCATAACTATCATGTATGGTCTACTTGAGATATTATCCCTTTTCAACAGGGTTGGCGCTATCCCGAGTGACCTGTAATATAATGTCGGTGCCCCGGCCATTGTATGCTACCGTCCACAACACCAGCAGCTCGACCGAGTCGGACCTTAGGTGGCCCACGCTACTAATGATGTACATCCTATAGTGACCAACCATTAGGCAATGGCTACGCTGGTCACGAACACCATTGGATCCAAGGCCCCTATAACACACACACATTTGATCATAGAATCAGGACTATATACTAACCCCATGGCCATTACTCCGCACGTACCGGTGTACCATGTCATACGATGCATCTTATCAACTAGTTATTAAAGCTGTTACCAAGTTATTACAAAAATATAGACATGTTCATATCATACGCGTGGTCAGTCAGTTGACATATCTCACGTTTTTAAGAAAAGTGTTGTAAGTATTTACTTTCCTCGTACGCTCGCTTGAGTCCTCCAACATCACGAATCCCTGCTATAACGAAACACGACTCATCGTTATAAGCAGTACTAAAGAACTCTAAGAGGGTTCATCTAACAAAAAGGGTTGCTAAAACCTGGTATCACACATTTGGGGTTAAGGGGAAGGGTGGCTTGCTCTCTAGGCAAGCGTTCGGCCAGTGAGTAAGGCCCAGCCAGAAAACTCTAAAAATGCGTCTAGGCTTCAATCTAAAGCTATGGGTTGGTACTTCTCTTCCTAGGCTCTAAAATAAACATGCACATCACAAGAAAACACAGCACAAGGAATCAAAAAGGTGTTTAAAATCCTTTAAAAACATTTTTCGTTCTTTTTAAGAAATAGGCACATCCAAGTGCAAAACATATTTTCAAGCAACTTTAAAAGGAAACAAAGGTGGTTTGGAAAACCCTTTCAAGATCATTCTTGTTTTCACAAGAAAATTGATATGAGGACCTACTATAGCATCTTTAAAGCTTGTAATATTAAGAGAGAAATAACAATACTTGGAAAGCTTAAACTTCAAGATATTAACAACTAAGCAAGCGTAATCAACTCAACAAAATATAAAGGGATATGGTGGCTACCTCAACAAGCAAGCTATTCAAGGCTCCTCCTCCTTCTCCAAAGGTACTCACAACCTCACACACACTCAAGGCAACAGGGTTTCTCTAAGGCTCAGGGGGCAGAATGAAGGCTGGGGTCGAATGAGGGTGGGGTATTTATAGGGGAAAGAGGTTGATGGCAAAATGGGAAAAACTTCTGAAAAGGGGCGAGCGCTCGTGTACTATTCATGTGAGCGTTCGTGTACTATTCACAGCTTTTGTCAGGCAATTTTTAAAAAGGTGCGAGCGCTCGTGTACTATTCACAAAGGGCCAAAAATGCTTTTCAAGCGTACGATCACATGAGGGTGGTGTGATGTCCAGGCGAGCGCTCGTGTGGTTCCCAGGGCAAGCGCTTGCCCAGTGAGGGTATTTTGGGGCTTGTTTTAAGGAATTATCAACGGATTAAGCATGAAATTATAACCTTTTAAACGATTAATAGTCGGGGTAATACAGTTGGATTGCCAGCAAAGGCCAGGTGGAATTGGGTCACCGGAGATGGCAAAAGTTTCCGGAAGGCACTGTTAAAAATTGTACATTTTTTTAAAGAAAAAATAAAAAATAAAAAATCTATATACATGTGCAAGATCTATTGTAAAAGATCTACAAAGGTATTGACCATCAATAACAAGAAATCAAAACAGAGAAATTCACAAGACCATTGGATCGGACACTAATGTTAGCCAAAAAGCTCTGATACCATGATAGAATTCATAATATTATGAAAATTAAATGCAGAAATAATAACATAGGAATAATAAAATAGACAAGATATTTTACGTGGTTCGGTCAATGACCTATGTTCACAGATAAAGCCCAAATGGCTACATTATGCTCGTATTGCTTGATTTGTTTACAGAGAGCAGCTGATGTGTGGTCATTGCACAAAAGCCAACTTTTGTGCAAACCACTGAGCATCTAACACATCATCTATTTTCAGAAAATTGCAAAAACAAATGCATGTTTGCAAAGTATAGGATTAATTCCCCACATAGCCATTTAGCCACCGTCGGCCTTCGCCGGCATGGGTGGCAGTGGGGTGGAGCACGGCTACCCCCAGATCAGGCTAGGAGTGGCCCATGGGCCACCCAGCCACCACTAGGGGGGGCCGCGCAGCTACCCCAGAGCCTAGGGGTGGCCACGCACCACCATTGGGTGGTTGGGGTGGCTCGCAGGCCACCCCCCCAAGCCACAGGGGTCTCTCACGCACACCCATCTTTTTTCTGTTTTTCTTCTTCTCAGATGTATTCCCCTTTAGATTTCACCACCACCGACTGACTCTACTACCGCCGCCGCCCAGCCATAAGGCCCTACCCACGCTGCCGAACCCCATCATAGAACATCGTGGCCCACCCCACACCAGCTGTCGAACCCCACCTTAGATTTATTCTCTCTCACAAATCCGTAACAACAATAGACCCACCGTCAATAGTCTATTAAGAAAACCAAGGACTTACGCTATGTTACCCATAAGATCTAAAGATCCTTTGGCATACAAATTGATTGAATTGATTAATAATGAGTGCATTTTGTGAGTTGGGATAGAGCCGAGTGCTCTTCTTATGTTTTCTACCCTTAATTTGTTGTCATTGCAACCAACTCTTTGTTTGGGGTTCGGCAGAGGAGCAATAGTGGTGGGGTTTAGCAGCCGGTGTGGGGTGGGCGGCGGTGTTTTGCGGTGGGGTTCGGCGGCTTCTAGCTGTGGGGTGGGCAGCAGCGGCGGTAGGTTCAGCCAGCAACAGTAAAATCTAAAAGAGAATCATTTGAGAATAAGAGAATCATGTGTGGGTGTTTACTTTTTCTTAGAATTTTCTAACTGATGTGGCAACCAATGAATGGTTTGTACAAAACCCATGTTTTATGCACAAACCACATAGAAGTTATTCTCTTGTTTGCAATAGAGAATGCTCTATTTATAAAGCTTACACATAAATGTAATCTTAATTAGATTCTCTAATTTAGGGTGATAAAACGATAATCAAATCCTTAAAGTTAGGCTAATCTAATCTTCATCAATCTTCTTCAAATTCCTAACTTTAGAGTCATTTAAATATACTCTAACAATCCACTGGTCTGCTTCATGGTAAACAATATTTATTCTGTTAGATGTAAGTTTGTAACGTTTGCTTGATTAATCTCCAATTTCCTTTTTGTTCATACCATCACGGTGGTCGTCTCCAATTAATTTCTATTATTATTCGGGATTTTTCCACAAAACCCTCTTTCACGGGTATTTAGTGTTTAACACTATGTTTGTTATATTTCCATGCAAATTTGAAAGAGGCCTTTTGAATTTGTCCTTTATCCGTATCATCTAAAAAATCTAAAAATTATAACTTATTATTTTTCTATTTTATATATATATATATAGCCAACTCGCATTTAAGTTCACTATTGATGGTGGCCAAAACTACAACAAAGTCATAATTGGTGTAATGTCCGGACTTATAAACAAATCGCAAGTAAAAATATCTGAAATTGTCTATCAAAAGGCATCACATGTGGCATAATAAAACATAATAAACAAGATTCAAGATTTGCAGTCAATCTCAAGTACAAAAACCAAAACAAGGGTACCGTCCTCATTTTCCTTTTCACCTGAAACATTTATAAATTTACTACAATTTATCTCAGATAAACACTATAGATATTCAGTTAGAATGTTCTTTTACCATATATAGTGAGAATCTTTTAGAACCGACCAAAAAAAATTATAAACTTTTAATCTTAATAAATTGAATAGAAAAGATTCCTAGCTAGCTAAAGATTCCTAGCTACATATTATATGCATAATCCACCTCTCAATGGGGATTCTCTTTCTTTTACTCTTGGTTCCATGATATTTAAAAAGCATTGTCACATGCATATGCCTGGACAAACATTTATTAGAGGTTGAAGGAAGGAATTAATTCACTGTGACTGTGTGACCTAATATTAAAGAAGCATAGAAATATTCTCAAAGAAAAGTCAAAGTTGGTAATCTCGTTTTAAGGTGTGATTTTGTCAATCTTTTGAAGATCGGGCGACGGGCGCACTTAGAGGGTTTGACAGGCACGTCTAGGTTTGACTGATAGATCTAGTGGAAGCCACATAAGCCATGCATATCTGTGATAAGAGGCTGGTGCTAATTTTATATCACCTAACAATTAACAACCCTATTTTCTTTTCTTTTCCCCTTTTTTCTTTTCTTTTCTTTATTTTATTTTATTATTTGATCAAAGTCAGATGGGGCTGCCTGCGAATCACTT
Source organism: Corylus americana (assembly GCA_036287905.1). NCBI lineage: Eukaryota > Viridiplantae > Streptophyta > Magnoliopsida > Fagales > Betulaceae > Corylus > Corylus americana. Next base: position 14,637,719 of record CP125823.1, read on the forward strand.
GTATCTCATCTCTATAAATACTATCACCTTTTGTCCTTTTCTAATTAGTCGATGTGAAGCATATATATATATATTATTATTATTCTTCTTCTTCTTATATCACACATAGACATAGAAATGAGTGGAGTCATACCAAATGGATATCCTGCCGAAAATTCACACGGTTTTGAACTTTCCTTCTGGACTGGGAGTAGTATGTATAAGACTTTTCTGGGTCCAAAATTCTTAACCTATACATTTTTTTTATCTTAGTTTCTTACTTCCGGAGGGGAATGTAGTTCGAGTAAAACAAATACCTACTTTGAAAATGACAAACTTTTAAAATGGGGTGGCTCGGAATTATTTTAAAAAATATGGGGCACTTTTGGAAAGTGTGGACCAAAAAACACATGTGCGGTACAAGTAGGCCATTTTCCGTCAAATTAGATGAAAATTGGTAACCAAGTAGCTAAATTGTAAATATTTTATACTTTATTAGGATACATTGTCAATTTTTTTTTTTTAATAAATTTGTGCACTTTCATTAATATCATGGATAGAGCAATTGCTCTTCCAAAACAATATCACTGATAGAAGGAGGAGTCTCCTCAAACCAAAATGTATCTATGACTTATTTAATTGCCACTTGGGCTAAAACATGGGCTACTCTATTCGCTTCCTGGTTGACATGTTGAATTTGCCATATGGGAAAAGAATCTAAGATCACTAGGACATCGTCCACTCGATGCCCGAAATTACTCACATCCCGGCCTCGCGATTGAATAGCATCAAGGACCTGTTTTGCGTCTCTCTTTATAACTAAGTTTTGGAGCCTTCAATGTCAATTTTAAACATTGAAGGCTAAATTACAAATTTGATCAAACTTAATTTGGAGGGTAAAATGTATTTTTTTCATTTATATATATATATATATATATATATAGACATAGACATGAGTGGAGTCATACCAAATGGATATCCTCCAGGAAATTCACACGGTTTTGACCTTCCTTCTTGATTTGTAGGATCTATAAGACTTTTCTTTTCTGTGTCCAAAATTCTTAATCCATACATTTTTTATCTTTTGTTTTTTTAACTTCTGGAGGGGAATGATACCCACATTCGAGTTGGTGTCTTTTTTTTTTTTTTTGGGCCGTACTGTAGTAGTTTGTGTAGAAACTAATTAATATCTATTTTAAAAATGACAAACTTTTAATTCAAATACTCTAGCCTAGTTATTATAGTGGCCTGTTCAAAATGAATGCAATTTTAATAGAATATGTGATTCTTACCCTGTAATATATAGAGTCAGAAATTTGGTTCACATAGGGCAAGATTAAAAAAATTGAGTTTAATAAAAATTGATTAATTTTTTAGAAAAAAATATAACAAACAATTTATTTTCTCTCACTTAGCATTAATTTATTCTATTATCCTCGACAAGTTTTCATATTTTGAAATCGCTGCATGATTCGTACATTGTTAATATTCTTAAATATATTATTCTCAATGTATGAAGGTAAATATAATAGAGTCAAGATTCGAAATCAGGATTTTTTACTCTGATACTACGTTAAATCAACACTTATCTCAAAAGCTTAAGCTTATAGAAAAATATAAATTTAATCATTTAATCAATACTCTAACACCCTTTTGATTATTGTGATTTTTTCACTAGAACCCATGTAATTTATGCATGTTTCAGTAAAGAGCAAAACACTGTCAATGTATCCTTTCTCGGCATTTTCATATATGCAAGTGAAAACGCAATGGCATATTTACAGGCAAATTTAAAATAAACAGCTTCTAGCTGACTTGATTTCAATTTATTTCTTTTCCTTTCATCCACTTTCTCAGCTACCACACAAAGAAATAAAATCGACCAAACATCTTGAACCATTAAGGAGATGATATGTAATGTCTTTTTGCATCTTATGTTCATATATAGATATGTCAAAAGTCAACAAATTAAGAAGTTTCAAAATGCTCATCTGAAAACGAAGGTTATGATGACTAAACAACTAAAACAAGCCAAAGAGGTCACCTGAAACAACCAGAAGGAATACAACGAGAGAGTGAGGGAGGGTGAGTACGTTGAGGTGATTAGGGATTTGAGTGATGTTGAGTGAGAGTGACCATTAAAATGAAAGAGTGGGGGAGAAAGTGAGAAGGTTCGAGATTATTATGGCAATTGGATACAAAGACGTCATTTTAGATACATGTTGACAATGCATTGTCGATATGATTTAATGAACTCGTTAATTATCGGTGTTTTACAAAAATGTCTAAAAATTTATGGCGTTAAATGCCAATAAAGATTCAGCTTATCCTTCTATAATTATCAATGATTAATAAAAGAGAAATGATAAAATTCATTCACATCTTTTAACCATCTCCATAATGAATATATGAATCTACCACTAAATTTGTATAAGATTCACATGAATCCACAAATTTAATAGTTGATCTATTGAATTTATAGGGTGAGATGAAGGAAAAATGAAGAAAAAAAAAATATGGGAAAAATGAAAAATTAGTCCTTGTGGTTTACTTGATTTACAATTAACTCCTTGTGATATCAAAATGAATTTAAGGGCCCCGAAGTATGCCAAAAAAATAATTTAGTCCCTACAGTCAAATTCTGTCCACTAATTTAACAAATTTAGTTAGTATGACACTAACTTAAATATGACAAGTATCACAATTTTATTGGTTCCAACTTTTCCTGTTATCATAATCTGTTAAGTCATTGAACGGAATTTAACCATAGGGACTAAATTATTTTTTTGGCATACCTTAGGGACCTTTGAGTTCAATTTGATACTACAAGGAGTTAATTGCAAATCAAGTAAATCATAATGACTGATTTTGCATTTTTCCCAAAAAACATTGAAGTAAATCATTTATCTTTATAAAAATGTCAATAACTTGTCGACATTAGTAACTTTACGTTGATAAATTATCGGCATTTGTAACTATATGCCACCATTAATTTTACATATATCGGCATATGTAAATAAATGCCAAGACATTATTAGCCTTTAAGTAAAATGCCGAAAATTAAACTTTTATTTTAGTGAACGCCAGTTTATTTATTTATTTTAAATAAGTAAATCTCTTCTTATTCCATAGAAGATTCAAGGTATAAAGCTCTTATATCACTGAGCATAAAGCTCTTAAAAACACAAGCAAAAGCTATGTGGTTTCAAAGTCGTAGATACATCAAAAATCTAATAATCAAATCATATCCATGACCTCCGATCTCACCCATGTACAAACTTCATTTTTGGCATAGATCTGCTCCTAGCAAACTAGATCTAAAACATGGGTAGATCATATCCCTACAACAAAAGTTTTTATTTAACCGGCCGTGAGAAATAAGCTCTTACACCGAAAATTATCCATCCTTAACTTGAGAGCTAGAACAACATAAACAAACAAAAAACAGAAAATCACAAACAATAGCGGCAAGCTCACACAAAAGCGCTTGAGATTCATGCAATCCACGCTCCGGTGCGTCTGAACCAAACCTGTCGCGTGCTGACTTGAGGGAAAACATCTGTTGTCTACAGGTTTCGTTGGCCCCGGGAAAGAAGGTGTAATGACACGTATAAGACTTGGACCGGTGGCGAAAACATAGATCTGCTTCAGAAAAAGCCAATCTAAGAACCCTTGCAAAAGCTGACAAAGCCAAAAGATCGGGGAGGAAAACGAACGGCGAGGTGAAGTAGACGGCCAAAGTAGTGGAGGAGGCTGGCGCTGCAGCTGGAGTCTAAACAAAATCTAAAACAAAAACGAGGAAAAAGGGGAAGAGAGGAAGGATGGAAGAAACCATCCTTCCTCCCTTTTGGATCACATTGTAAGGGGGCTAGGGTTTCCTTATATGCTCAGTTTCAAAAAACATTATTTTTTGTTTTGAGAGAGAAGCAAACTAAATGAATGCCAATTATTCAAACTCAAGTAAAATTTTTCAAAAGTCTCCAGAGCCGTGAAACCCTAAGCCCCCATCCAGAGCGCCGCAGCCGCAGGGGAGGAGGGATGGTCGTTGCCTACATCCCTCCTCCCCTCTCCTCTCCGCTCCAGGTGCTAGTATTTTACTTGATGCCCCTAGTCCCGGTGCCCCTCTCTTCCCCCTCCCCATCTCTCCTTTTCCCCTCTACTTTTTCTCCATTTTTGCCTTTGGTATTGTTGTTCCCTTGGCCGCTCTCTTTCACGCCATCTCCATCTGCAGCGCTCCTTGCTTGGGTTGGAACGGGTTGGGCACTGGATCGGCTTGCCTTCGCCCGATCCTCCGTCCTCCACCTGGCTTCCCCCGACGCCTACCCACCTCCTTGCTTTCCGGTTTTGCCATGCCCATCCCACATTTCGCAGGGGTTCCGTTGATTCGGCTGGATTTGTTTTCATTTTTCCCTGATTGTGCATCTTTGCTTTGTTCCTTGATTTTGTTTCTTTGCTTCCCGGTTTTGTTTTTAGGCTTGTTTCTGTCTTTGGTGTTCTCCTGTTCTGTTGTGCTTGTGTTCTCTCTCGGTGGGTACTGCCTTTGGGGGTTTTCACTCAAACTCTCCCCCTCCTTGTTTGTTTGTGTGTGCCGCCGATCTCCTCAGCGCTCGCTTCGCCATTCACCGCTCGTTGTCGGGGCTTTTCATGCTCCCCTCCCGCGTCAAGCTTTTTGTGCCACTTTCCGCAGCGGTTTCCGGCCAGCTCACGATCGGCCTCCTTTCGGCTGCAGTGACCCACTTTGTGTGTTTTTCGTTTTTATTTCCCTGTATTGTTGTTTTTCTGTTTTGTATTTCCTTTTGAGTTCCCCTGTAGTTTGTTTTCTTTGCTGTAATTTCTTTTCCTGCATTTGTTTTGTTGTTCCCTTTATTTCCCTGTATGGTTTTTCTTTTTGCTTGTAATAATTAAGGTTCTCTCCTCCTGCTTTGGTGCGCTCGGTTGCTACCCGTTATTACTGGTCCAAACCCTTGGGTTGTGGATGTGAACTGTATCCTGACTTTCGGGTCGAGGAGGATGAGTATCGGCTGAGAGGTTCTGCTCTCAAGGCCGAGGAATAAGTACTACCTATGCATTAGATGGTGTCTGTTTGATACAGATCTGATTTTTAAACCTGATAATTAGTCATAGGTTAGCGGATGCTTTTGTTATGGTTGATTTGGTCTGTTGTTGATGACCGTATCTTTAGCTTCGGCTATGATTTACTTTAGAGTTTTTGCTCTGTTTGTAAGAGCTGTATGCTCGCGACTTTTATCAATGAATAAGTATGGTTTGTTCCCTTTCAAAAAAAAAAAAAAAAGAATGCCAATTTATTAAACGTCAATAAATGCTGGCTTTTTAGTAGTGTATCCAATGTGATAAGTTGAATTGCTAAAATTTCATTTGGTTAAAATTGAGCCAGAGAAATTAATTTACCCTTGTTAAAATCAACAAATGAGTTATATGGACTTAAGCATACAACACAAAGTAATAATTTGGAATTCACCTGCATAATGAATATATTGATCTTTTTGTTGAAAGAAAGAAACAACAAGAACATAAGTTCTGTCTGAATTGGCAGCTGTTATGTGTGGCGGTACAACATGAAAATAAAATAAAAATTGGCTCTAGGACTATAAATAAACTAGTTCATTAGACAATCCACTCGGTATAGCTCGACCTGAACTCGAGCTCGATACTATACAAACTCACTTGTTACTATAGAAACCCGCTCGATTAGTTAATAATACACACCTAATTCACTCAAGAAAAATCGATAGGGGCTCGCAATCTTAGCTCGTTTAAAGCTCGACCGGATCACTCGCCCGACTCATTAGCTCGTTCATATATATATATTACTAAAAATTAGTTATATAAATTTAAATATGTATATTAGTAATTAAATAATATAGGTTATATAGGTTACTTAATATTTATACACGTGTATTAGTTAACATACTAACTAGTTAGTTCATAAATTAACGTATTATCTAGTTAATTAATATATACCAAGTAACTAACTAAAACTTATTAAATATAATTAACTATAGGTTACTCAATATTTTTATGCATATTATATATATATATATGTGTGTGTGTGTGTTAAATAAGTAAAACTTATTAAATATAATTAACTATAGGTTACTCAATATTTTTATGCATATTATTTATATTATTATTATATATATGTGTGTGTGTGTGTGTGTGTATGTGTGCGTTAGAACATCTCCAAAAGAGTAGCTAAATGGCTCATAATAGTTCAATTTGAGTATTATGAGCCATTTTTCATCTTCAATAGAATAGTCAAATTAGCCTATTCTATTTTTTTTTTTCTATTTTCTTTTTTCAATTATAGGTACATACTATACTTGTACTTAGTTATATATAGTATACTATACTTATAACTTGCTCACATTATACATATATTAGTATGTGCTATCTAGTTATATATAATAACATATTATTAATTTGCTACCTATAGACTATATATAGTTATATTCTATATTGTATAATATGTCTTATATAGTTACGTATTATATATTTATACTATAGACATATTTCTAGAGGTTATTAAAAAATTCGGGCTTGAATTCTGCTCGAATCATACATTAAAGAATTTAATAACTTATCTCGAGCTCGAGTTCGCACGAGCTTCCAATGAGCTAAGCTTGACCACATGCATTTCATAGCTCGATTCAAATAAACATCCTCGTAAACGAGTCAGTTTTGATATCCTAAAGCTTGGCTTGGTTTGACTCGATTATAGCACTAATTGATTCCTTCGGGGCTGAGCGTGAGCCAAAACCGGAAGACAACTTGTTTTTCTAAATATTGCTGTATATGTTGGGTCTTTAACGTGAGAAGAAAGAGAGAAGCATGAGTTTAAAAAAAAAAAAAAAAGAGAGAGAAAAGCATGAGACTAACGTGAACCAGCGTGCAAGAAGAATTAAAAGCAAGCCAAAGAAGGAAATAGAGGAAGTTTTACATTTACACAAAATCTCCTCGTTCTTTGTTATTTTCAATTTCATTTCCTTATTTGATAAGGGTTTGTTGTTAATTAGTACTTTGATTATAAATTTTGTTCTCATGATTATGAGTATCTAGTTAATTTTATAGATAGTACCATGCGTGAAGCCTAATATCTTTAGTATGTGTTCTTGGGATGATTTTATTCGTACTTTATGGACTTATGGATTAATGATTGAATGTTGAAGATGATTTTAATTTAATAGAAATTTCATATTGACAAAATTATTTTAATTTATTATGATTTTTGTTTATATCAAATTCAGTTTGTTATGATTCGAAAATATATTGAATGCTTAATTTATTTTGTAACATGTTATTGAAATCAAATTCTCATTTAGCCCATGTTCAATTTATTTTACACTTAATTAGTGCTTGATTGTTCAATATTTCGATTATGATAGTTGATTTCTACCTAATAGAGTTAAAACTACATATCTCCAGAATATGTAAAAGAATGTTAGGTGGATTTTTGAACCCCTAGTATTTTCTAATTAAGTTTCTCTAACTCCAGTTTAATTAATTTAATTTTACTTTATATTTCTATAACGCCCTTAAAACTGACCTTGGCCAGCTTGGCAGGGCTACTGGCAATTACCTAAGTTTAACCAACTGGTAGTTAAATAAGAAATCGCTCCTCTAAGCATTTTTCAGAGTTAATACATAGGAAGCTGAAATAAATCTAAGAAATCTATAAATCATTATGGTATAAGTATAATCCTTAATTTAAAGACATAGAGCAACTACGATAATATAAGGCAAACCTGATAACAGCCTGAAGATCTTAAAGCAAAGTCTGTAGTGGCAACCATTCCACTCTTTGTTTCTAGGAACGAACTCCCTAAAAGAGTAATAACCGCGTAAGTCTAACAACTTAGTAAGTATACCTCACAATTGTGCACGACATGAACTTATTATTATTAAACAGAAATAAACGTGCAGCTTTTAGTAAACATTAGAAATGAAGTGTTGTCTCCGTTAATACACCAGGAAAATATCGTTTGGTTTAATAAAGGATAGTGTACTCCCGGAGGCAATTGCCTAAGTATTGTAATGCATAAAACTAATGCTTTATAGGTCGTAACTATTATATATGATCTACCTAAGATATTACACATTGTCAACAAGATTGGTGCTGTCTCAAGGGACCTATAATACAATACCGGTGTCCCGACTATTGTATGCTACCATCCATTACTAGCAGTTCAACCAAGTCCGACCTCGGATGACGCATATTACTAATGATGTATGTCCTGTAGTAACCAACCATTAAGCAATAGTTGGGCCGGTCACGAATAACCATTGGATCCAAGGCCTCATATAACAACACACACATTTGACCATAAAATTAAGTTTATATAGTAAGCTCATGGCCATTACTCCACATATACCGGTGTACCATGTCATACAATACATCTTATCAACTGGTTATTAAAGCATTTACCAAGTTATTACAAAAATGTAGACATGATCGTATCATAAGCGTGGTCAGTCAACTGACATATCCTACGTTTTTAAGGAAAGTGTTTATAAGTGTTTATTTACTTCGTTCACTCGCTCAAGTCCTCCAACATCACGATTCTCTGCTATAACGAAACATTACTCATCGTTATAAGTAGTATTTGAGAACTCTACGAGGTTCCATCTAATGAAAAGGGCTACTAAAACTTTTGTAAACATTTACGGGGCTAAGGGGCGTGTAACCAGCTCTCTAGTCGAGCACTCGCTCCCCAGGGCGAGCGTTCGGCCAGGGACCTAGGGTTTCACCAGAAGCCCCTAAAATGGGTTTTAGGCTTCTATCCAAGGCTCTGGGTTGATATTTTCTTTCCTAGGCTCAAAACAAACACACACATCACAAGAAAATAAAACACAAATAATCAAAGAGGTATTTAAAAGCCTTTTGAAAACATTCTTGGTTTTGTTAAGAAATAGGAGCATCCAAGTGCAAAACATATTATCATGCAACATTTAAAGAGAACAAGGATGGGTTGAAAACTTTTCAAAATCATTCTTAGTTTTACAAGAAAATAGTATAAGAACTTATTATGGCATTTTTAAAACTTGTAACATTAAGAGAGTAATAACAACAATTAGAAAAGCATGAAAGAAGGATTAAGAAGTCACTTTAGAAAATAGCTAGAGCTCTACACCTCCTCATTCTTTAAGAACAGTCACAAACTCTCAAAAATCAACCTAGCAGGGTTTCTCTAGGGCTCAAAGAGTAGAATGGGTGGCAAAGGGCGTGGGAAGGAGGGGTATTTATAGAGTAGAATAGCGATGAGCTTTGTAGGAGAATTTCTGGAAAGGTGCAAGCGCTCGTGTACTATTAGGTCGAACGCTTCTCTACTGTTCACTACGGGTTAAAAATACTTTTCAAGCGTGTGATTTGGGTATTGTCCAAGAGTCTAAAAATTGGTCAACAAGTGCTCGCATACTGTAGCAGCGAGCATTCGTGTACTGTTCACAAAAGGTAAAGAATGCTCAGATGTAAGATTGGGTATTGCACAATAGGTATTGTACTGTTTATGCGAGTGCTCATGTGGTCCCCTGGGCGAGTGCTCGCCCAGTGAGGGTATTTTGGGCTTTTGCTTGCTAAAAGGCTTTAAGGGCTTGGGTTAATCAAAGAAAGTTTAGGCCACCTGTTTTATGGTTTTGTTTTAAGGAATTATTAGCCGGTTAAAATTTTTTTTTTCCCTTTAATAAGTAATCATTTATCGGGATATTACAATTTTACTCAATTGCTCCATTTTTTAGTGGAAAAACAACAACCAAGTCATTTTACTTTTCAACACAATAATAAAATTTTCATTTTAGTGTCTACCGTTTCATGTGAATCGACCTCAGTCTTACTAAAAATTTATTATTTAATTTGTAATAGTCTGCACTTGAGTTTTTAATCTTTATATCATTCAGTCTTTAAGTTCATTATGGCTATAAAATGCTAATTCATGCTGTTGTAAAAAACAAATACAATCAACGGTAGTTGCTGCTCAATGAGTGGGCTTTTTCGTGACTTTCCGGTGGTAGTTCCCAAGAAAATTCTCAACCCTAACAGTTCCTTCTTTTTTTCCTGAGCAATCCTAACCTTTAATATTAAAAGTCAACGCCAACACATTTGGTAAATTTGCAACCAAAGATACATCCAACTTTCCTCGCATTATTTCTCTTTCGTTGAACTGATTTCAATTTCATCATGGCTAAAGCTAAATTCAAACTGTTGCAGTCAAAAAAATAACAATAACAAAAAAAAAAAAAAAAAAAAAAAAAAAAAGACAAGGCCCTGCAAGAGCGCAGAATGGAATAATCGTATCACATCCCAAAAAGGTCAACCTCTTCATATGTGTAAATTTTAATTCTCAACACTTTTTCTTTTTTCTTTTTTTTTTTTGTGTGTAGAAAATGAATAATTAAAAAATATATATTTACTACATCTTTTTCTACATTTTACATTTGCTAATAAATTGAAACGAAAAAAATAAAGAACAGATTTTCTGTGAAAATGAGTAATTAATTAATTTTTTCTTTTCTTTTTGTAAATGTATACATTTGCTTAATTTTTGGTTTCAAGCAATTTTTTTGTTCTTTAAACTTGAGTTTTCTTATTTTTATTCTTTTATACACTTAATTAAATTTGACCTTTTAGTATAATTTCTCTTCATAGTTTTGCTTTCATTTTGTACATTTGAGTTTATTTTTTGGTATATGAATAGTATTATAAAACATATACTTCTATATAAAGACTTATAAATTTTAGGGTAAAGTCCACTTAACCCCATCAAACTACCACCCCAATGACAATTTACCTCCCAAACTAACAAAACAATGATAATGTACTCCCCAATACTAGTAAAATGATGAAATTACCCCTGTAAAATTTTCAATAAGACAAAAATACTCTTAAAAATTTGAAAAAAAAAAATTCAATTTTAGTATTTTTCTTTTTATTTTAGTAAGGGTAATTTCGTTATTTTTTAAAAATTATGGTTACATTGTCATTGTTTTAGTAGTTTGTGAGGTAAATTGTCAAAATTGATAGTTTGAGGGGTAAATTGTCGTTGAAGTAGTAGTTTGTGGGGGATAAGTAGACTTTGCCCCAAATTTTATCATAAATAAATAAATAGTTAAAAAGTTCACTTTTTATGTTTTATTTTAGAATTCTCTAGATAAAAATCTTGGCATCCGCCCACTAAATAGTTCGGGATTTATTTGCCGAACTTATAACTTTCTTCAAATTAAACCCACAATTTTTCAATTAACACCAACCTACCTCCTTGCTGTCTCCCAATCACCATTCCAAACACATTTTCTCAGTATTCTTCACCTTATGGAAACCCACCTGACAAATAAAGACTTGACCAATTGAAAAAAAAAAGAAAAAAGAAGTATTTTCATTATTTCATATATTCATATTCCATTTTTAATTGCCCCTTCTGCAAGAAAATTCAGCCTACGTTCTTCTTGCTTTCAACTTGCACAAGTTTGGCACAAAGGCATTACAAAAAAGTCAAACTTTACCAATCTTGTACCTTTGATTGGCAGTGTATTTATAAGTTTTTTGTACTCAATCTTTATGCCCAAATGCTTCCCTTCTCTGCAAACTCTACGTGGCCTCTCGTCGCTGATACTAATGTTGATGGTGGTGTGAATTTGAGGTTTAGCTTTAATTTAAGCTTAATTTGCTGAAGAAGAAAAGGCGAAACAGCTTATTTGGTTGATCATTTTCTTTCTAAGCAAGATAGTGAGTATGATACCGTTGCCAACTTAATTAATTAATTTGTCTGTTTCTTTTTCTCTTTTTATTTCATTTTTTTTACAAATATTGCTTCATGTTGTACTGGACTTTCCTGGGTAGACACTCTTCTTCTTGGGATTCGGGTTTGACAAATTTGAATTATGTAAACTGCGGAATATATATATATGTTTTAATTTATTATTATTATTTTTTGGGGGGCAATGTCTTCCTTTACTTAATTTTGGGGATTTGGGGTTTTAGAGAGCTTCTTTGATGGAAAGGAATAAGATTATATGGAATATGTGAGTTTCAGAGTTTGGGCCCTCCTTTGGTCCTCGGCTATAGTAAATTTTAGCAAACTTTACTTTATTTTATGAGGTACTAAGTAATTTTTAATGTCCTCTTAAATTTTAAAAATTTACAGTTTAAAATTCTAAACTTTTAGCCTTTAACCCCTTTCAATTACCTCTTATTATTTATCTTAAAAAAATTACCTCTTATTATTTAATATTTTTATTAACTTAAATGGCTAGTATGTAGCAGCTCTACTAGCTGCTTCTCTCGCAACCTCTTTACGACTAGAAAAATTCACTATAGAAGGAGACTCTTTGATTGTAATTTTAGCTCTTAGCTCTACAGCATCCTTCCAATGTTGTAGATTGGCATATTCATTTAATTTCAGACACTATTTCCCTTCTCCCAGCCTCCTTTCTTTGGGAGGTTAAAAAATGCAAACTTTTGCGCCCTCATGTGGTATATTGGGATGCAACAAGAGTTATCTCAACTGCATTTCCACCTTTTTCTCACCCCTCTCTCCATCCTCATTTGTAGTGGCAAAGATCCTCCTCCTTCTCTTCCCTCTTAATGAGGGCTTTTGTTTGTTTGTTCTTTCTCTATGAAACAGTTTGTTAAAAAAAAAAAAAATTCTAAAAATACAACGTACTATGAATTTTTTTTTCTATAATAAAAGTGTATTTTCTTATTTTTGTTTCAGAATTTCCGATTGGAAGGGACACACATAACAGAATTTTGCAGGGCGAATTTTTAAAGTTTAGGAAGATATTAAAAATTGTTTAATAATATAGCTAGGAATAAGTGAAATTTGTCCTAAAAAAATTTGAATAGTCAGAATGTGGGTTGCAATGCGCGCTGTGCCAGAAACGCAGGGGTAGCCATTTTCCGCGGCAGCAAAGCCGGCTTTTAAATTGTGAGTTAACAAGTGAAGGTAACGCGTTTGTTGACATCTCCCTCAAATATTTTACTCAAAACTCGTTAATATAAGCGTTTTGCCCATGTGACCTTTGATGCATTTCTCATGGGGTGCTGCTTCCCCTTCACTTTTCATTCCTTTTTCCCACTATTTTTCTATATATATAAACGCACACGATCCATTGCTCTTCCTCTTCCTCTTCATCTTCCTCATTGTGAACTTCTCAAACTCTTCTTCAACCTTTTGATCTTTTGCTGATTTGGGTTCCTCGTATTGGTCAGTGTGAAGCTCATATATATGGTATACGAATTTCCTCTTCTTCGTTTGACTGAAATATATTTGCTTTGAAACTGTGTTTTTTGTAGGTTTGGCACGAACCTAAGAAATGGCATTGGTTCGGAATCAGGCGATGAGAAATGGGGATTACTTGGAAGGGATGCTCAGTGATTATGTCGGCGGAAAGGCGAGGATGAAAGCTCAGAAGGGTGGCTCTTCTCGGCTTGTCACAGCGCTCACTTGTCTCCAATTCGCCTTCGCATTGTACGCAACATTCCTGTTGTATTACATGAGCCCTTCAATAGATTTGCGGACCAAACCAGATTTTACATGGGCCACCCGAATCGCGCAACAATGGAAGAATTTCATTGTTATCCCGCATGTTGTCGGTCGGTACCAAGAATCCTCTGCTCTCGATTTTGTTCAACCGATTGTGAGTCCGTCAGAAGTATGCGAGCATGAGAAGATAGATTTCACGCAGAAGAAGTCAAATGACGCGCAAATGATCAAGCTGAAGAGAGAGCTTTACAGTGAAGTGTTGGGATTCCAGAGCAAGAGCGCCGGCACAGAAACTCTTGCTGAGCTATTGGCAATGAAGTCCAAGTGGGATTTGCGAGGCCCCAACAGGGCGAAAGTCACGGTCATCTTGAACCATTTCAAACGGAAAACGCTCTGCGCCCAGCTTGATTCTTTGCTTCAACAGACGCTTCCTTTCCACCATGTTTGGGTGCTTTCATTTGGGAGCCCGAATGAGGTTTCCTTGAAGAGAATTGTAGATAGCTATAATGATTCGAGAATCAGCTTCATAAGTTCAAGCTATGATTTCAAGTACTATGGAAGATTCCAAATGGCTTTGCAGACGGAGGCGGATCTTGTGTATATCCTCGACGACGACATGATTCCGGGAAGGAAAATGCTACAGATTTTGTCGCATGTGGCCGGGACGGCCAAGTACGAGAACGCCGTTTTGGGCAGTATCGGGAGGATTTTGCCGTTCAGGCAGAAGGACTTCACGTTTCCGAGCTACAGAAAGTTTCGGTCCAAGGAGGCGGGCCTTTATTTGCCCGACCCGGCTTATGATATCACGGTTGATAAAATTGTCCAGGTGGACTTTCTTTCCAGCTCTTGGTTCTTGTCGGCCGAGCTTGTCAAGACGCTTTTCACTGAGACCCCCTTCACCTTTGCCACCGGCGAAGATCTTCACCTTAGGTATGTCTTTTTTCTTTCTTCTTTTTATTTTTTATTTTTATTTAGTCAGAATCATGAACCTTGATTGGTATTTTCTAGTACTTTGATTTTTTTTTTTTTTTTTTTTTTTTTTTTTTTTTTTTTTTTTTAAGTTATAAACATTGAATTTCCATTCAATCTCCCTCCAACAAGAGCTAGAAGTACAAATTTGCCCTCGGCCACAAGAATTACGTTCTTTCACCAATTTAAATTTCTTATGTTTACATTAATCTCTTATATATGCTAAAATATGGATGACCTTATTTATATATTTTAATTGCATGAAAAATATACTTGCTATATATATACATTATGGAGATACATCAATATAACAGCGAGTGATTAATCTTAAATGAACTCAAATTGAAGTAGATTTAATTGTGAATCACTTATTCCCTCTAATTTACCAAGTGATTTGTAATGTCATTCTAAAACTTTAAAAAGTTGCAATCGATGTAAGCTTTTTATCTATGAGCTGCTTTGAGTTAGCAAAACTGGCAAAAATACTTCCTTTATACAATAAAAATTTCAGAAAAAATAAAAAAGAAAGTGAAAATAATAAGGCTTTACAGCTTGCCGGTGCCGGGGTTTGGCGTGACCCATGGCATAATTAAAGGACATAATTGTATTTTTATAAATTTTATAAGTCTATAATGGAAATTTTTAATTTTATAAGTCTATAACGATTTTTTTTTAAAAAAAAAAAAAAAAATCTTCTTGTTACCTTCCTAATTAAAATGTACTTATATCTTATATTTTTTAATGAAAATTTATTTTTTTTCTTTACTTGTTTGTTTATTTATTTATTTTGGCATTTTCTTCCCGATCTTTATCTCTTTAATTAAATTTATGGCTTGAATGTAAGATTATTGTATGTCTCATTTTCTCTAACACTACCATAACAAAGTTACAATAACTAAGTTATAATTTCAACTAATTTTTAGAAATGAATTTGTCAGTCTCAATTAATATTTGATTATCTAGTTAATTATTTAGGTCATCAATAGCAGAAGGTGATGGTAGCACGTTAGATGGATGATGCTATTTTTTTTTTTCTTCTTGTAATATGATTGGGCAACTAACTCGATCTCTCAGTGTAGATTAAGTTGAAAATCGACTGGGAAAAAGCATTGGAAGTACTATTGTTAGGCACTCACAGTATTTTAGATTCGAATCTTAATCGTGCCTTCTTTCATTTCTGGCATAGTCAACTTTTGGCATTATTATTATTTTCTTTTTTTAAAAAAATGAACTTCGTAAAGGAAAAGTGCAAGATATTAACATAATAATTAATATACCCTGCCACTAGCACTTCTCAATTTATTTAGAAAAGCTATATAATATAGTCAAACTAACCCCGATACATGCAAAACTCAGTTGAAGAAAGCCATAGAATAACAGCTACAATAGTGAAAATATATATAGGGTAAACTCCAAGGGTCTGCTCAAGTTGTAAGAGTATTGATTTTATTCACATTTTTATCATATCTAAGGTTCGAATATTCTTCATTACAAATAAGATTTTGGGGTTACAGTCGTTGGTGAAATCGAAGTCTTACCAGATTTGCATAAGGGAGTGGTTTGCATGGATCCAAAGTTTATTTGATAAGATCGAGGTTGATACATCATCCCACTTGAAAAGTTCCCATCATTAAAATTAAAATTAAAATTTAAAAAAAAAAAAAAAAAAAAAATTAAAACTATATAAGGTTGTCAGATTTTTGGAGCTACGATTATTGGTGAAACCGGAGTCCTAGCTACCTGATCTTTGCAAGATTTTGAAGCTTGCTTGCCCGATAAGAATGGATGCATGACTCTGCCTTGGAAGGGTTTTCAGTCGTTTAAAAAAAAAACTATAGTAGGTTGTCAGATTTGGATCCATTTTTGTTAGTAATCTTTGTCACAATTTTTAATTAAATATTGACATATAGTCTTTCTCACGGTTCTAATCTTCTTCTTCTTCTATTAAATGAATTATGAGCAGCTATACACTTCAAAAGTACAGAAATGCTGGCTCGTTTGTTGTTCCAGTTGACCCGCACGACAAGGAAACATGGGGCGACAGTGAACACCGGCTTGCTTATGTCTCCGAAACCACTGTAATCTTCAAAGACATCGTTCAAGTACGAGACGACCAATGGTGGAAAGCTCTTTCTACTGGCTATATCACCCAGTGGGCTGCAATGCATCCTCAAAAAATCGACGCCCTCTTCTACGCCCACTCTATCGACGAGGTCAAAGCCCTCGCCCCCCTTCTCGAAAAGTTCCGGTCCACCGTCGGGAAAAAGGCCTACATCGCGGTCTCCGGAGGCGACTTCTGCGGTTGCGAAGACGCTGCAACCGCTCTCAAGTGGCCCAAGTTGGTGTGCAAAGAACGGAGGTTTAAGATATTTGATATGGCCGTCGGAGCTGTGTCTGGAATTTCCAAGTCGGAGGTGCCGCTGCTGAATGCAGTCTACTCTAGCGTGAAGGGTTTGATCAGAATTCATAATCCCAGCGTGGTGATCACAGTGGCCGACATTGATCCTAATGTGAAGAAAGCTTTGAGGATGGCAACGGAAACTAATTCCAATGGGACAACTCTTGTTCTTTTACCAAGACCCTCCGTTTCAAAGGTTCTTTGGATGGCTGATCTACGATCAACAGCCTTGCCAAGTAAGATTAATTAATCCCACCTTTCTCTTCTTCGATCAATGTTTATTTTATTTTATTTTTAATTTTTTAATTTTTTTAATTTTATTTTTTTTAAACTTCACTTACACCTCCACCAAAAAGACCAGAATATTTGAACCGAAGGGGAGCCGGTCCTTACACTGTGCGTATTTGCCAAAGCATTCCAAAAAAAAATCCAACTATTCCTCTCAAAATCAATTCTAACATTTTTACTTTTTACATTACATCAATTACTTTTTATTACTTCTCAAATAAAAAAATCACTATAAAACAAATTTAACAAACTTTTTCATTTTTTCATACAAAATATTCTTACTTCATTTTTTTTTTTTTTTCACATCAATCAAATATGTTACCGTTCTAATTCACTTCATTTTTCGAGTCCTTTCCCAAACACACCATAAGGTGGGAAGGTACTTGAAAGGGCAGGCTCTCCTCCCGTTCAAATGATTTGAACTAGAGATGGTTTAAATTCCCTCAAGAAGTATAAGCATTTTACAATCTTGACTTTGAAGTTTAAGAATTTGTAATGTTAATATGTTTCAATTCCTTTTAATTTCACCCATTTTGTTTGTTAAAATGCTTCCAATTTTTAACCAAAAAAAAAAAAAAAACCTGCTGACGGCTGGCCGTAAGTCACTAGAAATTTCCTTTTTTTTTTTTAATAGGAACAATTTGATTACATGAAATATTGATATTGTACATTTGTAAACTTTAACGTTATGATTACAAAATGGCTTATGGTTCCAAATACCTAATCCAAGTTAGCCCAATTATTGTTATTATTATTATTATTATTATTATCAAAGGAAGCAATTATATATTATTATTATGTAATTAATAAAGTTACCAACTTTGTTACATGCAGATTGGAACCGGATGAGGATCTCTGTGAACATTATCACCCAAAATCGAGTTCATTCTTTAAAAAGGCTTCTCAAATCTCTGAGCAATGCCTACTATGTCGGCGACGATATCCCTATCAGCTTCAACGTGGACAGCAAAGTGGACGAGGCAACAATTAAACATATAAACTCATTCCAGTGGCCTCACGGCTCCAAAATCGTGAGGCGGAGGATCATTCAAGGAGGGCTGATCCGAGCCGTCAGTGAGAGCTGGTACCCATCATCGGACGACGATTACGGCCTCCTCCTTGAGGACGACATCGAAGTCTCTCCCTACTACTATCTATGGATCAAATACGCCCTCTTGGCCTACCAGTACGACCCACAAGTGTCTCTCCCGGAGCTCTCTTCCATTTCCCTTTACACTCCTAGGATTGTTGAGGTTGTCAAAGAAAGACCCAAATGGAATCCCACACAGTTTTTCAAGAACACCCACCCAAACACGCCTTATCTCCACCAATTGCCCTGCAGCTGGGGCTCTGTTTTCTTCCCCAAGCAATGGAGAGAGTTCTATGTGTACATGAACATGAGGTTCACTGAAGATGCCAAGGCAAACCCAGTTCAGATTCCCAAGTCTAGAACAAATGGGTGGCAGGCTTCGTGGAAGAAGTTTCTGATTGACATGATGTATCTCAGAGGCTACGTTACTCTGTATCCCAACTTTCCTAATCAGGCAAGCTTTTCCACGAACCATATGGAGCCGGGGGCTCATGTTAGTGCGAAGGACAACGTTGTTAGGCACGACAAGACAGATTTTGAGGTGCCCTTGTTGAAGGAAGACTTCCGGGGACTGTTGCCGGGTGGGAAGTTTCCTCCGGCGTCGAGATTGCCGTCGCTCAACCTCTTCAATCAGCCAGTTTCTCTCAAGGGACTCAAGGCGGCTGGGACCAAGTTGGGGCAGGATGTACTTAGATGTGACAATGTCACTGAGGTTGTTGTTGTTGATCACGGAACAGGTCTGCCACTGCGCTGTGCAAAATTCTAAAATTTTTAATTGTTTGTTACCAATTTATTCTTTCTTTTCTTTCTTTTCTTTGTTTTATAAAACAGATAAAAGGGTGGGATACTGGTTCTTCCTGTTCCTTTTGATCAGTGAGGAATTCAATTGTTCTATTTGTTTCTGTAATGCAGCCAAAAGTTGCTTGCCCAATTTCCAAGAAAAAGGGTCCTTAAAAGAACTCTCTCTCTCTCTCTCTCTCTCTCTCTCTCAAGAAGATAATGATTCAGCAGCTACAAATTCAAACAAGACCAAGATCAAAACAGAAAATTCAAAATCAAACCCATTTGTTTAGATAATGATCGATGCATATTTGAATCGTCGTAATCTTGAATCCATTAGATATCCACACAATACTTTCTGCCGTGAATTACGGATTGAACAGCAGCAATCCGGCAACCATTTGGTGAACCTGGTGACTCACAATAATTCATCTTAGGACAGCACTAACCTTGTCGAGAATAGTTTACCATACGAATAAAGTTATAACTACTAAAATCTTATTATGTACGTATAATTTCCAAGTTAGCATAATTTATGCATTAAAATGCGGATTGACCTTAATAATACATTTACTCACTTCAACACTAAAACCATTTTGTATTAGTAGTCTCAAAGTCAATTCCGATACATATTTGTTCAAATTCATGTCATTCTCTATGATTTTTCTGGAAGGTTTGTGAAACAAATTTTTCATATACTTATTATATTACTTATTATTAAGTTGTGGACTTCCGTAGTTAATTTTCAATAGAACACTTGGATGTTTTTCAAATTAGTAGGTTTGGTGGACTTTTGGAAGTGGTATTCCACTACGATGAAGATACCGAAATAATCTATTTAGTCAGGTTTGATTAGAATAGTTGGTAGTATTTTACCTTGTAATTTTAGTTTTGGAAATCTCTGTGTTGGTAATTGATATTAGTGATTATTGTATTTAAAAATATTTAGAACTGTCTGAAATCAATTCTTTCATTTCCGCTTTTCGCTACAATTTATTTTGATAGTTTTTATCGATGTAGTAGCTCAGCTAATTACAACATAAGTAGTGTGGAGAAATTACGAGTAATACTTGGAGTTGATTATTTTAATTAATCAATTTTGGGGACATTACAATTGCAAAGTCACATGTGAAATGCAGGTCACTTTAATGCATTTAGAAGTGAGACCTTCTACAGTAAAAATTCTCGGTGTGTTGGATTGATTGCACATATGATTGTGGGAACTCCGTCTCCAAAAAAGAATCTAGTTCCTTTAATTTAATTAAAGAAATAATAAAATTTCCCTTAAGATATATTTAATATGATTGATCGTTCTCAATATCAGGTGTGAATGTTTTAGTATGAGTTACTAAAAATTTTCTCTACATAGTGAATGATAACTTCAAAAAGTACAAAAAATGATCGAGTGATTGAATTGGTTACTCAAGAATAAGAGGTAGTGAATTAAAGTAACTGTCTTTATTGATTTTAATTTGACTAAAAAATATTAGGGATGAGATTTAAGTGTCACACATAAGTACAGTTTAAGAAGCATGTGCTACACAACCTAATTCTAGTGCTATGTTACGAACCTAAGTTCACAACGGAATAAATTAGGTTCTAAGAAAACCTATACCTTTCAAACACCAGGTTTGAGATTAATTCTTTTCATGCCTTTATTCATAGCATAGCCTAATTTAAATAGAGAATTTATTACATATTACATAAGAGAGTTAGGGTTGAGTCAGCAACTCTTATTGGAATATAAACTAGGGCTAAGTCATCAAGACTCTTACATGAAAATAAAGACTAACTTAAAAATAAAAACAAATCTAAATAAAACAAACCATCAGAAGATACATAGTATCCTAATTCAATAAGGACTGTAACATTCCTCTCCCCTTAAATTCGACCTTGTCCTCAAGGTCAAAATTGGAAAACAAGAAAGAAACTCAACCATTATTGAACCATATCAGTTCTTCCACACTAAGCCCATACTTCTTAAAAGCCATCCATAGAGTGCAATCTGCATTCTCAAAAAATCCATACCTCTCTTCCGCATGTTTGTAATATCATCCTCACTGTAAGGATAAAGGGGCTGCTTGAGATTGAGATCTTGGGAACATAATTTGGACAAGAGGGACTCCTGCAAACACTACAAGAAAGATACTCATCAGGGGCGACTTATTAGGGGCGACTCAAAAGTCGCCCCTAATACTCAACTATTAGGGGCGACTTTGAAAGTCGCCCCTAATAGTTCCGTATTAGCGTCCACCTCGAAGTAGACGCTAATAATGGGTCGAAAAGTTGACTATTAGCGTCCACTTTACAGTGGACGCTAATAAGTCGACCCTAATATACGCGCGGGAATTATCTTAGAGGCGGGAAAAATTTAAGCGGCGAAAAAAAAACTTTTAGGGTCGACAATAGTCGACCCTAATACTTAACCAATAGCGTCCACTTAAGTGGACGCTGAAAGATGGAAAAAAAATAAAAAAAGAAAAAAAAAATCACATAAAAGCTCAATAGGGTCGACTTTGAGAGTCGACCCTAATAGTTAGGCATTAGGGTCGACTTTTGTCGACCCTAAAGAGTTCGTAGAAGAATTAAAAAAAAAAATAAAAAAAAATAAATTTGATGACCAATAGCGTCCACTAAGAGTGGACGCTATTGACCTATTATTAGGGTCGACTTTGAGAGTCGACCCTAATAGTTAGGCATTAGGGTCGACAAAAGTCGACCCTAAAGAGTTCGTAGAAAAATTAAAAAAAATAAAAATAATAAATTTGATGACCAATAGCGTCCACTAAGAGTGGACGCTATTGACCTATTATTAGGGTCGACTTTGAGAGTCGACCCTAATAGTTAGGCATTAGGGTCGACTTTTGTCGACCCTAAAGAGTGCGTAGAAGAATGAAAAAAAAATTAAAAAAAATAAATTTGATGACCAATAGCGTCCACTAAGAGTGGACGCTATTGACCTATTATTAGGGTCGACTTTGAGAGTCGACCCTAATAGTTAGGCATTAGGGTCGACTTTTGTCGACCCTAAAGAGTTCGTAGAATAATTAAAAAAAAAATAAAAAAAATAAATTTGATGACCAATAGCGTCCACTAAGAGTGGACGCTATTGACCTATTATTAGGGTCGACTTTGAGAGTCGACCCTAATAGTTAGGCATTAGGGTCGACTTTTGTCGACCCTAAAGAGTTCGTAGAAGAATTAAAAAAAAATAAAAAAAATAAATTTGATGACCAATAGCGTTCACTAAGAGTGGACGCTATTGACCTATTATTAGGGTCGACTTTGAGAGTCGACCCTAATAGTTAGGCATTAGGGTCGACAAAAGAGTTCGTAGAAGAATTAAAAAAAAAATAAAAAAAATAAATTTGATGACCAATAGCGTCCACTAAGAGTGGACGCTATTGACCTATTATTAGGGTCGACTTTGAGAGTCGACCCTAATAGTTAGGCATTAGGGTCGACAAAAGTCGACCCTAAAGAGTGCATAGAAGAAGTAAAAAAAATTAAAAAAATAAATTTGATGATCAATAGCGTCCACTCTTAGTGGACGCTATTGACCTATTATTAGGGTCGACTTTAAGAGTCGACCCTAATAGTTAGGCATTAGGGTTCGTAGAAGAATTAAAAAAAAAATAAAAAAAATAAATTTGATGACCAATAGCGTCCACTAAGAGTGGACGCTATTGACCTATTATTAGGGTCGACTTTGAGAGTCGACCCTAATAGTTAGGCATTAGGGTCGACAAAAGTCGACCCTAAAGAGTTCGTAGAAAAATTAAAAAAAATAAAAATAATAAATTTGATGACCAATAGCGTCCACTAAGAGTGGACGCTATTGACCTATTATTAGGGTCGACTTTGAGAGTCGACCCTAATAGTTAGGCATTAGGGTCGACAAAAGTCGACCCTAAAGAGTGCATAGAAGAATTAAAAAAAAATTAAAAAAATAAATTTGATGATCAATAGCGTCCACTCTTAGTGGACGCTATTGACCTATTATTAGGGTCGACTTTGAGAGTCGACCCTAATAGTTAGGCATTAGGGTCGACTTTGTCGACCCTAAAGAGTGCGTAGAAGAATTAAAAAAAAATTTAAAAAAATAAATTTGATGACCAATAGCGTCCACTACGAATGGACGCTATTGACCTATTATTAGGGTCGACTCTCAAAGTCGACCCTAATACTTAAGTATTAGGGTCGACTTTGTTGACCCTAAAGATTGCGTAGAAAAATAAATAAAAAAATAAAAAAATAAAATTTAAGCTAATAATTAATTATAAGATAAATATCACATTAATGATCTTTTATACTAAAAATTTATTAAATTTAAATTTGTTGTTAATATTTTAATAATAAAAACATATTTAATATTTGACTCATCCAACATATAATTTGATGCAATATCTCCTTCCATTAGGATTTGACGTTAAAATGTTATTTCCCAAAAATTTACCTCTGAT
Organism: Corylus americana; assembly: GCA_036287905.1. Lineage (NCBI taxonomy): Eukaryota > Viridiplantae > Streptophyta > Magnoliopsida > Fagales > Betulaceae > Corylus > Corylus americana. Next base: position 14,661,182 of record CP125823.1, read on the forward strand.
AATATGTCATTATTTATTTTATATAAATTATCGGATATTCGATCGATCGTGATAGGATTAAATGATCAATCAAACTTCAAACAAATTAAAGGTTCGTTCACACATCCATTAGGTCCTACTGCATTTGTTCGATCGATCATGATATGATCAAATGGTCGATCAAACTTTAAACAATTGAAATTGAAGGTTTGATCGAATATCCGATCAATCATAATGAATTAGTTCGATTGATCGTGATAAGATCAAATGATTGAAACAATTGAAATTGAATTAATTCGATTGATCGTGATAGGATCAAATGATCGATCAAACATCGATCCTACTGAATTAATTTGATTGATCGTGATAGGATCAAATGATCAATCAAATATTCGATCCATCCTAATGAATTAGTTCGATTGAGATCGATCCTAATGAATTAGTTCGATTGATCGTGATAGGATCAAATAATCGATTAAACATCCAATCGATCCTAATGAATTAGTTCGATTGATCGTGATAAGATCAAATGTTTAATCGAACATCCGATCAATCCTAGTGAATTAGTTTGATTTATTGTGATAAGATCAAATGATCAATCAAACTTGAAAAAAATTGATGGTACGATCGAACATCTGATCGATCCTAGTGAATTAGTTTGATTGATCGTGATAAGATCAATTGATCGATCCAACTGGATACAATTGAAGGTTCAATCGAACATGTGCATCTTACATGTTCAATAAATACATGTAATTTTTATAGATTAGGTTAAAAAAAAAAAAAATTCAACCCAGTTTGGAGAAAAACTTTGTCTATATATATATATATATATGTTTGTGTGTGTGAGAAAACTACAAAATGATGTATATATATTAACAAATAAAAAATAGAAAAATAGGAAACTTTACTAATTATGACCCAAAAAATTAATTTTTCTTTTTTCAATCAATTTTGACTTAAAAAAATAATAATAAGCTAATATAATTGTTTTAATAAGTTCAAATAAAAAAAATTAAAAAGTGGACAATCAGCGTCAACATTATAGGTTGACGCTGATAGTATGGTTATCAGCGTCGACTAAGTCGACGCTGATATAAAAATATGTTAGTTTGGTACAAATTAGAAGGCGGGATCCATTGGCGCGGCGGATGAAATTTTTGGAAAATTTTTTTTTGTATCTCCCCCTTTTTTCTTCTTCGCCTCTCTAACCCATTCTTCTCATGTTATCCCCTGCCTTCTGCAATTCTGCACAATACCAGGAGAGAGAGCTAGAGCGAGAGAGAGAGAGAGAGATCGACACAAGAGAGAGAGAGAGAGAGAGAGTGACGGACAAACGGAGATTGACAGATGAGACCGCGAGAGAGAGATGTGATTCAAAGTTGCAGACGCACAACCATGTATTTTCTCCCTCTAGTTGCAGACGCACAGCCAGGTTCTCTCTCATTCGGTCCTCTTTCTCGTTCTCCTCTCTCTCTCCATTTTGTTTTCTTAGGTTTTATTCAATTTTTTTACGTTAATCACAGACCTGATATATATCTCTTTGTCTCTCTCACTAATGAACATTTGTCTTTCTCTAGTTGCCGAGCAAGGAAGAAAGAAGAGCTTCAGGTAAATTTTCTTCCTCTTCGTCTTCTCTCTTTTCGTAACTGTCCGAAATTCTCTCTCGTCGGAACCCTGTTTTCTCATGCTTTGGTTTAATTTCGAATCTTGGTGCATATTTCTGAAATTTACGCTTCATGTTGGCATACCTATGGATGATTTGAGAGTATTTTGCTAATTTTGGATTTGGGGATGAAAAATTGTAGAAGCCCGCCCCTATTTGTTTTTTGTAGAAGCCCCTAGTATGTGGAATTTGAGGATTATTGGGTCAACGCTAATGGTGGGTGTTGTTTTGATTTGGGGATAATTTCTTGATTTGATTTTGTGTGTTTCTTGATATGGGATTTTATTTTGGTGACCCTATTCATAAATGTTCTTAATCATTTATATGGAATTTGAGGATTATTGGGTCAACTCTAATGGTGGGTGTTGTTTTGATTTTTGGATAATTTCTTGATTTGATTTTGTGTGTTTCTTGATATGGGATTTTATTTTGGGTGCCATTTGAACTACATCTTATTGGAGATGTTTTGTGGTGAAATTATATTTGCGGTATTTTGAGGTGAATTTTTCTGGATTTTTGATACTGAAAATTCTGGCACTTATTTTGAAGTTTATTGAGGCTGTGCTTTGTCCGGTTCTGTAATTCTCTGTTTGGTTGCTGATAAAACTGAGGAAATACAAAAGAAAATGGAACCCCTGATCAGCTCACCTAACCAGTGAAAGTTTCCTTATGCATGCATAGTTTATTGTGTGAATAAATGCTTATTTATGCTTAGAATTTGAAATTTTCAAACCAAAAATTTCAGACACTGTGTTTTTTCCCCCCAAACCTCAAAAACACCAAAATCCCTCAAATTTCTGAAATTTCTGCCTCTCTCTCCCTCTCACTCACCTCCCTCATCACTCTCACTCTCTCTCTCTCTCTCTCTCTCTCACTCCGGCGCTCGTCTCTCTCTCCGGCGCACTAAGCTCTCTCCGACAGCTCTCTCTCCGGCACACCTTTGAATTGATGTATGTGATTAATGTCTTGCAGTGTGATTTTTGATTGCAGGCGATGGTTCCTTTTCAAGCGTTGCAGGCATTTGGAGTCTCTGTTGATGCCGTGTGCCCCGGTAAGAAGGCCGGCAATATCTGCCGCACTGCCATTCATCAGTCTTCTGCTCATCAAGTCTCTCTCTCACTCTCTGTTATTTTTTTTTTCTCTGTTTTTGTATTTAAGTTTTTGGGTTCTTGTTCTATGAGATTTTTCATCTTCAAATTTCTGCCTTTTCTTGTCCTCTGCCATGTTCTCTTTGTTCTTGTATAAACCCCATTTGTAGAAATTTGTTTTTGGATGAATGAGCATCATTTTACTAAAACAAACTTACCACCTGTGACAATCAAGCATTATGTTTTCTATGGATTATAAATGAGTTTCAAGTCTAACCTTTATAAGCATTATCTGATTGGTTTTCAATAGTTCTCAAAATTAGGGCCAAATGCAGTTGTCTACTTCACAATTTTTCATACGTACATGACTATACTATTAAGTGTCTCTTTTCTCTTTGCAGTTATTGATGACTACGATTATGTATTTTCTGAGAATGGTCTTGTGGCTCATAAAGCATCTTATTAGTTGTTCTTCTGCGAGCCTATAGTAATAATGGATAGTGAGAATGGCTATGGGTGTAGGTTATAGAGTTGTATGGTAGACTAAAACTCTGTACAAAACATTTTCTAGCATACTATATTTATCAATTCCTTGTCCTGATGGATTGAAAATGTGCAGGAATTTATAATTTTTGCACTCCATTATATTGCTGACTTGGATATCCCTATAAAAAGGTTAGTGTTATGAAAGCCTAAATATGTTTGTGTATGTATTTTAAGCTTGGTAAGATTTCCTTTTTATAAATGTTTTTAGGGGAACATTTATAGAGTTTCGAAATTTCCAGCCTTAAATTCATGAGTAAATCCTGCACTTGGCTGCACTAGCTATCAATATTCTGTCAAAATTCCAGCAAACTGAATGCCAAGGAAATGCTAATATTCTCCTCTCAATCTTCATATTTTTCCACAGCCAAAATCCATATTTATTAATTTTTGCCTAGACCAAGGAAATGCTAAGCAACTGAAAGTTAGTTCATTCGGCTACAATTTCTTTTACGCATACAGGGCAGCTGTGGGAGAATTGCCTAACCCAAAACACTTAGCTTAGGTTATTGGAATAAAAACGTATTATCTAAACAGAATGAGATAACCATAATCTATGATTAACTCTCCATATTCTTTTTATTGTCTTTTCTCAAGTAAGCTACCGAATTGAACAAGGATGAAAGTTGGAAAAGATATCCGTACCGCCAAACATGCACATCATTTTTCAGTTTAATGGATCTCTTAAACCAGCATATAATGATTATAAAATAGAGCCCAAAATGGATTCTAAGCCAGCCAAGATAAATCTAAGTTCCACGAATATATGAATTTGTTTCCTGGTTTTGCGATCGATCGCACTTGGAGTGTGATCGATCGCAAAATATAAAAAACCTAGTTGAAAACCTACTGGTACTGCGATCGTGTGCGATCGATCTCAAAATGTAGAAAACCTACTGACGTTGCGATCGATCGCACTTCAAGTGCGATCGATCGCAACGTCAGTAGGTTTTCTACATTTTGAGATCAAAAACCTACTGATGTTGCGATCGATCGCACTCCAAGTGCGATCGATCGCAGATTTTTTTTTTTTTTTTTTTTTTTTTTTTTTTTTTTAGGACCATTAGGGTCGACTTTGTGGACCCTAATGGTTAACTATCAGCGTCCACTTTAATTTGGACGCTGATAGTCAATTTTTTTTTTAAATTTTTTTGGACCATTAGCGTCCACAAAAGTGGACGCTAATGGTTGACTATCAGCGTCGACTACTTCCATCATCTTTAGGGTCAAAACATTGCGCCTTTTAGAGTCGATAAAGTGGACGCTAAAACTGATCATTAGGGTCGACTCTAAGTGGACGCTGATAGTTAATTTGCTTGAGAATTTTTTAGGACCATTAGGGTCGACAAAAGTCGACCCTAATGGTTAACTATCAGCGTCCACTTTGGTTTGGACGCTGATAGTTATTATTATTATTTTTTTTAAAGGACCATTAGGGTCGACAAAGTGGACCCTAATGGTTAACTAAAAGTGGACGCTAATGCTTGACTATTAGGGTCGACTTTCGCTTCCGTTTACATCATCTTTAGGGTCAAAACATTGCGACTTTTAGGGGCGATAAAGTGGACGCTAAAAGTGATCATTAGGGTCGACTTTTAAGTGGACCCTGATAATCAGACATTTGATCATTAGGGTCGGACTATTAGCGTCGACACCTTTAGGGTCGAAAAGTCGACGCTGTTGGCAACAGCGTCCACTTTAGGACCTTTAGGGGCGACTTTGAGTCGCCCCTAAAGACCTAATTTCTTGTAGTGAAAGCCGAAGACCTAAGCTTCTTGGTGTTGCATGCTGCTCTTGTGGTGCCTTTGGGATCTAACTTTGTTGGAATTAAGTGCAAGACTAGATCTCCCACGACCTCCAAACCCATCTCTCTCGGTCTCTCACTCTCTCTGTATGTTGATGGCAACAATGTTTTGGGTTCAGCTCTTATTGAGCGTGTTTTGGGTTCTAGGATTTTAGATTGTAACGGGTTGGATTTGCTTGGAGATTGGTGTGGGTACAATACTGTTTGTGGCTTTGAGGGCAGTGGAGATTGAGAAGCGACTAGCTTGTCCATCTTGGAGAGAAGTGCATCAAATGACTCTCGAATCTCACCATTCACTGATAATTCAATTTTACCAATTTTGCCTTTAAACAATCAAGCCTTTGATCCAAATTGAAAGATGGTGAAGCCATTAATGTTGCCTCTGATACCAAGTTGTTACGAACCTAAGTTTGAAATGGGATAAATTAGGTTCTAAGGGAACCTAGACCTTAGATTCTAAGGGAACCTAAACCTTTCAAACACCAGGTTTGAGATTAATTCTTTTCATGCCTTTGTTCATAGCATAGCCGCCTTTAAATAAATAGAGGATTCATTACATATTACATAAGAGAGTTAGGGCCGAGTCAGCATCTCTTATTGGAATAAAAACTATGGCTGAATCATCAAGACTCTTATATGGAAATAAATACTAACTTAAAAATAAAGACAAGTCTAAATAAATTAAACCACCAGAAGATACATAGAGATTTGAGGACCATAATCCTATTTTAGTAAGGACCGTAACATACTACTATGATTACCTTTTTCCCTACTTGTTCTAGGGGGAATAGACCTCTTACCTTTCCAAAGGAACCCAAAGTGTATAAATAGCTTTCTCTAGTGAAGGCAAAAACACAAGTAACTCAACACAACTCAAGCAATTGCAAGAGAAGTTTTTAAGTGCAAAATTCTCTAGTGTTCTTGCTTCTAGTTTTTCAAGACTTTAAGAAAAGATTGAGAGCTCACTCTGTTGGTCATCTTCATCATTGAAGAGAAGACTTTAAGGTCTCCATAATCTCCTTGGTAGTCGTGCATCACTAAGAGCAGAAGAGACGGTGGCCTGCACTATCTTTGTGCAATTTTTTTTATACATAATCTACTGAGCACTTGTTGCCTATGTTCATTCCAACAAACTATGGTAAATATTGATGTTGGTGCTATAGTAATCAATACTACTATAGGAAATGTGGGTATTGATTCAGATTTTTTTTTGGAGACTTTTATTATATAGTAAGAATCAAACTTATTGGCAGCTTACACTAACTATGTGGCAGGAAAATATTGTCGGATTTAGAGGAGCAAACAAGACTCAAAGTAGACCAACAGCAAGGACTCGACAGTCCGACAAAGTTGTAGGCATTTGTCATAGTGTTCCCTAACAACAACGAGGGAGTATATAATGCCCCAACTTCTCAAGGCTATGTTTGTCAACTTGTTATCTTAGAGGCGCAAAGCATTATAAGGTTTACCCAAGTAACTAACTACATGTGAAAATAAATACATGATAAAAATGGCATTTGTTGATGACAATTTTCCGAGGAGTGATGTGGCACAAAGTCCAAGGAATCATTGGTCTGCAAAAGAAGAAAAGAGTAGGATAAGAGCTGTTGGGGGTGTGCCAGCAGGAGATAGCTCCGATGCCTAAGTTGGTGAAATGTTTGAGAGTGTATAAGTGCAATGAGAGCTTGGAAGAGAATTGTGATTACCTAGTAATGAATTTGAGCTTCCCTTTTGTCGGCATCAGGTAGCAGTTGTCGCCCCGGAGTTCTCGGCCCTACGTTCCTGAGGATCCACGTGTGCCATGTAGGCGAAGTGGATCGTGGGTTGCGGGTTACTCCATGATCATGAGATCATGGAGTGTGTTAGTGGGTGGCTTGGCCACATTTGTGTCAGACATGGGCTCCCGAGTAATCCTCAGGTGCACTTGTCTTGGTTTGACGCTGACCGCTGGGCCACGTTATGGTGAACGTGGATGCTTTGTTTAGGCATTGAGTAAATCCACGTTCTTTGGTGAATATGGGTTCTCTACACTGTCCGAAGGACCATTGTACCCTAGGTGGAAGGACTGTTATGCCCCCGATGGGCGGGCCTTTCTTCTGACTGGGCTGACTATGTCTCCGTCTGGCCTGTCTTCAGTGGGCTTGCGCATTGGACCGGGCTTAGAGGTGTTGGGCTTTGTAATGGCCGATCCATGACCCAATAGTTATCCCCAATTTCCTTGTCTGAGTGACTATGGAAATTTCTTGTAATCCAGAATGGATCGATAACCGACCAAACCGCGGGATGAGGTTTTTCTTGGATCAGACTTCCAAGATTTTGAAAGTTTTGAAATAAATTTCCTAAGGGAAATTTTGTCCGTTGAACTTCCCGAGCTGTTTGGAGACTGTTGGTCTTCTTGAGCCAATGATCTTTGAGATCGTTGGTCTTCCCGAGTGATGGACGGCTCGCGTGTTAGTTATCGTTCGTTGAAGTTGCTGCCACATGTCGCTTCTTGAGTGGTTGGAGTCTTGGTGGCTACATGTCAAACGATGGATGGCTCGGTGAGGCGCGTCTTTTGAGGGCATTAAATTTTGGTGCACATTTTCTAAGCAACCCAAGGGTTGCATGTGTGTCGCCTCTTCAGAGTACTCGAGTGCCATACTTCCTATGTCCCTATAAAAATCTCCATCTCCTTCACTTCGCCATTTCACAACTCCAACACGCCAGAATCCTCCATTTTGGCTCCATCGAAGCTCTGCAACTTCTTTTCTTCTCTACTAGCTTGCTTCCATTCTCAATCATTTCCCCAATACTACGTCTTGAGAGTAGTATATCTTTTTGGTCAAGTCTGTGCCATCTGCCAAGCCTTTTGTTGGTTCGACTAGCCCTGTTCTCGATTATTCCTGATTCCTTCTTCCTTTCATCGAACCTGCGGTTGACCATCTTATATTAAGTGTCACCCATCTTCTAATTCAACAAGGTTATCCGTGCATTCCTCATTTACTTGTTCCGAGCCTTCTGTATTTAATGGGTCGAAATGATGGGGAGGAATCCGACAATTTAGGCGAGGCATACCCAGCCCTCTAGCGGTTGTCTCTCACATCTACCGATGAAGGTTGGATTAGGAGGAGTTGTTTTATCCCTTCATCAGTGGATCTTCAGTTTGATGAAGGCCAAAACGGAGTCATCATGCAGGAAGACGTTCACGAGGTTTGCCTATACGAGGCAATGTTCAGAGCTGGGCTCAAGCTGTCTTTCCCGAAGGTTGTTCGGGATAATATGAGCCATCTAAACCTGGCTCCTCATCAGATCACATAGAACGCTTGGCAATACTTCTTCACCTACATTGCTTTCTGGCCGCTTGTCCTAGGGGATGAGCACCTTATGACAACTCGGGAGTTCTTTGGGGTTTACCGGATTGCGAAGAATTCCCAAACCGACACCATCTATACCTTCCAAGTTCGGGGAGAAGCTAAAGATGATCTATTTGAAGCCCACTTACTCCAGCAACATGAAGTGGAAGGTGAACTTCTTTTTTGCTTTGGGTAGTTGGAAGTTCTCATCATCCGAGGTTGAACGTGCTCCGAGCGTTCCTCGGGAAACTAACACGCTGGACGGCGAAGGTAATACTCAATAAACTTGGTTCTTTTCATCGTTCGGTTCTTTGTCTTTTATTTATGATATCTTGTGCTTTCCTCCAGTATACAAACGTCCTAATCTATCTGACGAGGAGCTAGACCGAGTGAACCAGATTCTGGCCTTCGCTCAGAACAAGAAGAACTATGACCGTTTAGACTACGGTTATTTGGCCACCATGGCCAATTTGGAGAAGTATTTTGGGTACCCTCCAACTAGCGGGTCGAGCAACGCTACTCAACCGAGGAGGAGGCCAGTTGCCAAGGCTTCAAGGAGGCCAGTTGCTGAGGCTTCAAGGAAGACTGTTGCTAATAAGGGTAAGGACAAGGTCAGCAAGCCTTTTAAAAAGTCTGCTACAGAGAAAGGCAAGAGGAAGGTTAAGGAGGCTTTCACGAGGGTTCTTGTTGCTGCCAAGATTCCAACTTCGGTTGTGACTCCATTGAGGTGGATAGATGAACCGAAGGAGTCACCTATAAAGAGGAGGAAAGCAGTGCCTTTGAATCCTCGGGATGCTTTTGCCTGTGTGATGGGTGCATCGATGGAAGATTTCGAGATGCCCAAAACCAATGCCGTTCCCGACCTCTTGAATCTTTTGGGGATCCCATTGGCCGATGCTCGTCCGATTGCTGACCTCCCTATCAATGTTGTTCCTACAGAACCAATGACTCCCGGTTCTAATTTAAAGGAAGAGGATGTGGACGTGGAGCAGATTCTATAGAAGGTGTCCATTCGAAGGTCGGGAAGCCCACAGAAAAATGAGGGTCGACCGATTGAAGTAGAGAGTGATGCAGAAATGGAGCCAACTCTTGAAGATAAGACTTTTCAGTCTGATACTGTCTCAGGAGTTGGGGCTGAACTAGGGCCGACAACTGCTCCAACTAATGAAACAAAGGTTGAGCCAGAAGCTTCGCCCCTACTGAGGCTCAATCTCCATCCCTTGAATAAAATTTCCCTCCAAATCGAGTTGATGACGCCGAGGCTAAAACTATCGAAGCTGAACATGCCGAAGCTTTGGTCCCAGCTGAAGCTTCCGTAAAGCCAAAGGGAGCTGAGAACACTGAGGTTCCAGCTCCTGCAGCCTGTCTCCCGACAAGTCCAAACTCGGTGAAAACTTCGGCTATCAAGCCCCTTCACGCTCGGGAATGCCCTATCCTTTGAACCAACTAGGTATTGGGCTCCTTGGCCATCGACTCAAGGCCATTGCGGACATCATTCCTGCGGGCTACTCCAAGGGTCCCAGGAGAACTTCTGCTGCGAAGGTAGCAGAACTTCTACTGTTTTATCAACTTGCAGTAAGTTCTCGCATAGGTCTTGCTATTTTCTCTTACATGATTCTCTTTTTATCATACTAACTTGAACTCATTTTCCCGTGCATTGTAAAGTCAGTGTGCATCTTCGCCGAATTTTGAGACTTCATCCAAAATGCAAACTCCGAGGGTGAGGAGATGCAGAAGAAGCTACAGGAATCAGAGAAGGAAAATGCTCAGCTCCGAGGAATCTTGGCGAAGCAAGATAAGGAGCTGCTTCTTTTTGGTTAGATGCACTCTTTGATGGAGACTCAGACTTCTGAGGCCAATGCTCGGGTGCAGGACTTGGAAGCTCGAAATGTCGAGCTGAGCGCTCGGGTGCAAGACTTGGAGGCCGAGTTAGTAGCCGTGAAGGACAAATTCGAGACTTTGGAGATTGACTTCTAGGTAGCCCAAGAAGAGCTGAATCAACTAGAAGAGGCCTTTACAGAATCTGAGCTTCATTGCAAGGCAACCAAGGATAAGCAAGCTTCTCTATCTGAGGCGTTCTCAGTGGCAAAGGATGAAGCCTCGTCTCTGCTCCTCAAATGCAAAGAAGCTGAAGACACACATGCTTGAATGCCTAAGGAGCTGAACATAGCAAAGGATGAGGCAGCTTCTCCACTACTAAAGACCTAGAGGGTTGTTGAAAAACAAAAGGTTGCCAAGTTGAAGAAATCCAAGCTTCGGAAAAGGTTCAAGAACCTCAAGAGCCAATTCGAGCGTTACAAGGCCAAGGCTTGGAGTTACTTCAAGCAACTCTCATTTGCAGCATGGATCCGAGATTGTGCAATGGCCCGAGTATTCATCTGGGGGTTTGAAACTTACAGAGAGCTGGTCAAGAATCTGACAGCTTGATAAACATCGAGCCTGTTCCTGCAACTGCCTTTCTTGCTTCAGTCAAAGCCATAGAAGAAGTCACCCGTCTGGGGCAAAAGGGGATGCCGGATGCTCGGGGCATCACAATGTTCAGTGTTGACCCCAAGGATTTTGAAGATCAAGAACACTCGGCTTCTTCGAGTAAAAACGTAAACTTGGGAAACCCTAGAGCTCCCGAGACTGGCCCTTCTGAGGCTAAAGACGTGTAAATATTCGTTGAAAATTTAATGAGAAGAGAGTTTTTGCTTAACACTTGGTCTCACTCGTTTTCCCTTCTCTGTTTGGAAATCTTTAAAAATAAACCTAAAAGTTTTGAATTTTTTGAATGCTTGGCCTCAGGAAAGCAACCTTAGGTTATTTTTCACCGAGGTAATTTAGCTTTCGAATGAGCCTGCTTCCAAGGCTTTTCATTCTTAAAATGGGCTAAGTTCAGAAAGCGTCTTTACGGATATTTTTCTTGAACATTGGCCTCGGGAAAGTGCCTTTTTGGCTATATTTCTCCGAGGTAGTTTAACCTTCGAACAATCCTTTCATCAGAGGCTTTATGGTCTTAATGGCTTAAGTTCGTAAAGCACCTTCTCGGCTATATTTCATCGAGGTATTTCAGCCTTAGAATTAACCTACGTTGGTGGTTTTGAATTCTTTAATTGGGCTAAGTTTGGAAATCGCCTATACTGCTATTTTTCTCAAACACTTGGACTTGGGAAAGAGCCTTTACGGCTATTTTTCATCGAGGTAGACACTAACACAATAATTTCTAAACATTCCTTGGATTAATATGATGCTTTTACAAAGTAAATTGAAATTGAAGCAAAGTAGTTTAAACATAGTATTTCTTCAGGTGCTTGGCATTCCATGGCCTCGGGAGTGCCTTCCCTTCGGAGCCCTCAAGGTGATATGCTTCAGCTCTTTAGTACCCGGCTACCTTGTATGGTCCTTCCCAATTCGGAGCTTCCCCTCGGCTAGGTCCTTGGTGGCGATGGTGACTTTTCACAAGACCAAGTCTCCCAACTTGAAGCTTCGGCGTTTGACCTCTTGGTTGAAGTACCGAGCAACTCTTTCTTGGTATGCTGCCATGGTTACTTGGGCCTGGTCCCATTTCTCCTGTAGCAAGTCAAGCTGCAGCCTGATTCCTTCGTCTTTGCATTCTGGCCGAAAGGTCTCTACGTGAAAGATTTTCGATCCAACCTCGGCTAGGATGACTACTTTAGTCCCAAAGGCTAGAGCGTCAGGAGTCACTTCGGTTGGCATCCTCTTCGTAGTTCGGTACGCCCACAGAACTTCTGGAAAATCCTTAGCCTAGTCTCCCTTATGCTCACCAAGTTTCTTCTTCAAATTTTGAAGATGGTCTTGTTGGCGGCTTCTACTTGCCCATTCGCTTGGGGATGTCCCGAGGATGAGAAGTAGTTTCTAATGTGGAGCTTCAAATACCATTCTCGGAAGGAATCGCAGTCAAATTGCTTTCCATCGTCAGTGACAAATGTGTGTGGAATGCCATACTGACAGATGACATTTTTCTAGAGGAACCGCTCCATGCATTTGGCTGTGATGTTCGCTAGGGCCTCCACTTCTGCCCATTTAGTGAAGTAATCCACAACCACCACTGCAAACTGAACACCCTCCTTTCCTCGGGGCAACGGTCCTACCATATCCACCACCCAATGCGAGAAAGGCCAGGGTAGGGAAATTGAACTCAGCTCCTTGGGGGGTTGCTTGGGAACATTGGCGAAGTGCTGACAATTGTTGGAAGTTACTATTTTCATCAAGTCTTAACTCATATGCGGCCAATAGAACCCAGCTCGGACAGCTTTGTGGGCCAACACTCTTCCTCCTGAATGACTGCCACAGATTCCTTCATGAATTTCTCGAAGGATGTAATCACCTTCCTCCTTAGAGACACACTTGAGAAGGGGTAACATGAAACCTCGTTTATAAAGGGTTCCATTTACCATGGTAAATCGAGCAGCCGTAGTCCTCAGCTAGACTGCTTTATTCTTGTTGGCTAGAAGAGTGCCCTTCTCCAAGTACTCTACTAGCTCTTCTGCCCACTTTGTCATTACCGCTATCACTTTGTACTAGCTCTTTGGTTTCTTCCGCACCATCCTCCATTGTTGAACCCATCCGAGCCAAATGGTCTTCCTTTTCGTTCTTTTCTCTCGGGATTTTGATAATGCAGAACTTTTTGAAAAAAAATCTGCATTTTTTGTACTTTGGACAAGTACAACTTCATCTTCTCCCCTTTGGCTTCGAACTATCCTCGGATGTGTCCGACAATCACTTGAGAGTCACTTTATACTTCCACAAATTTTGCTCCCATCTCCCGAGCCAAGCTAAGACCCACCAAGATTGCTTCATACTCGGCCTCGTTGTTGGTATTTTTTAACTCCAATCTCAAAGAACTACACAACTCCTCTCCGCCTAGTGTGGTCAACACCACTCTAGCCCCACCGTTCTTCTTTGCGGATGACCCATCCATGTAGTTCACCCATACTTCGTCCCTTGGCCATTCCTATGTTTCTGGCAGATTGATGAATTCTGCTAAAAATTCTGCGAGAGCTTGGCCCTTGATGGCATTCCGAGGGACAAACTCAATATTGAATTCCCCGAGTGCGATTGCTCAGTTCGCTAATCTGGCAGACAGATTTAGCTTCCGCAACACCTTCTTTAGTGGGTACTCAGTTAGTACTTTGATCGTATGAGCCTGGAAGTAGGGCCAAAGCTTCCTTGATGCAATGGTTAAGGTGAAGGCAAGCTTCTCCATTTGTACATACCTTTCCACGGCTCCTCTTAATGCTTGGTTGATGAAGTACACTGGCGTTTGGACGCCGTCTTCTTGGAATAAAGCTACACTAACCACAGTTGGAGATACGGCTAGGTATATATACAATGCTTCTCCAGGAATAGTTTGGCTCAACAGAGGTTTTCTGGCCAGGTACTTCTTCAGCTGTTTGAAGGCTTGCTCACACTTCTCGGATCACTCAAATGCCTTTATTAAGGTCCTAAAGAAAGGGAGGCACTTGTCAGTTGACCGAGAAATGAACCTATTCAGCGCTGCAATCCTTCCCGTCAGTTGTTGAAGCTACTTTGTGTTCTTCGTGGATTGGATGTCTGATACGTGCCAAAATATTCATATTTTAGCCCTTAACTTATATTTGTTAATTCTTTAGTTTTGTTAGTTTGTTCTATTTTATTTCTTTTTTTGTATTTTCTTTGTTTTATAGGTTTTTGGAAGAAAAGAAAGCATTCTTGGAAGTATCAGGCTTAAAGGACAAAATTGGGAAAAAGCTAGAAGATTTTAAGCAAGAAAAAAGCAGTCTGGTAGTGCGATCGATCGCAAGTCCCCTGCGATCGAGTGCACTTCCAAAGAGGTTCAGTCGTCAAGAGCAAGGCGTGCGCTCGTGTGCATAAGAGAAAACTCGATTGCATCTGCGATCGAGAGCAGAAGACCCACGATCGATCGCAGCCGTGCGATCGAGCGCACACGGACTACAATCGAGCACACCAGTGCGCTGGAGAATTCCAAAAGCTGCAGCCAAACTTATATTGCTTTCCATATTAGAGTTTTTCTAGTCCTAGTTGCACTAGGACTAAACCCTACGATTTTACTAGGGTTTCTAGGTTTTCTAGAGTATTCTGAAGCCTATAAATAGACCTCTAAACCTCACAATTCAAGGACCATCCTGGGGAATTTCGAGGTTACTTCTAGGAGCGGATTTCGGTTCTTTCTTTTCCCTTTATTTTAATTATGTGTAACTAAACTCTTTAGTATGGCTAGATTGAAGCCCTAATTATGTTTATTTAATATTTCAATATTGGTGCCTTTGTGATAATCATATTGTGATGCTTAACTTGATTAATGCCTGTTTTCTTGAATTCCTCATATGTGTTTGATTGGCCATTATACGCATTTGGTATGAATTAGTTAATTAAATCAATTTGGATAGCCGAGTCCTGGGTTTAATAAGAGTAACAAAAGAATTCCACACCAGGTTCTTGGGTTAATCAACATGGAAAACTGAGAGTATATACCTATGCCCTAGGTTCTGTATGTTTGTTGATTTCCAAAGATTTATGCTTTCTTAAAGAACAACTTAGTATACACCCATGCTAAATCCTTTAAGAATGAAAAGAGTTAGAGTATACACTCATGCTTAATATGTTGCTTAGGGAAATCAATAGCTTAAGGAGTATACACCCATGCCCTTAGGTTGGCAAACATTATGTATTCATAATATGATTAGAGCATTGGCATATTGTTATATTACTTGAGCATGATTAGTGGTGAATATTAAAGCCCTACCTTTTATTTATCTTTATTTCGTTTCAACATATCAATATCAATTTCGTGACAACTTTGATATTATTAATTCTAAATAAAATCAACAATCTCCGTGGGATCAATCTCATACTTGTTGCACTATACTATTGTTTTGATCTTATGCACTTACGAGTTAGAACGTACTAAATATGATCTATTAATTTAGGTAGTATTTGGCACAATAGTGCCCAGGACTGCTTGGATCTTTTCAGGGTTGGCTTCGATTCCTTGGTTGGACACCATATAACTGAGGAATTTCCCTGAGGAGACTCCAAAAGCGCACTTTGCGGAATTCAACTTCATCTCGTATTGCTTCAATGTCTTCAACGTTTCTTGCAAATCATGGGTGTGGTCTAGTGGTAACACACTCTTGGCGAGCGCTAGGGCCACCTATCAAAGGCTGGTGAACAAGATGTTCGATGGGCAGATGAGAAGAAACATGGAAGTCTATGTCGATGACACACTCTTGACGAGCATGTCATCGACATAGACTTCCATGTTTCTTCTCATCGGCCCATCGAACATCTTGTTCACCAGCCTTTGATAGGTGGCCCTAGCATTCTTCAAACCAAATGACATGACTTTGTAGCAGTATAAGCCTCGGTCTGTGATGAAGGCAGTCTTCTCTTGGTTAGCTGGCTGCATGTAAATCTGCTTGTATCTAGAAATGCATCCATGAAACTAAGCAACCCGTATCCAGCCATTGAATCCACCAACACATCAATCCACAGTAGTGGAAATCTGTCCTTCGGGCATGCCCTGTTCAGGTCGGTGAAGTCCACGCACATCCTCAACTTTCCATTGGACTTCTTGACCAATACCACATTGGCAAACCAATCGGGATAGTAGACTTCCTCAATTAACCGAGCCTTGAGCAATTTCTCCACTTCTTCAGCAATGGCCATGTTTCGCTCGAGAGTGAACTTCCTTTTCTTTTGTTTTACTGGCTTCATCTCCGGGTCCACATTTAGCTGGTGGAGAATCTCCTCGGGGCTGATCCCTGACATGTCTTCGTGTGTCCATGCAAACACTTCTATTTTTTCTCAAAGAAAGCTGGTGAGGCCTTCTCAGATTTCTGGGGTTAGTTGTGAGCCGATCTTCACAACATTGCCTTCCCTAACAGCTACATCTACCAGCTCCTTAGCTGGTTCACCCTTTCGCTCACCCTCTTTTTTGTTGCCCACATTACTAACTGTTAGGGGCGTAGATCTCGAGGGTTTCTTCAGCGAAGTGTTATAACACTTCCTTGCCGCAACTTGGTTTCTTTTGACTTCCCCGACTCCCTCGTCCGTCAGGAACTTCATTTTCAGGTGGAAAGTTGAAGTTACAGCCCTCAACTTATTCAATGATGGACGACCGATGATTGCGTTGTAAGCATATGGTTGGTCAACCACCAAGAAATCCACCATAACTGTTGCTTGCTTGGGGGCTCTTCCCGTTGTAATAGGAAGGGAGATCAGCCCCATGGGTTGGACTTGCTCTCCTGCAAAGCCAACTAATGGCGAACCGAATGGTTTGATCCTCTCCTGATCAATGCCCATTTGCTTGAAAACTGGCCAATACAATATATCAGCCGAGCTTCCATTCTCCACCAAAATCCAATGAATGGCATGGTTAGCCATGATCACCGTTACTACTAATGCATCATCGTGGGGCATTGTAACCCCCTCCGCATCTTCATCTGAGAATGATAGAATCATCGAGTCCTTATTTTGGGCCTTTGAGGGCCTTTCGAGAAGGAGAACCTCTTTTACGTTCACTCTCCCTGCGTGAGCGTTTTTCGCCGAGTTGGACTCTCCTCCACGAGCTAACCCCCCTAAGATCGTATAGATCTCTCCAATCACATCTTGATTCTGAGGATTTTGGTGATCATCCCGATCTCTTCTCAGTTTATCCTGCCTTCTCCTTTGATCTTGTCCTCCTTTGAGGCCTTCATTATTGGCTTCTAGCTGCAGAGGCTCTTAAGGGTTTCTATCCCTATCTCTTTCTCCGATTAAGAACCTCACCAACTTGCCATTTTTTATGAAGTTCTCAATCTCTATCCATAGGGATATGCAATCCTCGATCAGATGACCGTAGTCATTATGGTACTCGGAGAACTGGTCAGGTTGGCAGAAAGGTTCTATCTTCTTCACTGAACGCTTCAGGCCTTTTTCCTCCTTCCTCTTCTTGTCGAAGTTCCCTGGTACTACATTGCTGCTACTAGCCTCACCTTGGCCACCTTCTACTTTGGACTTCATCAGAGCCCCAATGGTTTCCTCTTGGTTTATGAACTCTTCGGCTTTGTTCATAAACTGTCAGAGAGTTACCAATGTTGGTCTCCGAGCTAGCTGAGCCATCAGCGGTCCTCCGGTTCTGATCCCTTTCATCAAAGATAAAAGCACAGTCTCTTCCTTCGGGCTTTCTACACTCAGCTTTTCTTGGTTGAACCTCATCATGTAGTCCTTCAAGGACTCTTTCTTCCCTTGCACAAGGGACAGCAAGTAGGCAGGGTTCTTCTTCCTCTTTTGATAGCCAAAAATTGACTCAAAAACTAGCGTCCGAGGGAATCAAAACTGTGAATAGATTTGGGAGGCAACCTCCCAAACCACCCTTTGGCAACTCCCTTAAAGGTCAAAGGGAAAGCTCGGCATGCGATCTCATCGAGAGTGTCGTGGAGAATGAGGCGAGCTCGAAAGCTCTCCTATGATAGGCAGGATCTCCACTCTTAGCATACTTGTCCACCCAGGGAACTTTAAACTTATTAGGGAAAGGATAACTCATCACCAGATCTGTTAAAGGTAGATTTGTATTCTGCATCAAATCCTCAGCCACCAATTGGTCCTCTCCATTACCTATTTGCTGATCCATTTCTGCATACTTTTTCTTCAAATCCTCTACTTCTTTGTCAACACTGGTCTCATGATGCCTCCCGTGATAAGACCTCTCGTGATGAGATCGGTCATGATGAGATTGATCATGATGGGATCTCACATCACGAGATTGCTCATGACGAGATCTCTCATGGTGGGATCTTTCAGGGCGAAAGTTCTCTCCACCTTGTACAGTCGTATTATGACTGCCATGAACAGAGCTCTCGTCATCTACTTAACATATGGGTCGCTTCTCTCTGCGTCTCTCCTCACGCCTATCTTCACGCTCTCGATCACCTTGGTTCCCTCTAGTAGGAAGTCGAGAAGCGAGGTCTTCATTCTGTTTTTTCATCGCGTCCATGGACTTGCTCATACACTTCATGAATTCTTCCAATGAAGCGATCCAACCGTTCAGATCATTAGATGCTCTGGGAACACCAGCATGAACATTCTGCTCAAGATGCGAATGTGTAGTCACCATGTCAGATTTTGTTTGGTAAGAATTGATGAAAATCGAAGTTTCCCACAAACAGTGTCAACTGTTGATGACAATTTTTTGAGGAGTGACATGGCACAAAGTTCGAGGAATCATCAGTTTGCAAAAGAAAAATAGAGTAGGATAAGAGCTGTTAGGGGTGTGCCAGCGGGGGATAGCTCCAATGCCTACGTCAGTGAAATGTTTGAAAGTGTATAAGTGAGATGAGAGCTTGGAAAAGAATTGTGATTACCAAATAATGAATTCGAGCTTCCCTTTTATAGGCATCAGATAGTAGTTGTCGTCTCGGAGTTTTTGGCCCCATTCCCAAGGATCCACGTGTGCCATGTAGGTGAAGTGGATTGCGGATTGCGGGTTGCGGGTTACTCCACGATCATGAGATCATGGAGTGTGTTAGTGGGTGGCTTGGCCACGTTTGTGTTGGACGTGGGCTCCCAAGTAATCCTCGGTTGCATGTGTCTCTGTTTGGCGCTGATAGCTGGGCCACGTTCTGGTGAACCTGGATGCTTTGTTTAGGCGTTGGGTGAATCCCACGTTCTTTGGTGAACGTGGGTTCTCTTCACTGTCAGAAGGACCATTGTACCCTCGATGGAAAGACTATTATGCCCTCGGTGAGCTGGCCTTTCTTCAGACAGGGCTAACTATGTCTTGGCATGGCCTGTCTTTAGTGGGCATGCGCATTGGACTGAGCCTAGAGGTGTTGGGTTTTGTAGTGGCCGATCCATGACCCAACAGCATCAATGTTAGAACTTCATTGAATGTGGAAACATTTGGTCAAAATCTCTAATGTAGTACCATGATGATAATAAAATTTCCTAATTATTACAATTTTCTCGTTATGCAACTGCCCTTACTAACATAAAATAATATGCTGTTCTGATGGACTTAATAATTAACTCCTTCCCCATTCCAGTCTCTAGCTTAACTTGCTCACATTTGAAAACAAAAGTAAAACTTAATGAGCAAAAATGTGGAGTAAGTAAATCGCTAACCATAAAATAGTTGGGTTAAATTCATTTTATTTAAAAACTTTTTTCTTAAAATATTTTCTTCTTTGAATTAATTGCAACAATCACATATCACTATTTCAATGAAGTTACACTTTTATTTTCGGGAAAAATACACTTTACCGCCCTGAACTATCCACTCATTTGCACTTTTAATCCTAATGTTTAAAAAGCGACACTTTACGCCACTAAAGTATCTGACATTGACACTTGACCCCCATGAAGTACACTTTACCCCTCTGAAGTATTTTGAGTCGATACTTTACCCCTCCGAAGTAACTAAGTTTTGGGGGGGGGTAAAGTGTTAACTCAAGGAGGTAAAGTGCCAATTCAAAATACTTCAGGGAGTAAAGTGTACTTCATGGGGGTCAAGTATCAATGTCAAATACTTGGGGGGGGGGGGGGGGGGGTTTAAAGCGTCACTTTTAAAACATTGGGGTTAAAAGTGCAAATGGGTAGATAGTTCAGGAGGTAAAGAGTATTTTCCCCTTTATTTTCTTTATAAATCAATTTTCAATAAAGCTACGGTAAAACACATTCCTCTTCTTTAAACCATATAAATATATTTATTTATAACTAATATTCTCATAATAGGGCCCATGTACACTGTTATGCCCCGTGTTTTAGGCTTGTGCGTAATTTTGAAGGACCACGTCACAAGCCCATGGCCACAAGGTGAGTGAATCTGGGCCACCTAATAAGCTATGGTGCACTCAACGTTGCTACTAACATAACAATGGATCCCACATTATCTAACGTCCTTCAGTGGGTTGTGCTTCCATCTCCAACATCGGTATTGAGCGGTTTTTTCTCCGAATTCTTTTGGAGCAAAAATTATCTCTTCCACACACGTGCTCTTGTCTTATAAAACGTTTCTCATTCATTTTACTTCGCTTGGCGCATCTTAGGGCAACATGTAGGAGGATTTTTCATCTTCATACTTCTTATATTCATCACCTTCTAAAAATAGAGCTTTCCCAGTTTGAAAACATTCCAAGAATAATAATTTACTGTATTTAAAAGATATTTCATAATTATGACTTTTCAAAATAAATATCTGGTCTCAAAGACATAACTTGCCATAAATAATTATTCATTTCAAAAACTCTTTAGAAACCTTTTAGGCGAGCAAAAGTCATTTCATACTAAATAGATGAAACAAATATATATATGTATATAAAGCACTAAAAAAATGGATGAAATCATATAACAAAAAATAGCATTTGAAGGTGTAGAGGATCTACTTACCTCTTGGATGCAACTAAAGGATACCCCTTGTGAGCTAGCTAGTTACTTGAATAACTGTTCAAACATATTAATACTCATATACTAGCCTAACTAGGATAAACCAATCAACTCCTTTCTAGACTAACCCTATAGTAATATACTCATTGGGGTTCAATCCTAAATAGGCTCATTGCTCTATCTAATTATTTTTACGGTAAAGTCTATATACCCCCCTCAAACTACAACCCAATTGACAATGTCTCTCCCAAACTTTCAATTGTGATAATGTTCCCCCAAACTACCAAAAAAATGTCAATGTCCACCTCAAGGCTAGCGAAAAGATAAAAATGCCCTTATATATTTCTCAATAAGACAAAAATACTCCTATAAATTCAAGAAATTTTTTCTAAAATATATATATATATATATATATATATATATATATATATATATATATATATATGGAAACAAAAATCCTACAAGCAGTTTTGGGTTGTAAAAATCTATTTTGTGTGATAATCGAAATTTATAGAAATTTAATTTTGAAACACATTGTATACATGATACAATGTGTTGGAGACAAAAAAAGAAATTTTTTACAGGATTGATTTCATGGATTTTGGCTATTCTTGAAAAAATTATGTTTTAAGTTTATATCGAAAGAACATGAAATTGTGCAAAGTTTTCTTAAGAATTCTTTAAATAGCAATAAATGTTTTTATTCATTTAAAATCATTTGATTGCTTGTGGGTTATTGTGATGATTGAAAAATCATACAATATGGTGCCATGATTGAAAAACCAAAATACCACATAGAAGGCTAATTATGTGTTTGACACATAATTAAGGCAATTCGATATATTAATCATGAATTTGATTCATGAATAATGTTGCCTTGGTAACTATGGTTGATGGTGAGATTTTCTTTATGTAGTTGGTATGAAACACTACCAAGTTTTAATGGACAAATTATCAATTTCTTCAGAGATTGATGTATGGTCTATTAAACATCAGAAAATATGAATATAGATATATTAGTTTGGAAAAGTTGTTTCTTTGAAACAAAGTGACAAGGTCTTAGGTTGTAAAGGAATTGCAACTGCTAGCAACACCCATAAGTTTTTAAAATATCAAGTGGGAGATGCAATTTTTGAATCTAGCAATATTCGTCATAAGTCTGTCGTAAATGATGAAGTGCCTTGCCCATGGGCCTTGCTCCCTACGGATGGTGTTTTTAATTACAAGATTAGGTAGTCGAAGTTTTTAAAATATTCTAGGTTTTTTGATTAGGTTTACATATTTTATTTATTGCTAAATTCATATGTCTAACACATGCTCAAAATCAAAATATTTTTTCAGAATAAAAATGTCTTCATTCAGCCCATTCTCCACTATTTTAAATCAAAATAAGCTGATAGGTCCAATTACGTTGATTGGAAACGTAATCTACACATTGTGCTCACAGCTGAGGGGCACAAATTTGTGCTGACTAAGGCTTGTCCAATTGAGCCAGCTACTGAGGCATCTGAGGATGAAAAACAATGATTTATTCGCCAGAAGAAATCCGATGAGATGACCAAGTGTTACGTTTTGGCTTCAATGTCAAACTTAATCCAACAGTAACTTCAAGATATGAATCATGTTGTCAACATGATAAGTATCTTGAAAAAGATGTTTGGTGAGCAAAGTCGTGCTGCTAAGTCAGACATGATGAGAACTTTGTTAAACACAAAAATGGGTGAAGGAACTCTAGTGAGGGAGCATTGTCTGGCTATGATAGCCATGCTCAACACACTAGAGGTGTTGGGTGCCGAGATTGATGCGGAATCTCACGTAGATGTGATTCTACACTCCCTGCCACTGTGATAAGCCTGGGCACTAGAAGAACGAATGCCTAGTATCTTTCTTCCATAAGTCATGGTAACCAATCTTCCTTTTTGGTTGAAACATGTTTAGTTGCGAATCGACCAGATTCCTGGTGTGTGGATTCAGGATCAACTAATCATGTTTCAACTCTTTGTAATTCCAAGTAACCAGGCAACTGAATGAAGGAGAGATGTACCAGATGCTAGGAGATGGAACAAAGGATCTGGTCCACTCCATTGGAGTTGTTAAACTATGTTTTAATTTGAGAATTTTAATATTATCAAATCGTCTCTATGTGCCCAACATTGGCAGAAATTTAATTTATGCTACATTTTTTGGTAAAAGTGGGTATACCACTATTTGGAGGGATACCGTGATAATAAAGAAAGGTAATTATATTATCTGTTCTGGTATTATCAATGATGGTTTAAATATTATAACTCCTAATGAATATTCTGTTAACAATTATGTTTTAGAACAACCTCGTATTGTTTTACCATTAAAAAGAAAGGTTCCTTCTACTAATGAAGCATATCTTTGGCATCTACATCTTGGGCATATTAACTCAAACAGAGTTCAAAGACTGGTTAATGATAGATTCCTAAATCCATTGGTATTAAACGATTATCCAGTCTGCAAATCATGTATTGAAGGTAAAATGACCCAGAGGCATTTTTCTGGTAAAGGGTATAGAGCCAAATATTTGCTAGAATTAGTTCATACTAATGTATGTGATCCTATGAGTGTCCCGACACAAGGAGGTTTTGAGTATTTCATCATGTTTACAGATGATTACTCAAGGTATGGTTATGTTTACCTAATACGTTGGAAATTTGGAGCTTTTGAAAAATTCAAAGAGTTTCGGGCTGAGGTAAAGAAGCAATGGGGTAAACATTTCAAAGCACTTCGATCTGATCGAGGTGGCGAATACTTCCTTGGGGAATTCATAGATCATTAATCAGAAGCCAGGATTATATCCCAGTTGACATCAATGGGGACTCCTTAGCAAAATAGTGTCAGAGAGAAGGAATATGACTCTTTTAGAAATGATAAGAGCAATAATGAGCTATGATACCTTACTTGTTTCTTTTTAGGGATATGACATAGAAACAGCAGCATACTTACTAAATATGGTTCAATCAAAGTCTGTTTTCAAGGTACCCATGGAATTATGGTTGGGACGCAAGCTTAGCTTGAGTCACATCCGGATTTGGGGTTGCCCAGTACACATGCTAAAAGGAAAGACAGACAAGCTAGAAGCCAACACAGAAGTATGTCTGTTTGTGGGATATCAAAAAGGAACAAAAGGTTATTTTGTTTATAGTCCTGAGGATAACAAAGTATTTGTTACAACAAATGCTATGTTCCCGAAAAAGGACTATGTAAACAATCATAAACCAAAGAGCAAAGTGGTTCTACAAAAAATGACAAAAGCAAGAAATGAAATTTTTTCAAAAATGGTTGAAAAAGAGGTGGTTGTATCTAGTACACCACCAGTTACAACTAGTGAAGTACCTAATACCACCATACCGCGTTGCAGTGGGAGGACTTTCAAGGCACCTGACAGATACTTGGGAGAGGGCTTTATGGCTGAATCTGATGCAACTAAATCAAACCCAAAGACCTATGCGGAAATGGTGGGTGACGTGGATGCAAACCATTGGGTCAAAGCTATAGAAAGTGAGTTGGAATCCATGCATTCCAACAAAGTATTGACTCTTGTAAAAGTGCCTAATGACATTAAGCCAATTGGCTATAAATGGGTTTACAAGAGAAAGAGAGGAGTTGATGGGAAGGTTGAAACCTTCAAAGCAAGACTAGTGGCAAAAGGTTTTACTCAAAAAGAAGGCATCATATGAGGAAAATTTTTTGCTTGTAGCAATGCTTAAGTCCATTAGGATACTCCTAGCCATTGCTGCTCATTCTGATTATGAGATCTGGCAAAGGGACGTCAAGACAACCTTTCTAAATGGGCAACTTGACGAGGACATCTATATGATGCAGCCTGATGTGGTCTTTTTGTGTACAAAAATATAAATAATAAAATTAACCACTCGCAATATGATGAATCCTTATAGGATAGGCTATATTGAGGGTGTTGAACCTCAAGGACTGCATATGAATTGTTATCAAGTTTTTCAAGATTAAATATAACTTATTTAAAAGAAGTTTGATTTGTTTTGTTTTTAAACTAAATGCATAAAAGTAAAAGTAAAGATAAATAGTAATGAGAGATAGAATCTGAGGTTGATTTCACCATTAACCGCATAACAATGGTCAATCATAAATTAATAAGAAAAATTCATATTATTTACGATATAGGGCTCATCTCACTCGAGTTGTCAAGAAATTACCATCATTAAGAAATAAGTATAATCCATCTTCGGTTGGCACAGACCGTCCACCTAACCACTAAGATGAGGTAAGATTTGTCTTCCCTAGGTATGGATTATCTAATTCCTTAATAGGCTATACACAATCAATGAATAAACATAACCCATCTTTGGTTGGCACGGACTGTCTACTTAAATTGCACTAAACTAGGGTGTAGTACAATCTGTCTTCCCTAGGCATAGCCTATCAAATCCTAATGATCATGTGTCAATTAAAACCATTATATAAAAATCATTCATATAATCATAAAAAATATGAAGGATTGAGTTCAGTCAATATAAAAATCTTTTCAAGACAAGAGAAGAATTTCACAATGATTGAAAATAAACATTAAGATCAATTCTCACCGTTATACAACCATAATGCATATAGAAAACCCCAAATTAAAATATAATTAAACCATTGTTGCTTGGAAAGGGCTACATCAATGCCCTATTATAGAATTAGTTGCTCATCTTGGTGCTGGGATGGCCTCCTGCCATGTTTCTCTTCTCTTCAACTCTCCAAGCCTCCAAGAAGATATTTTCTATCTAAAACTAAGCACACCTCTCTGCAAGCTCAGAGGCATATTTATAGGGTGTAAAAAAAAACCCTAGAAGCCCTAGGAATCCTAGAAAAATTGTACTTTAATCTCCTAGTCAAATTACGAAGCAATCCTAGTACAAATTGGAATAGGATTTGTCCAGATTTGCTTTCTTGTATTATGGGACGATTTTGGCATAGCAAAAGTCCAAATTAGGAAACTCTTATTTCAAAATAATTTGTACAAATTTGAGTTATCTTTCCAATGCTGCTAGTTTCCCCTTAATCTAATACTTGAGTTGAAAGTTATGGTCAAAATACTGAGACATGTGTAGAATCTGAAATTTAATCAAATCCGATTTAAACTCCAGTTAGAGAAATTCTAATTTAATCATTTCCTTGATTTGATTAAACTTAACCACATCATATAGGTAATCTATTATGATTGGTTAAGCTTAACCACATCTTCTAAGTCTTCTCAAAGTGTGCTTTAAGCCCAAAATGAATGGTATTTCTTATATCTTTATTAAACACTAGAACACCACAAAATCAAACAAATAACAATGCTAAGGAATTAAAATATGTGAGTTAAGGGGCTTGAATGTGTAATATTTGACGCTTATCACAGCCAGAGGGCATTATAGCTAAAAACCAAGGGGATAGTGATAAGTGCTAAAATATTCATATTTTTAGCCCTTAACTTGCATGTTTTAATCCTTTGGTTTTAATTAATTAGGCCATTTTAATTCCTTTTTGTGTTTTTCATACTTTTACAGGCTTTTGGAAGAAAATGAAGTAAAACTAGGAGATTTGAGCTCAAAAGAGAAGATGGAGAAAATTGGAGCTCCCTGGTATTGTGATCAAGCAAGGTACCTGCGATCGAGCACTGTACCTGAGAGTACAAAGGATAAAGTAGGTCGGGAGCGATCAAGCGCATGCTAGAAGAAGGATCGATCGCAGACTTGCGATCGAGCGCACACAGGCTGCAATCGAGCACACCCATGCGCAGGAGACATATCAAGTGGCGGCTAGATTGGCATTCTTTCCATATTAGGATTTTCCAACTCCCAGTTGTAATAGGTCTCAAAAGCCTACGAAATCCTTAGGTTTACTACTTTGTCTAGGACTTCTAAAACCTGTAAATAGACCCTTAAGCATCTAGAATTGATATACTTGAGAAGGAGAAGAAGAGGAGCTCTTGAAGTTCAAGTCTCGGGTTTATTCTTTTCTTTTCTTTATTTTATGATGTTTAGCATCAACTCTATGTGTAGCTAATTTATTAGTAGGGCTAGATTGAAGCCCTAGTTATGTTTAATTAATATTTCAATATTGGCGCCTTTGTGATGATCTTGTTGTGCTATTTAACTTGATTAATACCTGCTTGCATGAATTCCTCATATGTGTGTGCCTGATCAACATGTGCATGTGGTATGGACTAGTTAGTTAGATCAATTTGGATGACCGAATCCTGGGTTTAACTTAAGTAACAAAAGAATCCACTCCGCGATTCTTGGTTTAATCAACATGGGGAACCGGGAGTATACACCCATGCCCTAGGCCCCGTGTGTTTGTCGATTTCCATAGAACATATGCTTTACTAAAGAACAACTTAGTATATACCATGCTAAATCCTTTAAGAAAGAAAAGAGTTAGAGTATACACCCATGCCTAACTCGTTGCTTAGGGAAATCTATAGCTTAAGGAGTATACACCCATGCCCTTAGGTTGGCAAACATTAGATATGCATAACATGATCAAAGCATTGGCATATTGTTATATTAATTTAATATAATTAGTAGTGGATATCAAAGCCCTACCCTTTTTATTATTATCAACTCAATCTTTATTTTACTTAAGGAAATTATTTTTAAACGGAAATTCAGCAATCCTCGTGGGAATGATCTTATACTTGCACCATATACTACTATGTTGACCTTGTGTACTTGCAGGTAAAACGTACAATTATTTACCTATTAATTTAGGTAGATTTTTGCACAACAAGTTTTTGGCGCCGTTGCCGGGGATTGCGACGAATTTTGTTTAAAAATTATTTTCCTTTAGCTTTGTTATTTTAATTTTCAATTTTTAATTTAGTTGTTAGCAAAAAAAATAAAAATTATTTTTCGTTATCCCTAATTTTCTGTTTTCTGTTTTAGGTTGCGGATTGGCATTCTGTGATTGCGATCAATCGTCAGTCAAGTGCGATCGAGCGCACTGCGATCGAACACACCAACCTGCGATCGAGCGCAGTTCCAGGGAGTATCCGAACCGGCAGTAATGAAGCTGCCTAACTGAAGAAGTAATTCAATTCATGCAAGGTCGTTGATCTCAAGCCTCAACCATTCTTCCACTCGATCCTGAGATTGAGCGGACAATTCGACAACGACCTAGAGACAAAGAAGAAGAAGAAGAAATTGAGATGGAAGATTTGCAAGAGAATCCAATTGGGCGAAGACCATTAGAAGAAAATCCACCACGGGTGAGGAGACCAATGAAGCAGGCATACGTTCCAGCAAACCTCCATCAACCATCTTGCATAGCCTATCAACCAGAGGTAGATGGCAGCTATTATATCTCTCCCCAAATCTTCAATGCATTGACTCATTTCAGAGGCATAGCTACTAAGGATCCCAACTTACATCTTAAGGAATTTTTTGACTTATACAAGTTGCAGCATGTCCAAGGCCTAACTCCAGAGAGACTCAGGTTAGTTCTTTTTCCTTTTTCCTTGAAAGCTAATGCTAAATTGTAGTACAATTCCTTGCCTGCAGAGTCCATTCATACTTGGAAAGAATTGACCACCAAGTTTCTGAAGAGGTTTTCCTAGCCCAGAAGACAAAACAACTTAAAAGGGAACTTCAAATGTTCGAACAACAAGACGGAGATTTGTTCTTTGAGGCCTGGGCCCACTTCAATTCCTTGCTTCTAAAGTGCCCACAGCACAACATCCCTCAAGATGATCAGGTACAAATTTTCTATGAAGGATTAGATGATACTAACAAAGGGATGGTTGATCAGCTTGTGGAGGAACACTTATGGAAAAGATTAGTGAGGAAGCTGTGGAACTTTTTGAGACATTAAGTGAGCATTCACAGCAATTATGTTCAAGAGGAAGGAGAGGAATCAAAAGCAAGGGCATGTATGAAGTAAACCTCAGTGGGGGATCAACCAATCAATTGGCTGCTGTAGAAAAGAAGTTGGACATGATTGTCAAGGCCATGACTGCTCAAAAAATTTCACCTCTGCAACAGGACACACCAATCCAGGTATGTGCTATTTGTTCCCATCTAGAGCACATCACTGAGAAGTGTCCTTTATCCCCTTTTGCAGAGCAAGAAGAGGTGAATTTTGTGGGACAAAACAATTATCCCCACAAGAATAACCCATACTCCAACACTTACAATCCAGGATGGCGCAACCATCCAAATTTCTCTTAGAGCAATAATCAAGGACAGCAGAAAAGGCCCCAACAAACAAGCCAACCAAAGCAAGAGCCAAAGATAAACCAACTGTAGAATATGATACACAACCTGGTGACTTCACAACAGCAATTCATGGCTGATCAAAAACAAGTCAATACAAAGACTGAGCAAGCCATACAAAAACTGGAAGTGCAAATGGGTCAGATGGCAAAGGAGCTGAGTGAGAGGAGGCAGGGAGAATTCCCAGCTCAAACAATACCTAACTCAGGGAGTCACCCGCAGATGAAGGCAGTCACACTTCTAAGAGGTCCTGCTCCTACAAGGGCACTTGAGCCAAATTCTGAAGAGCTCAAGTGCAGCTCTTCACACTAGGAGCTTTACAGTCACAAGTAGACGCGTTTGAGCAGGCAAGAACCTCAAGCGCATCTACTCACAACAGTGGTACTGAAGCCACTGAAGGCAGTAACATTTTCCCTCTTGTCTTCTTCATTTTATTTTCTTTACCTCACATATGTCTCAATTAGCCTTTATGCTTCGTTTTCATTGTTGACCTTTGCTTTACTTTTCGTTTGTTTTCTTTTCAAAAAAAAAAAAAAATTTACATTCTGTTACTACGATCGAGCGCAGTAACTGAAATGTGGCACGACACTTTCTGTCAGTGCGATCGAACGCACCATAGGTGTGATCGAGCGCACCTGACCCATACACACATTTTTGGCCGAATGCGATCGAGCGCACTCGGACAGCAAGACCTACGACCTATTTTAGGTCACTTTTTCCCATGGCCCACAACTATTCTCCCGGCGCCGTACAAAGTTTTCCCAAACTCCCCACCTCCGGCACTTGTCCTCCTCCCATTTTTCTCCTAGTTTTCACCAAATCCATTACACCACCACCACATAAGTCACCTCTCCGGCCACCATACTCCCATTTTTCCACCACATTACCCAAAACCCCTTCACCACTCCCATTAACACCCATCTCTGAACCATTCACCCAACCTCCAAATTTCTTCCATTTTCTTGCAACTGTGGGTGCTCATCCACCCACATTGCCTCAGTGTTGGGATTTTTGTGTGTTTGCAGGGAGTTTTGGGCATCTTTGGCTGTAGTTTGTCTTTGTGGTCATCAAAAGTGCACACCACCTATTCGACAAAAGTCCCCAGTCAAGCACACAATGCCTAGAACCCGTGCTTCATCATCCAGGGGATCTGAGGCCCAATCCATCTCTCCCCCACCCACTTTTGAGGAGCGGGAGCTACTGTTTGAGACCACCTTCACCATAAGAGAAGACTTTCAAAACCATGAGGCGACTCAATGGGCGGTCGCTGAGTTTAAGCTAAGGGGACTCAAGAAGCTCTTCAAACCGGTCACATCCACCGCCTACCAGAAGTTAGTCATTGAATTTTATGCCAAACTTTCCCATGACTGTGACAACCAGGCTGCTCTCTCCTCAAAAGTGCAAGGCCAAATTGTTCATGTGACTAGGGCCGACATAGCCGCAGCCTTGCGGTGCAATGATGAGCATCCTCCAGAAACTACAAATCATGCCGAGCAACCGCCCCGATACTATGTGGCGGAAATCATTGAAGATATGTGCCAAGGGCACTATGCGGATGCCCACCACAATGCCGGCAGCCGGTCCAAGGTACCTCGAAGGTTGTGGTTTGTGGATTCCATTTTGCACCGAAATGCCTTCCCCTTGGGACACAAAACTCAAAGGCGTGATCAATTTCTCCAAACTCTTTACGCCTTCCACAAGGATGCATGGTACTCCATTCCCGACATCATTTGGAACCAAATCCATAAATTTTGGAATGGAGTGCACATTATGGGAGCAGAGTCCACACATTCATGGGGATTGCCTTCTCCCTACTTGATCACATACATTTTGCGGAAAAAGGGCATTAAGGGCACCGCAGTGGATGAGGCCGTCACCACCACTCCAATAGGTCGCATTCACCAATGGAGGAAGAGAGTATTTAATATAATAAAGAGGAACCATCTCCCATTTATGATCATTCAGACTACTCTCCACATCAACAATATCACGAAGAGATAACTCCTCCGAAGAGTTCTACCTTAGAAGAAACAATGTCAGCTTATCTTAGCCAAACGGAGGAAAGTAAGCGATCATTTGAAAGGACGAATAACTCTCACACACAATCATTTGAAAGTATGGAGGCTCACCTAAAGCAAATATTAGGTATACTTAAAGAAGAAGAAGAAGAGTGCCAAAGTCAGTTGGTGGCCAATCCTAATGAGCACTACATGGATGATGACAAGACTTACTATCACGAGCAAGCTGTCACATTGAGGAATGAAGAGGTGGTTGAAAATCAAGTGAAATAGAGGAAGGAGGAGCAATTTGAGGTTCCACAAGAACCACATCGGGAAAAAGAAGAGAGCACTAAGAATTCTTCAACATCAACTCTTATTCCCGAAGTACCAAGAGTCCAAGAGAAAAGGCTGTTAGAGGTGCCAAATGAGCAAATTGAGGATATCAAGATAGAAAAGCTCCTTGAGTTTTCTTCTTATTTTATTCCTTTTCATGATTCCCCACTAGATGATAAACTATTTGAGAAGACTCATATATATATATATATATATTATATTACCCGTTCTTCCGACAATGGTCTACCCCGATCTTTAGACAATTGGAATCATCCTACAATAGGAAGAATTCATTCTCTTTGGTGTAAGAGAAGAAAAGACTGGTGCTTCAAGTTCAAACCCAAGGGTCAAAAAGCACTGAGCGCTTCACTGATGAGGATTCTGTTGGCTTGGCGGATCCCATATATTTTGACTAAGTGAGTCAGCTTCACGAGCTCGAGCGCAGGGACTACGCACTCGAGTCCTCCATCAGGCTAGGGTCTCTGATCTCCAACTAGGTTTTATCCTTACCATTGTTGTTCCAATTCAATCTTTGATTATACTTTTACATCAATGTGTTGCACTTTACTGGTATTTGGTTGGCATATCATCAAGTGTTTTAATTTTATTTTGTTAATTTTAGATTTACTGTTCTTTGTTTTAATCTTTATAAAAAAATAAAATAAAAAATTACATTCTATTATTGCGAACCTTATTGCGAACCTTGTCGATTTCCATAGATTTATGTTTTCTTAAAGAACAACTTAGTATACACCCTTACTAAATCCTTTAAGAAAGAAAAAAGTTAGAGTATACACAAATGCCTAACTCGTTGCTTAAGGAAATCTATAGCTTAAGGAGTATACTCTCACGCCCTTAGGTTGGCAAACATTAGGTGTTTATAATATAATTAAAGCATTGGCATATTGTTATTTTATTTAAGCATGATTAGTGGTGGATATCAATGCCCTACCTTTTTATTTATCTTTACTTCTTTTAAATATATCAATATCAATTTCGTGATAACTTTGATATTTTAATTAATTCTAAATAAAATCATTAATCTTCGTATAAATGATCTCGTACTTGCTGCACTATACTACTGTTTTGATCTTGTGCACTTGCGAGTTAAAACATACCAATTATTATCTATTAATTTAGGTAGTATTTGACATAACAAATATGGCTATGGGTGTGAGTAAGATATGTTCATGTGATTTTCACATTATGAGAATAACATAAAGTTAGTGACTCAAGGATATAGATGTAGAGAATTAAGTGGTAGTATCCTTAGCCTTAATTTTGCTACAAAATAATTCATGGAGGAATCATAAGTCAACGTTAAGTAAGTCAAAGGGATTAATTGTTTAATCAAAAATAGTTATTGGAGTGTAGTCACAATTATTTAGTAGCATTAATTTTTGATTAAAATATTAGTGCGTTACGGAAATATTTAAGCCAATAATTATTTTTCCCTTTAGGTATCTCACCAAGCTAATATAAATTAATTATATTAATGCTTTCTTTTTTACTGGGCTAAATGTTTTATTTATTTAAAACATGAGCTAGTGAGTATATTTGTGATTGTGCTTGGGATAAAACCCAAAGGCCTAATTGAGCATGGGGCACATATGGCCAGAGAATTTTTCCATGGCCCTATGCATTGCACAGAAGAGAGAATGTCAGGGATTTAATCCCAGGCCTAGCCTGTCACGCTGTTAAGTGCCAAAATATTCATATTCTCAGCCCTTAATTTACATGTTTTAATCCTTTAGGTTTAGCTAATTAGGCCTTTTTAGTTCTTTTATGTGTTTTCTTTGATTTTGTAGGCTATTGGAAGAAAAAGAAGCAAACTCAGAAGTTTTGGACCGAAATGGAGCTATTTTGGATTTTGGAAGGCTCTGGTAGAGCGATCGAACGATCACAGGGGAGCTACGATCGAGTGCACTACAGGCGAGGATGGCACATTGCAAGGCAGCCACAATCGAGCACAAGCACAAGGAGGATAGATCGCAGACTTACGATCGATCGCACACGGGTTGCGATCGATCGCACATGGGTTGCGATCGAGCGCACCTGTGCGAGATGGCCAAGACAACCGCCATCCTTAAAAAGGAAAGAGCAGTTTCCAGGGTTTTGTAGCTTAGTGGGAACTAGGGCTCAAACCCTACAATTTTTAGGGGTTCTAGAGTATTCCTAAAAGCCTATAAATAGACCCTTAAGCCTCTAGAATAGATATACTTTGTATAGAGAAGAATTGGAGGTCTTTAAGTTCAAGTTTCAGGTTTATTCTTTTCCTTTCTTTTCTTTTATTTTATGAAGATGTTTAACATCAACTTCATGTGTAACTAATTTATTTAGTAGGGCTAGATTGAAGCCCTAGTTATATTTAGTTAATATTCAATATTTGTGCCCTTGTGATGATCATGTTGTGATATTTAACTTGATTAATGCCTGCTTTCATGAATTCCTCATATGTGTGTGCCTGATCAACATGTGCATGTGGTATGGACTAGTTAGTTAAATCAATTTCGATGACCGAGTCCTGGGTTTAACATAAGTAACAAAAGTAATCCACACCGGATTCTTGGGTTAATCAACATGGGGAACCGAAAGTATACACCCATGCCCTAGGCCTCATGTCTTTGTCGATTTTCACAGAATATATGCTTTCCTAAAGAACAACTTAGTATACACCAATGCTAAATCCTTTAGGAAAGAAAAGAGTTAGAGTATACACCAATGCCCCTAGGTTGACAAACATTAGATAGACATAACATGATCAAAACATTGGCATATTGACATATTAGCTAAACATAATTAGTAGTGGATATCAAAGCCCTACCTCTTTATCATTATCAACTCAAAATCAATCTTTTGTTTTATTTTACTTTAGAAATTTATTTTAGACAAAATTCAGCACTCCTCGTGGGAATGACCCCATATTTGCACACTATGCTACTGTGTTGACCTCGTGCACTTGCGGGTAAAACATCCAATGATTTGCCTATTAATTTAGGTAGGTAATTGTGACAACAAGTTTTTGGCGCCGTTGTCAAGGATTGCGGCGAATTTTGTTTATAATTATTTTTCCTTTAGTTGTGTTGTTTTAATTTTCAATTTTCAATTTTGTTGTTATCAAAAATCAAAAAGATTTTCCGTTTTTCCTAACTTTTCTGTTTTCTGTTTCAGGTTGCGGACTTGTGATTCTGTTATTGCGATCGAACATCAGTCGAATGCGATCGAGCGCATTGCGATCGAGCGTAAAAACCTAAGATCGAGTGCAATTCCAGGGAGCTTTTGGACTAGCAGCACTGAAGCTGCTTTGACTGAAGAAGCAATTCAATTGATGCAAGGTCGTCGATCTCAAAACTCAACTGTCATCCCACTCTATCCTGAAATTGAGCGGACAATTCGACAAAGACCTAAAGAGGAAGAAGAAGAGGAAGAAATTGAGCTAGAAGATTTGTAAGAGAATCCAATAGGGTCAAGACCACTAGAGGCAAATCCACCACCGGTGCGGAGATCAATGAAGCAGGCATTCGTTCCAGCAAACCTCCATCAACCCTCATGCATAGCATATCAACCGGAGGTGGAAGGTAGCTATTATATTTCTCCTCAAATCCTCAATGCATTAACTCACTTCAAGGGCACAGCTACTGAGGATCCCAACTTGCATCTTAAAGAGTTCTTTGATCTATGCAGGTTGCAACACGTCCAAGGCCTAACTCCAGAAAGACTCAGGTTAGTTCTCTTTCCTTTCTCTTTGAAAGATAATGCTAAACTGTGGTATAATTCTTTGCCTGCAGATTCTATCCATACTTGGGAAGAACTAGCCACCAAGTTTTTTAAGAAGTTTTTCCCAGCTCAAAAGACAAGACAACTTAAAAGGGAACTTCATATGTTCCAACAAAGAGATGGTGATTTTTTCTTTGAGGCATGGGATCTCTTCAATTCATTGCTTCTAAAGTGCCCACATCACAATGTCCCTCAAGATGATCAAGTACAAATTTTCTATGAAGGTTTAGATGATACTAGCAAAGGGATGGTTGATTTAGCTTGTGGAGGAGCACTTATGGGAAAGAATAGTGAGGAAGCAATGGAGCTTTTTGAAACATTAAGTGAGCATTCCCAACAATTCTGCTCTAGAGGAAGGCGAGGATTAAAGATCAAAATCATGTATGAAGTGAACTTCAATGGGGGATCTCCAAATCAGATGGCTGCTATGGAAAAGAAGTTAGACATCATTGTCAAGGCCATGACTTCTCAGAAAATCTCACATCTGCAATAGTACTCACCAATCCAAGTATGTGCTATTTGTTCCCATTTAGATCACACAACTGAGACGTGTCCTTTATCTCCATTTGCAGAGCAAGAAGAGATGAATTATATGGGACAAAACAATTACCCCCACAAGAACAATCCGTACTCCAACACCTACAATCTAGGATTGCGCAACCATCCCAATTTCTCTTGGAGTAACTATCAAGGACAGCAGAAGGGGTCCTAACAAGCAAGCCAACCAACTCAAGAGTCAAAGTTGAACAAATCGGAGAATATGATACACAACCTGGTGACCTCAGAACAGCAATTTACGGCTGATAAAAAGCAATTCAATACAAAGACTGATCAAGCCCTTCAAAGACTGGAAGTGCAAATGGGGCAGATGGCAAAGGAGTTGAGTGAAAGGAAGTGGGGAGAATTTCCAGCCCAAACAATACCTAATCCAGGGAGTCACCAGCAACTAAAAGCAGTCATAGTTCTCAGGAATGGCAAGGTCATTGGAACTGAAGAGCCACCTCAAGCATCTCCAGATGAAGCATCAACTTCTAAGGTAAACAAAATGGAGAAGGTGAATGCACCACCTTTTCCTCAAAGGTTAGTCAAACCAAAGAAAGAAAAGCAACTTATGGATATCTTTGAGACTTTAAGGAAAGTAGAAATCAATATTCCTTTGTTAGATGCAATTAAACAGATTCCTTCTTATGCTAAATTTTTAAAGGATTGCTGCACTTAACAAAAGAAGGTTTCAGGAGCATGCAACAGTGGTCCTAACAGAAGATGTAATTGCAGTTTTGTTGAGAAAATTACCACCCAAGCTAACAGATCTGGGTAATTTTATCATTCCTTGCAGGATAGGAGACCATCTTTTTGAGCATGCATTGCTGGATCTGGGAGCAGGGGTCAATTTGCTACCTTACATGGTATATGAAAAGTTGGGTTTGGGGGAGCTTCAACCAACCTCTGTCACCATGCAATTGGCAAACAGAAGCATCAAAAGACCAAGAGGTATACTTGAGGATGTATTGGTAAAGGTAGGTACATTTATTTTGCCTGCTGACTTCATTGTGTTAGATGTGGAAGAATCCCCTATGCCATCACCCTTGCCTGTCATCTTAGGAAGACTCTTTACGAGAACTGCTGATACTACAGTAGGAGTGAAAAAGGGTACTGTAAGTATGAAGGTGAATGGTGAAACAATAGAATTCAAAATATTTGATGCAATGAAATTACCACATGATGAGTTAGAGTGTCTTGATGTTTGTATGATCCAAAGCATTAGTAAGCCAGTTTTGCAGGACCCACAGAAAAATCCAGTAAAGACCCCTCTCACTCATAAGTTCACAAGTTAGGACACTAGGCCAGTCTATGCAGATGTTACTGAGAACATCAATGGAGCAAACCAACCTCTTCAAGCCTGTCCACCATATCCAAGTACCAAAAGAAAGCTGCAGCTGGATCAATGGGACGACTTGAGGTATGAAGAAAATAAGAACACTAAGCACCACAAGAAAAGACCCAAGGACCATCATCACAGAAAGCATGTCAAAGAGGAGTTCTATGTGGAACCGAAATTCTTGACCTATAGAGAAAGTCCTGTACCTGCACCACCAAGGGCACTTGAGCCACATTCTGTGGAGCTCAAGTGCAGCTCTCCACACTAGAGACATTACAGTTACAAGTAGAAGCATTTAAGCAGTCCAGGAGCTCAAGCGCATCTACTCAGAACAATGGTACTGAGGCCACTGAAGGTGGTACACTTTTCCGTCCTTGTTTCCCATCATATCAATTTCTTTACTATTACATGTGTTCTCACTTATCCTTTGTGTTTCTTTTCATTTCAGAAGTTGTTGTACATTATGCAATTAAGAAAAAAAAAATTAACATTCTATTGCTACGATCGATCGCAACAAGAATGCGATCAAGCATAGTAATCGAATTTTGGCTTTAAACATTCTGTTAGTGCGATCGAACACACCTTGGGTGCGCTCAAGCGTACATCACCCACACACCCACACCCTTGGCCGAATGCGATTGAGCGCACCATGTGTGCGATCGAGCGCACTCGGACAACACACCACGTGACCTATTTTAGGTCACTTTCCCCTCTCTTTTTTTCCCTGCGCCATACAATTCTCCAAGCACCCACCTCAGGCACACCCTTACTCCCTCTACTCCTCCACCGTTTTTTCACCACCTCTACCACACAGCCACCACACGGTTCTCTTCTTCGGCCACCATACCACCATTTTTCCACCACACAACCATACACCCCGTTCCCCATTCCCATCAACCCCCCAACTCCGATCACACCCCCAACCTCCATTTTTTTTCTCATTTGTCTGCAATTGTGGGTGTTCATCCAACCACATTGCCTTTCTGTGGTTGGAGTTTCTTGTTTTTGCAGGGGGTTTTGAGCAGTGTTCCGTTCTTTTGCAATCTTGATCATCACAAGTGCACACCAGGTGTTAGATAAAAGTCCCCAATCAAGCTCATAATGCCAAGAACTCGCGCCTCATCCTCCCGGGGGTCCGAGGCCCAAGCCATTTCTCCCCCTCTCACTTTTGAGGAACGGGAGCTACTGTTTGAGACCGCCTTCGCCATTTGTGAAGACTTCCAAAACCTTGAGGTGACTCATGGGCGGTCGCCGACTTCAAGCAACGGGGGCTCAAGAAGCTTTTCAAGCCGGTCACCTCCACAGCCTATCGAAAGCTGGTGATCGAGTTCTATGCTCGCCTATCCCATGATTGCGACAGGCTAGCTGCCCTCTCTTCCAAGGTGCAAGGCCAAGTTGTTGACGTGACACGGGCCAACATTGCCACTGCCCTTCAATGCAATGATGAGTACCCTCCAGAAACCGCACAACTTGCCGAGCAATCGCCCAGATTCTATGTGGTGGAAATCATTAAGGACATGTGCCAAGGGCAATATGCCGATGCCCATCATAATGCCGGCAGCCGATCCAAGCTACCTCAACGGCTTTGGTTTGTGGACTCCATATTGCACCGTAATGCCTTTCCCTTGAGGCACAAGACTCAGAGGCGGGATCAATTTCTCCAGACTCTCTACGCCTTCCATAAAGATGCCTGGTATTCCATTCTCGATATTATCTTGAACCAAATTCACAAATTTTGGAATGGAGTGCACATTGGAGGAGCAGAGTCCACACATTCTTGGGTGTTGCCTTTCCCATACTTAATCTCCAACATTCTTCGGAAAAAGGGCATCAAGGGCACCGTAGCTGATGAGCCAGTCACTACTACTCCCATATTTGGCATTCGCCAATGGAACAAGAGCTGCTCCCATATGCCCCGAGCACCTCTAGCACCCGCAGTTGGTGGGGAAGAGTTTGAGGCCGAGCCAAGGGCAAAAGATGAACCGACAGCAGCGAAGGAGGAGGCCCCAATCATTTTTCATGCCGCACAATACCGCTCACTTAGTGAAGAAATGGTGGGCCATCGGAGAGAGTTGGCTGATCAAAGAAAGGAAGCTCGGGGAGATAAAGAGTTGATGGATCAACGACTCACTACCTTAGAAGAATTGATGCGGTCCATACTTAGCCGTTTGCGACCACCATCTGGAGCATCTACTTCTGGACAGCACTGAGCAGGGACCACCGTCTGGCTGAAGACATTAAACTTAGCGCTCATGGGAGGCACCCCATAGTTTATCTTTTTATTTTTGTTTTGTTTAGTGTGTTTTAAGTTAATCTTTTTATTTATCTTTAGTTTGTTTCTTTTTAATTGCTTTTGTGTTTTCGTATTTTGGAGGGACAAGTGTGCTTCAATTTAAGTTTGGGGGTGTGCTATGAGCCATGCTTTCCAAGACTGTGTCATCCATCTCTCGGGTACACTCCTTCCTTTATTTAGACACATTGGGGACAATGTGTCATTGAAGTTTTGGGGGTATGGCCACACATGTTGTTCACACACACTTTGTCCCAATTTCATATTATTTGTTTTGTGTGTTTGTTTGTTTATTTGAAAATAATAATAATAATAATAAAATAAAAATAAAAATAAAAATAAAAATTTGCATGTTCATGTTGCTCTAAAAGTTTAAGTTGATCTAAAAGAATTATGGCTTGAATTCATCAGTTAGCTTAAAATTTTGAACACATGATCTGATGAGTGAATTTGTTAGTTTGGTTACTTATTTAGGACAGTTGAAAAATCACATGTTTGATCTAATCACACAAGCACATTAGCAAATAATTTGTGAGGTATGACATGAGGCCTGATATGTGTGTTTCTGTATCTTGGATGAAATTGGATGACTTATTAGATGGACACTTTGGCATATATATGTTCAATAAAAAAATATATAATAAAAAAATGAAATAAATGATTATTGATAAGCTTTTCACTGAGTAACTGGACCTCTTGCCCCAAAGCATTGAGTGTTCTCGTCAAAAGGTGAAAAATTTGGATTTTATCAATGTCATGGTTAGTTTGGTTTTATAGCTTCTTTGACTCGAGTTAGTAGGTCCTTAGGGATGTCTCTACACCTAATGCCCTAAAACCATCTGGTTTGGGAGTCATTGACTTAATACTTGCTACATGGGTCAATTAGAAAGCTTAAGGGAACCAAACATTGCACAACCTGACAAAAAAAAAAAAAAAAAAAAGAGAAAACGAAATATGCCATGGTTGTTCATTCTAATAAAGATTTCAATGAATTTTGAGATATGGAGACAATACATGTTGGAAAGATTTGGAAGCCTCATAATTGTGTGCTAGTTTACTTTACACTGTTTTCAAACTTGTGATGTTTTAGCATGTCCTTTGTAAGTAATTGCGCTTTAAGATCCCAATTCATTGTGAATATGGAGTTCATCTTTTTAAGCTTGCTAATAAATGAAAATCATGATCTTCAAGTGATGCTTTAATTTTTGGGATAACATGAACTGTGCATGACATTTGTGGGTAACATTTCTGGAAAACCCTCACGAGACTTCACTCGTCCTCTAGGGAATTCCTAGAGGTTTAAAAGGCTTGTTGCATATGCTAAATGCAATCATACATCCCACAAAAGATGGATTTATCTTTTTGTTCTCTGTTTTTCATTTTTGTTTTTAGTTTTGTATTGCTAAGGGACCAGCAATATGTAAGTTTGGGGGTGTGTTAAGTGCTAAAATATTCATATTTTCAGCCCTTAACTTACATGTTTTAATCTTTTAGTTTTAGTTAATTAGGCCATTTTAGTTCTTTTATGTGTTTTCTTTGATTTTGTAGGTCATTGGAAGAAAAAGAAGCAAACTCAGAAGTTTTGGACCGAAAAGGAGCTATTTTGGATTTTGGAAGGCTTTGGTAGAGCGATCGATCGTAGGCGAGCTGCGATCCAGCGTACTACAGGCGAGGGTGGCACATTGCAAGGTAGCCATGATCGAGTGCAAGCACAAGGAGGATCGATTGCAGACCTGCGATCGATCGTACACAGGCTGCGATCGAGCACACCCGTGCATGATGGCCAAGACAGCCGCCAACCTTAATAAGGAAAGAGAAGTTTCTAGGGTTTTGTAGCTTAGTGCGAACTAGGGCTCAAACCCTACGATTTTTAGGGGTTTTAGAGTATTCCTAAAGGCCTATAAATAGACGCTTAAACCTCTAGAATAGATATACTTTGTAAGGAGAAGAATTGGAGCTCTTTAAGTTCAAGTTTCGGGTTTATTCTTTTCCTTTTTTTTCTTTTCTTTTATGAAGATGTTTAACATCAACTTCATGTGTAACTAATTTATTTAGTAGGGCTAAATTGAAGCCCTAGTTATGTTTAGTTAATATTCAATATTGGCACCCCTGTGATCATCATGTTGTGATATTTAACTTGATTAATGCCTGCTTTCATGAATTCCTCATATGTGTGTGCCTGATCAACATGTGCATGTGGTATGGACCAGTTAGTTAAATCAATTTGGATGACCGAGTCCTGGGTATAACATAAGTAACAAAAGTCATCCACACCGGGTTCTTGGGTTAATCAACATGGGGAACCGGAAGTATACACCCATGCCCTAGGCCTCATGTGTTTGTCGATTTCCACAGAATATATGCTTTCCTAAAGAACAACTTAGTATACACCTATGCGAAATCCTTTAGGAAAGAAAAGAGTTAGAGTATACACCCATGCGGCCATGCCTAACTCGTTGCTTAGGAAAATCTATAACTTAAGGAGTATACACCCATGCCCTTAGGTTGACAAGCATTAGATAGACATAACATAATCAAAACATTGGAATATTGACATATTAGCTAAATATAATTAGTGGTGGATATCAAAGCCCTACATCTTTATCATTATCAACTCAAATTCAATCTTTTGTTTTATTTTACTTTGGGAATTTATTTTAGACAAAATTCAGCAATCCCCGTGGGAATGACCCCGTATTTGCACACTATGTTATTGTGTTGACCTCATGCACTTGCGGGTAAAACATCCAATTATTTGCCTATTAATTTAGGTAGGTAATTGTGACAACACACGCCCCCACAATTGACATTGGCCAGCCTAGCAGGGTTACTAGAAATTACCCCAGAATCACCAACTGGTAGTTGTTGGTCTTTCTTGAAGATTGTTGTTGGTTGAGTCCCTTACCTTCCTATGATAGGTTAAGTTGTGTTTTTTGGTTGTCTAGATTGTGTTTTTCCTAGTTCTTTGCAGGAATGTCATCTTTTGCTTCCTCCAGGCTTCTACCAAAGAGCAAGAGTGGATGTTGGCCCTACACCTTCTATGGCTGATTTTGAAGTTGAAGTTGCATTTGCCAAGAGATTTGTGACTGGCAGTGACTAAGCTATGTTCTTCCAAGAAGCTCAACTGCAAAAAGGGGTAAATGTTATCTTGACCTTTTTTTTTTTTTTTTTGTCCACACACATGCAATCTTATAGGTTCTGCATCACCTTTGCTTGGGTGATTGAATTATTGTGTGATTACATTGTGTTGTGTCTTTGCATGCCTCTAGCTTTTATCCTTCTTGCCTATTGCATGCTTGTTATCCCTTTGATTATGTTGATGAAATTTGGATGAACCTTTAGTTATTCACTTTCAATTTTTTGGGATCTTCATTTTGTATAGTTTTAATGCATGTGTTTTCTTCTTCGGCATTTATAGAGAATTGTGCATGTGTCTTTTGTTTTTAGATGTTTTGGGCTCTTTAACTCACATGCTCATGTATTTCGGATGTAGGGTTGACATTTCATTTTCTTGACTCACATAATTGATGCTCTACTTTGGATATGTTTTTTAGGAGAATGTAAGGTTCGTGGTTGATGATTGTGGATCTTCCATTTCTTAATATGTTGGGTTGTTTTGAGTTGCATTTATACATGCAGAGTTTTTCGATAACATGTTAATTTGATCCTTGTTTCTCCCATTACATATTCCCATAATATGTGAAATTGGTGACAATTTCCCTTTGATTGTGTGTTGAGATAATGCAATTGTTCATTCACATGTTGTGACTGTGAGCTTATGGCCTATTGATGGAATGTTCTTAAGATTTGCAAATGCCATGTTGGCTGTGCTCATTTTTTTTTTTTTTTTCATGCATCTCAACCTTGTTTGGATGACATGAATTGGGCATTTGAATAGGAGTTTCTTTGGACTCACATGCATTTTCATGTGTATAGTTTGAGCATATCATGATCTCATGTTGTGTTTTGTGCTCATACTATATGTTTTGACTTGAGCCTTCTATGTTCCTACTTTGGTCCTTTGTACTCCCTTGTTTATACCTTCCAACGATATGAGTGCTGCCACTTGAGTGCCTTCCTTTGTCTTTTATGACAAAAATGAGGAGAATGTGATTTGTAATAACACTTGTTAGGGAGAGGCTGCACATGTTACGGGGGAGTTAACATTGAGCCGTTTTGTCTTTGTGGTATCTTTTATATATCTTGTATTCTTTGACATACTACATGAGATATCTTGGCTTAATGTGCTTTATAACACAAGCATGTTTATATGTTGTTTTTTGTTGAAATCCTTTCACATGTGTCTTTTTTATTGTTGTTTATTCTCTTTCCTCTTGTCATATCATATGAGTTGTTAATTTGGATAGAATGCGTTTCATTATGAATCCCTTTGACCATTCAGACAAAAAGGTGGAGAAGTATTGTAAAGGGTGGATGGATTCACTCTTTGAGGGGGAACTTGCTTGGTGTCTTGATTTTTGTATCTCACAAACAAGGCTATGTGTGCTTTGGTCTGGAAGGTTGCACATGTTGTGTTCTTTGTGTTCTTTGTGTTTAGTTGGTTTTGTTATTGAATGGCCAAAGGGAGAGATTGTTAGGTTTTAGTTTGCCCTTATTCAATGATGGTTCCTATAATTCTTTTGTGTTTAAAACTTTGGGGAACATCACTTAGGCTTTCAAGGGTTGTTGAAGAACTTTTTTTTTCCCGTCATGAACCCCGTCAAAACGAGACATGTAACGGGACTATGTGAAGATCCTACAGTTTTCTTGTCAAGAGTGCCGTCAGGACAAGACATTTAACGGGGAGTTACTATTTCCTCGTCAAGAGTGCCGTCAAGACGGACATAAAACGGGGAGTTACTGTTCCTCGTCAGGAGTGCCATCAGGAAGATACATGTAACAAGGACTTACTGTTTTCTCGTCAGGAGTTGCCTCAAGATGGGGATGTAACAGGATAGAAGCCGAAGCTACTGTTTCCTCGTCAGGACGGGATATATAATTGTTGTCCAAATATCTACCTAAATTAATAGGAAAATAATTGTACGTTTTATCCGCAAGTGCACATGGTCAACATAGTAGTATATGATG
Source organism: Corylus americana (assembly GCA_036287905.1). Taxonomy (NCBI): domain Eukaryota; kingdom Viridiplantae; phylum Streptophyta; class Magnoliopsida; order Fagales; family Betulaceae; genus Corylus; species Corylus americana. Next base: position 14,705,573 of record CP125823.1, read on the forward strand.
CAAGTACGGGATCATTCCCATGAAGATTGCAAAATTTTGCTTAAAATAAATTCCTTAAGTAAAATAGAACAAAGATTGATTTTGATTTGATAATCATAAAAGGTAGGGCTTTGATATCCACCATTAATTATATTAAGCTAATATGTCAATATGCTAATGTTTTGATCAATTATGTCTATCTAATGTTTGTCAACCTAAGGGCATGGGTGTATACTCCTTAGGCTGTAGATTTCCCTAAGAAACGAGTTAGGCATGGGTGTTTACTCTAACTCTTTTCTTTCTTAAAGGATTTAACATGGGTGTATACTAAGTTGTTCTTCAAGAAAGCATGATTCTAGAAAAATCAACAAACACACGAAACCTAGGGCATGGGTGTATACTCCCGGTTTTCCATGTTGATTAACCTAAGAATCCGGTGTGGATTTCTTTTGTTACTTCTATTAAACCCAGGACTCGGTCATCCAAATTGATTTAACTAACTAGTCCATACCACATGCATATGTTGATCAAGCAAACACATATGAGGAATTCATGAAAACAGGAATTAATCAAGTTAAATATCACAACATGATCATCACAAAGGCGCCAATATTGAATATTAACTAAACATAACTAGGGCTTCAATCTAGCCCTACTAAATAAATTAGTTACACATGAGTTTGATGTTAAACATCTTCATAAAAATAAAATAGAAAGGAAAACAATAAACCCGAAACTTGAACTTGAAGGGCTCCAATTCTTCTCCTTAGAAATTGTGTGTCTATCTTAGAGGTTTAAGGATCTATTTATAAGCCTTAGGAATACTCTAGAAACCCTAAAAATTGTAGGGTTTGAACCCTAGTTCGCTCACAAGTTACAAAACCCTAAAAATCACACTTTCTATATCAAGGCTAGCGGCTGGCTCGCTCCTTACGCACGGGTGCGCTCGATCGCAGCCCGTGTGCGATTGATCAAAGGTATACAATCAATCCTTCATGCTGGCTCTCGATCACAGGTGCGATCGAGGCTTCCACTGGTGCGCACAAGCGCACGCCTTGCGTTCGTGTTCTTCGCCTGTAGTGCGCTCGATCGTAACTCCCCTGCGATTGATTGCACTACCAGAGCCTCCAATTTTCCCAAAATAGCTCTTTTATGCTCAAAACTTCCGAAATTGCTTCCTTTCCTTCCAACGACCTACAAAAACAAATAAAGTACATAAAAGAACTAAAATGGCATAAATTAATCAAAACTAAAGGATTAACAAATGTAAGTTGATGGCTAAAATATGAATATTTTAGCACTTAACACATCCCCAAACTTACATATTGCTAATCCCTTAGCAATACAAAACTAAAAACTAAATGGAAAACAGGAAACAAAAAGATAAATCCATCTTTCGTGGGATGTACGATTGCATTTAGCATATGCAACAAGCCTTTTAATCCTCTAGGAATTCCCTAGAGGACAAGTGAAGTCTCTTGTGGGTTTTCCAGGAATATTACCCACAAACACCATGCACAGTTCATGTTATCCCAAAAATTAAAGCATCACTTCAAAATCATGATTTTCATTCATTAGCAAGCTTAAAAAGATAAACTCCATCTTCACAATCAATTGGAATCTCAAAGTTGTAATTACTTACTAAAGACATGTTAAAACATCACAAGTTTGAAACAGTGTAAAGTGAACTAGCACATAAATATGAAGCTTCCAGTTACTTCCAATGTGCAATGTCTCAATGTCTCAAAGTTAACTAAAATCCCTATTAGAATGATAGCTATGGCATATATTTCTTCTTTTTTCGTATATATATATATATATATATATATATGCCAAAGTATCTATCTAATATGTTTTCTAGTTTCACCCAAGACATAAAAACACACACATCAGACTTTCATGTCATACCCCACAAAATATGTGCTAATGTGCTTGTGTGATGTTGTTCACAATTACCTACCTAAATTAATAGGCAAATAACTGGATGTTTTACCCGCAAGTGCACAAGGTCAACATTGTAGTATCGTGTGCAAATCCAAGGTCATTCCCACGAAGATTGCTGAATCTTGTCTAAAATTAATTCCCAAAGTAAAATAAAACAAGAGATTGGATTTAAATTGATAATGATAAAAAGGTAGGGCTTTGATATCCACCATTAATTATATTAAGCTAATATGTCAATATGCCAATGTTTTGATCAAGTTATGTCTATCTAATGTTTGTCAACCTAAGGGCATGGGTGTATACACCTTAAGCTATAGATTTCCCTAAGCAACGAGTTAGGCATGAGTGTATACTGTAACTCTTTTCTTCCCTAATGGATTTAGCATGGTGTATACTAAGTTGTTCTCTAGGAAAGCATATATTCTGTGGAAATTGACAAATACATGAGGCTTAGGGCATGGGTGTATACTCCCGGTTCCCCATGTTGATTAACCCAAGAACCCGGTGTGGATTACTTTTGTTACTTATGTTAAACCCAAGATTCGGTCATCCAAATTGATTTAACTAACTAGTCCATACCACATGCACATGTTGATCAGGCACACACATATGAGGAATTCATGAAACTTGGTATTAATCAAGTTAGATATCATAACAAGATCATCACAAAGGCGCCAATATTGAATATTAACAAAACATAACTAGGGCTTCAATCTAGCCCTACTAATTAAATTAGTTACACATAAAGTTGATGTTAAACATCTTCATAAAATAAAAGAAAAGAAAGGAAAAGAATAAACCCGAAACTTTATCTTGAAGAGCTCCAATTCTTCTCCTTACAAAGCATACCTATTCTAAAGGCTTAAGGGTCTATTTATAGGCTTTAGAAGTCCTTGACAAACTAGTAAACCTAGGAATTTCGTAGGGTTTCAAAACCTATTACAATTGGGAATTGGAAAACCCTAATATGGGAAGAATGACAATCTAGCCGCCACTTGATATGTCCTGTACGCACGGGTGCAATCGATCGCAACCCGTGTGCGCTCGATCGCAGGTCTGCGATCGAGCCTCTTCTATTGTGCGCTCGATCGCAGGGGAACCTGTGATCGATCGCAGTGTCAGGGGCTCCCATTTTTCCATCTTCTCTCTTTGAGCCCAAATCTTCCAGATTTACTTCATTTTCTTTCAAAGGCCTAAAAAAGTATGGAAAACACAAAAAGGAATTAAAATGACCTAATTAACTAAAACCAAATGATTAAAACATGTAAGTTAAGGGCTGAAAATATGAATATTTTAGCACTTAACTTGTGATCAGATCAAACATGTGAATTCTCAACTGTCCTAAGCAAGTAACCAAACTTAACAAATTCTATCATTAGATCATGTGTTCAAAATTTTAAGCTCACCAATGAAATCATACCACAACTCTTTCAGATCAACCAAAATTTTAAGGCAAACATGAACATGCAAACATTTTATTTTATTTTTTTAACAACACAACAAACAAAGCAAACAACATGAAACTGGGACAAAGTGTGTGTAAAGTGTTCCCATACCCCCAAGCTTAAATGACATATTGTCCCCAATGTATCGAAAACAAGGAAAGAATTTTCCCAGGATATGGAAAAAATGGTCTGGAAAGCATGGCTCATAACACACCCCCAAACTTGAATCGAAGCACATTTGTCCCTGCAAAATAAGAAAACACGAAAACAAGTAAATGAAACAAAACAAAACGAAAGATAAACAAGAAGATTAAGTGAAACACACTAAAACAAAATAACAAGATAAACTATGGGGTGCCTCCCATGAGCTTTAAGTTTAATGTCTTCAGCTAGATGGTGATCCCCTCTTAGTGCAGTCCAGAAAAAGATGCTCCTGATGGTGGTGGCAAACGGTTAAGAATGGACCGCATCAGTTCTTCTAGGGCAGCTAGTCTTTGGTCCATCAAAACTTTATCCTCCCGAGCCTCTCGTCTTTGATCAGCTAACTCTCGCCGAAGCCCTGCCACTTCTTCACTGATGGAGCGATATTGTGCGACACGTAGAGTGACAGTGGCCTCCTTTTCTGCTGCTACCCACTCAGCTGCAGGTTCATCTTTTGCCATCGGCACAGCCTCAAACTCTTCCGCTTCAGCTACTGGTGCTTAAGGTACCCTAGGCATATGCAAGCAGCTTTGATTCCATTGCCGAATGCCAAACTTTGGGGTTGTGGTGATGGGCTCATCTGCTGAGGTGCCCTTGATGCCCTTTTTCGGGAGAATGTAAGTGATTAAGTAAGGAAAAGGCAACCCCCATGAGTGGGTGGACTCAGCTCCCCTCAGCTCCTCCAACATGCACTCCATTCCAAAACTTGTGAATTTGGTTGCAAATAATTTTAGGAATGGAACATCAGGCACCTTTATGGAAGGCGTAGAGTGTTTGTAAGAATTGGTCTCGCCATTGAGTCTTGTGCCCCAAGGGGAAGGCATTGCGGGGCAAAATAGAGTCCACAAGCCAAAGCTGTGGAGGTAGCTTGGACCAACTACCGGCATTATGGTGTGTGTCAGCATATTGCCCTTGACACATGTCTTCAATGATTTTCGCCACATAGTATCTGGGAGGTTGTGCTTCTAGCTGCGCTTCTTCTAGAGGGTGCTCATCATTGCACTGGAGAGCAGCGGCAATGTTAGCCTTAGTTACTTCAATAACTCGATCATGAACTGTGGAAGATAGAGCAGCCGGCCTGTTGCAATCATGAGACAGGTGTGCATAGAACTCGGTCACCAATTTTTTGTAGGCAGTGGAGGTGACCGGCTTGAATAGCTTCTTTAGCCCCCGGTGCTTGAATTCTGCAACTGCCCATCAAGTAGCTTCAAGGTTTTGGAAATCCTCTCGAATGGCAAAAGTAGTTTCAAACAGTAGCTCCTCAAAAGTGGGTGGGGGAAATGACTTGGGCATCAGAGCCCCGAGAGGATGAAGCTCGAGTTTTCGGCATGATGAGCTTGGTTCAGGAATTTTGTCGAACACTTGGTGTGCAGTGGTACGACCAAGGTTTCAAAATCACAGCAACAACCCACACCCCCTACAAAATAAGGAAAATCTAACCACAAAAGCAATTGTGGGTGGAGAAACACACATAATTTTTTTTTTTTTTTAAAAAAAAGATTCAAAAAAATTAAGATGGCTTGTAAGCGGAGTTGTGGTGGAAATAGGTGAAGGGTGGAATGGGTGAGGGTGTTGTGAGGTGGAGGTTGGTGGCCGGAGAGGAGAACCTTGTTGTGGAGGTGCGGTGGTGGTGGTTGAAAACCGGTGGAGGTGCAATGAGAGGGGTGGTGCTCCGGTTTAGTGAAGTGATAGCGCGATGGACTTGTACGGCACAGGGAAGAAGTGATGGGGGAATGAGGGAAAGTGACCTAAAATAGGTCACGTGGCATTCTGCCCGAGAGTGCTCCATCGCACTCGTGCAGTGGTGTTCGTGTGTGGGTGAGATGCGCTTGAACGCACGCAAGGTGCGCTCAATCGCACTGATAGAATGTAAAACAGCCAAAAGTTGGGCACTACACTCAATCACACGCAGGTTGCGGTCGATCGCAGTAACAGAATGTAAAAGTTTTTTTTTTTTTTTTGAATAAAAATGCAAAATGAACAGCAACTTACTGAAAAAACAAAAAAAAAAACAAAAACAAAAACAAAAACAAAAAACAAACACAAACACAAATATAAGAACACTCAAAGCACTACAGAAAATTAGGAAGAATTTTGAACATAATGAAAAAGAAAAAACTAAGGGATAGAGAATTGTACCGCCTTTAGTGTACTCAGTGCCACTGTTCTGAGTAGATTCGCTCAAGCTCCTGGACTGCTCAAACGCTTCTACTAGTAGCTGCAATGCTACTAGTGTGGGGAGATGCACTTGAGCTCCACGGACTGTGGATCAAGTGCTCTTGGTGGTGCTGCAGATGGGATAGACTTGAAAGACTGATTTTTCTATGAGCCATAAACCTTCACAGCTCCATAAGGGGAAACTTGAGTGACAACACAAGGACCGAACCATCTGTGCTTACACTTACCAGGGACAGGACTTAATTTGGAAGTATAGGTCAACACTTTCTGTCTCACGGAAGACTCCTTCTTGACATGCTTTGTATCATGATAAGCCTTGGGTCTTTTCTTGTGGAGCTTGATACCCCCATTTGCTTCACATCTCAATTCTTCCAGTTCATGCAGTTACAGCTTCAGCTTAGCATTTGGATATGGTGGAAAGGTTTCAAGGGAGTGCTCTGCTTCAATGATGTTCTCAGTAACATCTTCATAATTTATCTTAATGTTTTGCCTTGTGAAATTGTGAGTGAGGGGGGTCTTTAATGGATCATTATGTTGGTCCTGCAAAACTGTCTCACTAACACCTTGGATCATACAAACATTAAAACATTCTAATTCATCTTGAGGTACTTTCAATGCATCAAATATTTTGAACTCCATTGTCCCACCATTCACCTTCATACTCACAATATCCTTTTTCACACCTATTGTAGTATCAGCAGTTCTTGTAAAGGGTCTTCTTCCTAAGATAATAGGTAAAGGTGATGGGATAGGAGATTTTTCCACATCCAATACAATAAAATCAGCAGGTAAAATAAATTTACCTACCTTTACCAAAACATCCTCAAGTATACCTCTTGGTCTTTTGATGCTTTTGTCTGCCAATTGCAAGGTAATATAGGTTGGTTGAAGCTCCCCCAAACCCAGTGTCTCATATACAGTGTATGACAACAAATTAACTGATGTTCCTAGATCCAGTAGTGCCCTTTCAAAAGAATGGTCTCCTATCCTGCAAGGAATGGTAAAACTACCTGGATCTGTTAGCTTTGGTGGTAATTTTTTTAACAAAATTGCACTTACCTCCTCTATTAAGGCCACTATCTCATGCTCCTGAGACTTCCTTTTATTAGTGCAACAATCATTTAAAAATTTAGCATATAAGGGAGTCTGCTTAATTGCATCTAATAAAGGAATATTAATCTCTACTTTCCTCAAGGTCTCAAAAATATCAATGAGTTGTTTTTCTTTCTTTGGCTTTCTTTGAGGGAAGGGTGGTGCATTCATCTTCTCCATTTTACTTACCTTGGATGTTGAGGCTTCATCTGAAGATGCTTGAGCTGTCTCTTCAGTTCCTATGACCTTGCCATTTCTGAGAATTGTGACTGCTTTCAGCTACTGGTGACCCCCTAGATTGGGTATTGTTTGGGATGGAAATTCACCCTGCTTTCTTTCACTCAGCTCCTTAGCCATTTGCCCCATTTGTACTTCCAATCTTTGGATACCTTGCTCGATGGCATTGATTTTTTGTTGCGCAATCACAAATTGTTGTACAATACTCTCCAAGTCATTCTTCTTTGACTCCTGACCTGGTTGGACTACTTGTTGGGAACTCCTCTGCTGCCCTTGAGGGTTTAGAGCATTCCGATTGTTACTCCATGAGAAATTGGGGTGGTTGCACCACCCTGGATTTAGGTGTTGGAGTATGGATTGTTCTTGGGAGGATAATTGTTTTGTCCCACATAGTTCGCCTCTTCTTGATCTGCAAAAGGGGACAAAGGTCACACCTCAATGGTGTGATCAAAATGAGAACATATGGCACATACCTGGAATTGTGTATCTTGTTGAATAGGCGAGATGTTCTGAGCAGTCATGGCTTTGACGATCATATCCAGCTTTCTTTCCACAACAGCCATATGATTTGGAGATCTACCATTTAGGTTTACTTCATACATGCCCTTACTTTTTACACCTTGCCTTCCTCTGGAGCAGAATTGTTGGAAGTGCTCACTTAGTGTTTCGAAGAGCTCCATGGCTTCCTCATTGCTCTTTTCCATAAGTGCACCTCCACAAGCTGAATCAGCCATACCTTTGTTAGTGTCATCTAACCCTTCATAAAAAAGTTATACCTGATCATCTTGAGGGATGTTGTGATGTGGGCACTTTAGAAGCAATGCATTGAAGTGGTCCCATGCCTCAAAGAAGAGATCTCCATCTCTCTGTTGGAACATTTGAAGTTTCCTTTTAAGCTACCTTGTCTTTTGAGTTGGGAAAAACTTCTTTAAGAACTTAGTGGCTAATTCTTTCCAAGTATGGATGGAATCTGCAGGCAAAGAATTATACCACAGTTTAGCATTATCTTTCAAAGAAAAAGGAAAGAGGACTAACCTGAGCCTCTCTGGAGTTAGGACCTGTATGTGTTGAAGCTTGCATAGATCAAAGAACTCCTTAAGATGCAAGTTAGGATCCTCACTAGCTGTGCCCCTGAAGTGAGTCAATGCATTGAGTATCTGAGGGGAAATATAATAATTGCCTTCCACCTCCGGTTGATATGCTATGCATGATGGCTGATTGAGGTTTGTCAGGATGAAAGCCCTTTTCATTGGTCTTCGCACCGGTGATGGATTCGCCTCTAGTGTTCTTGGCACTATTGGTGGGTTCTTTTGCAAATCTTCCATTATTTCCTCAACTTCTTCCTCTTTTTCTTTGTCCTTAGGCCTTTGTCGAATTGTCCTCTCAATTTCGGGATCAACTAGAAGGATGGTTGAATCTTGAGATCGACGACCTTGCATAAGTTGAATTGCCTCCACAGTCAAAGCAGCTTTAGGGCTGCTTGTCCGGATGCTCCCTAGAACTGCGCCCGATCGCACTGTGCTCGATCGCACCAGGCCGCCGCTCGATCGCAATAATAGAATGCTGGTTCCGCAAAACTGAAACAAAACAGAGAACAGAAAAAAATAAGAAATACGTAAAATATTTTTGATATTTGATAAAAACAAAATTAAAAATTAAAAAGTAAAATAACAAAACTAAAGGAAAATAATTCTAAACAAAATTTGCGACAATCCCCGGCAACGGCGCCAAAAATTTGTTGTGCAAATAGTTACCTAAATTAATAGGCAAATAATTATACGTTTTAACCGCAAGTGCACAAGGTAAACATAGTAGTATATGATGCAAGTACGAGATCATTCCCACGAGGATTGTTAAATTTTGCTGAAAATAAATTCCTTAAGTAAAACAAAATAAAGACTGATTTTGATTTGATAATAATAAAAAGTAGGGCTTTGATATCCACCACTAATCATGCTTACATAATATATCAATATGCTAATACTTTGATCATGTTATGAATACTTAATGTTTGTCAACCTAAGGGCATGGGTGTATACTCCTTAGGCTATAGATTTTCCTAAGCAACGAGTTAGGCATGGGTGTATACTCTAACTCTTTTCTTTCTTAAAAGATTTAGCATGGGTGTATACTAAGTTGTTTTTTAAGAAAGCATGATTCTATGAAAATCGACAAACACACAGAACCTAGGGCATGGGTGTATATTCCCGGTTTTTCATGTTGATTAACCCAAGAACCCGGTGTGAATTTCTTTTGTTACTTTTATTAAACCTAGGACTCGATCATCCAAATTGATTTAACTAACTAGTCCATACCACATGCATATGTTGATCAGGCAAACACATATGAGAATTCATGAAAACAGGAATTAATCAAGTTAAATATCACAACACGATCATCACAAAAGCGCTAATATTGAATATTAACTAAACATAACTAGGGCTTCAATCTAGCCCTACTAAATAAATTAGTTACACATGAGTTTAATGTTAAATATCTTCATAAAAATAAAATAGAAAAGAAAAGAATAAACCTGAAACTTGAACTTGAAGAGCTCCAATTTTTCTCTTTGGAAATTGTGTCTATCTTAAAGGTTTAAGGGTCTATTTATAAGCCTTAGGAATACTCTAGAAACCCTAAAAATCATAGGGTTGGAACCCTAGTTCGCACAAAGTTATAAAACCCTAAAAATCACACTTTCCATATCAAGGCTAGCGGCTGGCTTGCTCCTCACGCACGGATGCGCTCAATCGCAGCCCGTGTGCGATCGATCGTAGGTACACTACAAAAAAAAACATAATATTTTTTGACGTGGCAAACAGGAACTCATGTTTGCCACGTCAAAACATTTTGACGTGTCTAAGTAGACACGTTAAAAAAAATATTGTTGACGTGCTGCATATTAACACGTCAAAAGTTTTTGACGTGTTAATTTGACACGTCAAAAACTTTTGACGTGTTAATTTGACACGTCAAAAGTTTTTGACGTGTTAATTTGACACGTCAAAAGTTTTTGACGTGTCAAATTAACATGTCAAAAGTTTTTGACGTGTCTAACCAACACGTCAAAAAAAATTAACATTTGTAAATATATGCATAATCATTCTATATATTGAATACCAATTAATATAATTATCACATGCATGCATATAATTCAACCATTTCATTACTATTAATTTGAACATGATATTATCATGCATAAATCAGTCTAGTAATATTAATATGATAGCCATATTAATTTTTTAAAAATATATAAAACATACAGAATACATTTATTTTATAAGACCCGCAAACCTCACATGAACTCGGCCAACACAAAATATGTGGTCGGTGAGTGGATACATCTCATTATCTATACATCTAGAATGTTAATTTATTTATTCTCTAATTAATTGTAATTGTAATTGTGTTGTATGGATAATGTGTTATAGAAGAGGAAAAAATTATATAATAGAATAAATATAATTTTAATAGAAATTATATGATAGAGTAAATATAATTTTAATAGAAATATAATTTAATATATAATTTTAATAAAATTAAAATAAATATAATTTATAATATTTTAAATTATATAATATAATTAAATATAATTTTATATGTTTTTGACGTGCCATGTGTGGCACGTCAAAAGCTTTTGACGTGCCAAAAGTTTTTGGCGTGTTGTAGTTAAAACGTCAAAACATTTTGACGTGTCTAACCAACACGTCAAAAAAAGAAAATTAACATTTGATTGTAATTAGGAAATAATTCATATAAAAAATATGTATTAAAAAACAATTAATTTTAATTGGCATAAAAAAATTAATTTTGATTGGATAGGAAAATTATATTTTATATTACTTGGTATATATGTATACGTATATATATCACATGCATGCCAATTAATATCACAAAATATATATATATGTGTGTGTGTGTGTGCGCGCGCGCGCGCGTGTGCGAGGATCTGGAAGGCATGATAAAGTTGTTCATTATGCCGTTTAACCAGTGCTGTAAGTTCCTCACTCTTTTCTAGTATTAGTGCTTTCGTATATGGAAAATAACCCAGAGGTGCCAAGCTTATAATTAGGTATTATATATATATATATTTTCTGACGTGCTAGTTTTGGCACGTCAGAAATTTCTGAAGTGTCAAAACCAGCACGTTAGAAATTATGGCTGTTTCATTTTTTTTTAATTTTTTTTTATTAATAAATCTACAAAGTTTTTGACGTGCTGGTTTTGGCACGTCAAAAATTTCTGACGTGCTAAAACCAGCACGTCAGAAATTATTTCTGTTCCGTTTTTTTTTTAAAAAAAAATTGGTTTATTTATGACGTACTAAAACTAGCACGTCAGAAATTTCTCACGCGCTAAAACAGGGCCGGCTCAGGCCCTAGGCGAGTTAGGCCCTCGCCTAGGGCCCCCAATTTAATAAGGCCCAAAAAAAAATTTTTGAGTTAAAAAAAAAAATTTTTAAAAAAAAAAAAAAAAAAAAAAATTATTTTGGACCCAAAAAAAAAATTGAAGGCCCAAATTTTTTTTAATAGGGCCTAAAATTTTTTTTATCAAAATTTAAGGCCTCAATTTAATAAGACCTCAATTAATAAGTCTATTATAAATTTTAAAAATAATTCAAAAAATAAATTAAAAAAAAAGACAAAACATTAAAGCCTTTGACATCATTAAGGCCAATTCCCTAGAGCTGACGCTACAGTACCCTGACACCCTGACGCTATAGTACCCTGATGCTACAGTACCCTATACATGCCTACCTCATTCATTCATCATCATGGCCATTGGCCTCTCTCTAGAAATTTTTGTTTTTGATGAAAATATAAACGTTAGAAGAAATAAAATATTATTATTTATTTATTATTTATTATTTAGCCATATAGGAAAAGCCAAAAGCCAAAAATATAAACTGCTGTCACCATGGGCATTTTAAATATCAGTCTCTATATTTGCCACTTTTACCTCTCCTCTTTGCTTGCTCTTTTCTGAGTTGTTCTTCTCTACCTATCTCATCATTCTCTCTTCCTCTCCGACTCCGAGTGACTAAGTCTCTTGTCCTATCTTCAAGAACTGCTTCATAATTCCTTTGCCAAATCAGGTTTTATTGTTCTATTTTTGTCATTTATTTTATTATAGTCATAATTTATTTTTGATAAATCGTGTTTGTTTAATTTGTTAGTATTCTTAATTAAACATGTCTACTAGAAAATATGCATCTGGATATGAAAAACTTAAAAAAAAAAAAAAATAGATAAATTGATTGAATCTCAAAGAGGAGCTCTAAATAAATTTGTTATTAACAATAAACAAAATATTGAGGATAATTTAGGTGAAAAACTCATAAATGAACAAGAAACTCTTCAAAAAGAATTAGAAGATAATGAAAATGTTATTGATGTATCTAAATCTATTGCTACAAATATTTATGACCCTGATCAATGGAAAAATATTGATGCAAAATTAAGGGATTTGTTAGTAGAAAATGGTCCAATAAGATACAATACTATAGATTTTCCTAAAGATGAGAACTCTAGGCATTTTTCTAATACATATTATATACGAAAATTATCAAATGGGGAGCAACATAATAGAAAATGGCTAGTCTATTCAAAAGATGTAGATAGAGTATTTTTTTTTTGTTACAAGTTGTTTAATTCAAAACCTAATAGAATGCAACTAGCTAATGAAGGGACTAATGACTGGAAAAATCTTAGTGCTAAACTAAAAAGTCATGAAACAACCAATGAACATATTACTAACATGAATGATTGGATTGATTTAGAAATGAGATTGTTAAAAAATCAAACAATTGATAAAAATGTCCAAGAACAAATTAATAAAGAGAAAGATCATTGGAAAAAAGTATTATTGAGAATTATTGCTGTAGTAAAGAATCTTGGTAAGAATAATTTGGCATTTAGAGGACAAAATGAAAAAATTTACCAAGAAAATAATGGAAATTTTTTAAGTTTAATTGAAATGATTGCAGAATTTGACCCAGTAATGCAAGAGCATATTCGTCGTATTAAAGATGGGGAAATTCATAATCATTATCTTGGACATAATATACAAAATGAATTGATACATTTGTTAGCAACAAAAGTAAAAGGGAGTATTATTGAAAAAGTTAGAGAAGCAAAATATTTTTCAATTATACTTGATTGTACCCTAGATGCAAGTCATCAAGAACAAATGTCTCTAATTCTAAGATGTGTTAATATTTCAGAAAATCCAATAAAAGTAGAAGAACATTTTGTAGAATTTATAACAGTAGATGAAACTACTGAAGAAGGTCTTTTTATTGAAATGATTGGGTTAATCAAAAAACTTGAACTTAACATTAGTGATATACGAGGACAAGGCTATAATAATGGATCTAATATGAAGGGAAAAGAACGAGGGGTGCAAAAAAGACTACTAGATATAAATCCTAAAGCATTTTACACTCCTTGTGGTTGTCATAGTCTTAATCTTGTACTATGTGATATTGCTAATTCATGCCCTAAAGCTATATCTTTTTTTGGAATTGTACGACGTATATATACTTTGTTTTCGTCATCTACAAAACGATGGAAAATATTACTAGATAATGTGCCAAGTTTAACTCTTAAGCCATTATCACAAACACGTTGGGAAAGTCGGATTGAAAGTATAAAAGCAATAAAATTTCAAACTCCACAAATAAGAGAGGCTTTGCTACAATTAGCAAAAACAAGTGAAGATCCTAAAACAAAAAGTGAAACTAATTGTTTAGCAACCTATGAGATTGAAAGTTTTGAATTCTTATTATGTATGACTATTTGGTATGATATTTTATTTGCTGTTAATACTGTTAGTAAAAATTTACAATCGAAAGACATGCATATTGATGTTGCTATAGATCAATTAGAATGTCTTATTTCCTATTTTAAAACTTATAGAGAAACTAGATTTGCATCGGCTATGATTTCATCTAAAGAGATTGCAACCATAATAGAAATAGAACATGTTTTTCGTGAAAAACGTGTAATTCGTAGAAAGAAACAGTTTGATGAGAATGCTAATGACGAGACAACACAAACTGCTGAAGAATCTTTTAGAATTGATTACTTCTTATATATAGTAGATCAAGCTATTTCTTCAATTCAAAGTAGGTTTGAACAATTTCAAATATATGAAAATATTTTTGGTTTTTTATTTAATTTTAAGAAATTAAAATCACTAGATGATGATAGTTTGCAAAATAAATGTCTTAATCTAGAATCTTTCCTAAAACATGATCTTGCTGGTTTAGATTTATTTTCAGAACTAAAAGTTTTAAAAGAAATTTTACAAATAGAAGAAAGTGCTCCAATTGACATATTAAATTATATAAAAAGACTTGATTCTTTTCCAAATGCGTGTATTGCTTATAGAATTTTATTGACAATACCTGTTACAGTTGCTTCTGCAGAAAGAAGTTTTTCAAAATTAAAATTGATAAAATCCTACCTAAGATCAACAATGTCACAAGAGAGATTAAATGGCTTAGCCATATTATCAATTGAAAAAAAGATATTAGAAAATCTTGAATATAAAAATTTAATCAGAAATTTTGCATCTCAAAAAGCGAGTAGAAGAATTTATATATATATATATGTGTGTGTGTGTGTGTGTGTGTGTGTCTGTGTCTGTGTGTGTGTGTGTGTGTGTGTTACTTTAAAAAAAAAAAAAAAAAAAAAAATTTACTTAAAAAAAAAAAAAAAAATTTAGGCCCAATTTCAAAGTTTTGCCTAAGGCCCCAAAATATGTTGAGCTGGCCCTGCGCTAAAACCAGCACGTCAGAAATTATTTTTGTTCAAAAAAATTTTTATTCTCGATGTAGTAATATAGGAAAAAAAAAAAAAAAAAAACTTTTTCTGAGGTGCTAAAACTAGCACGTCAAAAATTTCTGACGTGTTAATTTTTGGCACGTCAAAAAAAAAAATGAGCGGGATTTTTAACTTTTTCCCTATCTTCTTTCCCTCTTCTTTTCGCTTTATAATTTTTTTATATATTCACCTTTTTGGTCCTTTTTCTTTCAATTCCAGACTCCTCTCTTTCTCTCCTCTCTCAATCTCCCTAGCCTCTTCTCTCTGCAGCCGACCAGCTCCCTCTAGAGGGAAGAAGAAAAAGGAGAAAAAGAAGAGGAAGAAAAAGAAAAAGAAAAGGAGAAGAGAAGCAGATCTGCAAAAAAAAAAAAAAAAAAAAAAAAAAGTAGAAGAGAAGAAGAAGAATAGAAGATAAGAAGATTTTTTGGGTTTTTGAAGATTTATTGAGCTTCACGTTTGGGTTTTTGATTTTTCAGGTTGATTTTTTGATTTGGTTTTTTATTTTTTGAAGATTTTTTGGGTTTGGGTTTTTGAAAATGGAGGAAAGAAGAGAGAGTGAGAAAATGGAGAAAATAAGAGAGGGAGAGAGCTGGGGGGAAGTAACAAAAATGGAGAAAAGAAGTGAAAATGAAGAAAAGAAGAGAGGGAGAGAGCTGGGAGGGAGTAACGAAAATGGAGAAAAGAAGAGAGGGGGTGAAAATAATTAATATATATATATATATTTTTAATTGAAAAATAATTTAAATTAATAAATTTTTTAATTGAAAAAAAAAGTTGGCCAAAATTTTTTGACGTGGCAAAACAGACACGTCAAAAATGTTTTTGATGTGGCAACACTGCCACGTCAAAAAAGTTTTTGACATGGCAACACTGCCACGACAAAAAAGTTTGACGTGGCAACACTGCAACGTCAAAAAATTCTGACGTGGCGGCACTGCCACGTCAAAAATATTTTTTTTGACGTGTTGCTCCCAACACGTCAAAAGTTTTTGACGTAGCACTATAGACACGTCAAAAATCTGGGATTTTTGACACCCACCCTTTTAACCGTTGATAAACGTCAAAAACCACACGTCAAAAACTATCAGTCAAAAATTCACCCGATTTTTGTAGTGGTATGCGATCGATCCTTCGTGCTGGCGCTCGATCGCAGGTGCGATCGAGGCTTCCTTTGGTGCGCACGAGCGCACGCCTTGCGCTCATGGTATTCACTTGTAGTGCGCTTGATCACAGCTCCCCTACAATCGATCGCACTACCAGAGCTTCCAATTTTCCCAAAATAGCTCTTTTATGCTTAAAACTTCCGAAATTGCTTCCTTTTCTTCCAACAACCTACAAAAACAAAGAAAGCACATAAAAGAACTAAAATGGCATAAATTAATCAAAACTAAAGGATTAACAAATGTAAGTTGAAGGCTAAAATATGAATATTTTAGCACTTAGGGACCAATGTTGTGCTCCCTATGTTCTCGTCATATGGTGCGTTAGGACGGGACATGTGATGAAGAGGTGACATTTGTTCTTCCCATCTTACCGGAACTGCTTTCTCGTTAGGACATAGAATTCTCAGATCTATGATTTTTTTCATCCCATCTTAATGAGAAATGTATCATGTTATGACATGAAGAGTAAAATGTTCTACTACAAATGGTTTTCGATGTCATTGTTTACTGTAGAATTTTGGAAAATATTTTCTCTATGCAAGTCTTAATAGTTCTCTACGAGCGCTGTGTCTCAGGAGTTGTTTGCTCAAGAGAGGACGTGATAAAGCTTCGAGTTGGCCTTTGCTCTTGTTTGGCGTGTTGCCTGTTAGTTCAACTGCACAAAAATTGTTACCTTGGTTACTTGAAGAAAGAATCTACCGAAGGGTCAGTGATGAAATGCACTCAGTGAAGATGGTCAGGATGGAGACAAGTTGGGAAGCTTGTTGTTCTTACTAGGTCTAGAGGTCCTCAAGGTTGTGAGTATCGTCTAGTCTGTAACTCTGAATCTTCATATAGTAATTTCCCAAGTTTGGCTGCCCGGAGTGTTTCTACCTTTGATGTGTTCAAAGGGTTTTCCACTTCGTAAACAAACTGTGTTGTCTTTGTGATGTTGTTTTAATTCCGATGTACATGTTTTATTTTTGCTATATGGCTTAGTTCCATGCTTTGTTTGTTTGGAGATTATAGGTAAAACTTGATCTTAGTAATCTTTCACATATTATTTTCAAGAAAAGAAAGAAAGAAACTGGCCCCACCAGTCCCTTATTTCTCTTACTTAATTTTAGAAAATAATATCCACTTTGGACCAAGAGAACACCAGGTATATATATATATTACAAATCCAAAACAACAAAAACATATATGAACAACTACTCTTCGTAATGTTTATATTTGTATTTTTGGATTAACCTATCAAGAGACGTTTATATTTTTGTTGTTATTATTAAGCTAAAATGTTGAATCATATATGGATTTCATTTAAGGCTCTCTTAAGCCTAGGGCTTAAGCTACCCCTACTTCTAGCTGCCAAAGAGAGAAGTGAGATATGAGACGCCATGGGGAGAGGGAGCCAAAGCTTCCTCTTGCTCCCCCTCCCTTCTTTCTTCCTTCCCCTCCCCTTCTCACCTCTTTCGAGGTCTTTCTATCCGCCTCTTTAGAGGTCATACTTTGCTTCATCAAAAGCATGTTATCCACTTCTTTTGAGGCCCTATCCCACAGATCAAACCCCTCACCACAGTCAACACCAATTTTCCACCATCTCTGTTGTGTCTCTCGCCAGATCTGTCAGGGTTCTCAGCTCGAAATCTTTCAAAGATAGATCTATTATCCTACGCTAGAGCCAACATGACACGTGCCTCCCCACCGGCTACCTACCACCCTATCGTCCGCCGATGTTTTCTGTTCTGTGGGTTTTGTTTCTGTATTATTTTCTCATGTATTTTTCTATTTCTTTGTGTTTCATTTTTGGGTTTGTTTGTCTTCTCTCTAGATTTGATTTCATTAGCAATCTATGGGGTGAAGGTTTAGTCGTTTTCTAAGATTTTTTTTATATGAATCCTTAAGAGTAACGGTATTGGGTTTCCGGTTTGTCATTTGTTCTCTTCTAGTTCTTTTATGGGAGTAAATCATTGATCGATGCAGATGAGTTTTTAGGCATATAGAAGAATTGTCACTATGGTAAAGGCAGTAAAGGGAATTGCGTTTGGAAATCCAGTTATAGCGTAAATGAAAAAGCCCAAAAATCAATGACTAAATAACGGTTAGAAACATGATTCGCTGGAATTTGCTACAGATTTGAAACTAATGGGAATAATGATATTCAAAGATATTGTCTTGTAATAGCCCAAAAGGATATTGTGTATGTCATAGATAGTGTTTGGGTTGTGGAGATTCCAAATTGTGTCTTTGGCATTATACTAAGGGATCATTTTGCCTCATTTGATTGTTATATCAATGAAAAAATATCGTTCCAAAAAAAAAAAAAAAAAAAAAAAAAAAAAAAGAAAAGAAAAGCTCTAAGACTTAAAAACAAAACTAAAACATGCCCAAAACACTATAAACAAGCCTAAAACATTTTCAAAATTGTTTAAAATATGCCTGAATAAAGACCTAATGAAGGTCCAAAAGATTAAAATAGGCCAAAAGGCCCATTACCTCATATGCAAGTAATGGTAAATAACCACATTCAATAACTTTAATAACCACACAGATAGCAATTAGTAATCGCATGATGTGCATGCCAATATGGTTATTGGCACCACATCCACATGTACAACCCCACACATGGGGATTTTTTTTTTTTTGTTATACCTTCATTCATATGTGCGATTGTCATTTTGATAAAGAAATGTGGGTGTTTCTGTCATTAAACCACCACACTCAACAAATAAAAATTAAAATAAAATAAAAAACAAGAAGAAGAAGAAACTGCAGGGTCACAAGCTGGGTATTTTTTAAGAGTAATTTTATTTACTAAATTTTTGTACGATTGCCATAAAATTAGATGGCATGGGATAAAAATCGACTCTTAAATAAGCGCTTAAGTTTTTCTTTTTTTAAGACATACTATTTTAAGGACTAATATTTATTATCGCATCATCCAATTATAGAATAATTATACAAAAATATATTAAACTTTGCAGTCACATACTAGGGTTGTAAATAAACGAGTCCGTTCGACAACCTTTTTGATACTCGCTTAGTTTAGCTCGACCTGAACTCAAGCTCGATACATTAGTAATTAAGTATGTATATTAGTAATTAAGTAATATATGTTATATAAGTTACTTAATATTTATGGATAAATGCAAAATTGGTCCTTATAGTTGGCCTAAATTACAAATCTCTCCATGTGGCATAACAAATAATTTATAGAACCCTGTATTTAGCCTAAATTACAAATCACTCCCTGTGTATAAAAAATAATTTATAAGTTCTCAAGGCATGCCAAAATAACAGTTTACTCCCTAAAATCAATTTTCGTTAAATAACTTAACAAAATCTGTTACTTTGTCACGTCACACTGCTACAGTAAATTAACATAATCTCTTCTATCCCCAAAATTTTACTCCGTACATAACCCTCCATCATTTTCACATTTCTCACCACGATTTGAGAGCATTTTACGAGAATTTGACAGTCGCATGTTGTGAAGTGGTTGAGGAAGATGAAGATGAGGGAAGGGTTATGCACAAAGTAAAATTTTGGGAAAATAAGATATTAGGATAATTTACTGTAGCAGTATTATGTGCAGTGAGGGTTGATGTGTAATCTTAGCGGACAAAATGACAAATTTTGTTAAGTTCTTTAACAGAAATTGATTTCAAAGAGTAAACTATTATTTTGGCATACCTTGAGGACCTATAAATTATTTTTTATACCACAGGGAGTGATTTGTAATTTATGCCAAGTTATTGCCAACTATAAGAACCTATAAATTATTTTTTATACCCCATGAAGTGATTTGTAATTTAGGCGAACCACAAAAACCAATTTTGCATTTATTCCTAATAGTTATATGTGTCTTTATTAGTTAACATACTAAGAGCATTCCCAATGGAAGAGCTAAATGTTACTTTTATCTAAAATGGCTATTCAAATGTTTAAAAAACCATCTACATTGGATTAGCCTAAAGAAAATGTAAAATTGATATTTGATTGGAAGAGCTAAAAAAAAGCTAAATGTAACAGCACTTTTCAATGGAACTATTTTATTTTTCATTGTTTCTCTCACCTATTTTCTCTTTTTCCAAAATCTTTTCCTACTTTTTCTCTGCATGTTCTCTTTTTCCCAAAACTTTTTCCATTTTTTCTCACATGTTCTCTTTTTCCCAAAACTTTTATTACTTTTAATAATATTTTAATAAAATAGATAGAAATATAACTAATCCGATGTAGAGACATTTAAAAATGGCTTAGCTAAACTAGATCAAAGTGAGTTTTGAGACGCCATTTTACATAAAAATATGGCTCCTCCATTGAGAATGCTCTAACTAGTTAGTTCATTATTATATAGTTAATTAATATACACTAAGTAAATAAGTAACTTAGTAAATATAATTAACTATGTGTTACCCAATATTTCTATGTATATTATATATGTGTATGTTATATATTAATGTTAACATACTAAGTAGTAGTCCCTAAGGGGTAGCTCAATCGGCTAGGGACCACGTCTTATGAAGTGGAAGTCACTAGTTTGAATCCTCCATCCTCACTCTTGTGTGGACATGTTAAAAAAAATAAAAAAAAATGAAAGAAAAAAGAAGACTATTATGAGCCATTTTTCATCTCTAACATAATAGCCAACCTAGCTTCTTCTCTTCTTCTTTTCTACAAGTATAATTATATACTATATTTATAACTTGTTCACATTATACTATAGTTTCTACTATCTAGTTATATATAATAATATATTTTTAATTTATCACCTATAGATTATAGTTATATGTTATATTATATAATATGTCTTATATAGTTACGTATTATATATTTATAGGAAAAAATATAAAAAAGTCTTCCAAACTAACAACCATTTTTTAAAGAGCCCCACAATATTCAAAAGATGGTAAAGTAGCTCATCAAACTTCTAAAATATGTCAGAAATTTCACATCTTTTTTTATATTCTTATAATACCCTTATTCTTTTAAAAAATAAAATAGAAAACTAAAAATTAATTTTAAAAACATATAATAATAATAATAATAATAATAAGGAAAGGAGTGGTTGCCACACGGTTTGATTTTGCATTTATCCATACTTTTAATACCGCAAGAACTATTTATAATTTAAGCCAAACTGCATTGATTAATTTTTTATTTATTCCAAAAAAAATTGTATATATTCGCTCTTTTTATTTTTTATTTTTTGTTTAAAAATATTTTATTTTATTTTTTATTTTATTAATTTTTATTTAGTTTTTAAAGGAATATGGGTATTATAGGAATATAATAAAAAAATGTGATATTTTTGACACACTTTGGTAGTTTGATGAACTACTTTAGTACCTTTTGAATGATTGTTAGTTTGAGAGACTTTTTTTTGTATTATTTTTTTTCATATTTATACTATAGATAAATATCTATAGGTTGTTTTCAAATTCGGACTTTAACTCTATTCGGATTATACATTAAAAAATTTAAGAGCTTAACTTGAGCTTGAGTTGAGCTCGGCTCAATTCGACTTGCCTCGAATAGCATTTACAAAGAGCTCAAACTCAGTTTGAATAAGTATCTTGGTAAACAAGTTAATCTTAAAATCTTAAAGCTTCCTTGGCTCGGTCAAAACTTATTCAACTGTTAGGTTAATCCTCTATCTGGACTTATAGGGGCACATTGACACGTGGAAGACGACCGTTTGGGTGTCCAAAGAGTTGCAACAAGACGCCGAGAGAATGGCCGTAGCGCTATACTATTTGTCCGAGGAAATTCAAAAGCGGGGGCAATTTGGTCACATAATTTTTCCTTCTGTTTCCAAATTCAGGAATAACAATCACCCGGTATGGTATGGTATACCTTTCTTCATCTTTCTCTATAAACTCTCCCTCTCTCGCTTCAAAATCTCTCTTTCTCTCAGGTTGCAAATGTAGCATATCTACTACGTTATTCTTGTTTAAACAATTTGTGAGTTCTTTCTTCGAATTTTCTGATATTATAATTTCATAGGAGATTTGCATCATCATTTTATGGAATCGCAGATAAAATGTGATTGATTTGTTTCTCCACAACTGCAATGCCACTTTTTTCTGAAATTTGTTGTTTAGTTTCGTCCATTTCGGTTATAAGCCAGGTTATTGTTTTTGTTAAATTTGTTTAAGCAGATCAAGATTGTGATCGCTAAATCACATAGAAGCATCGCCAAAGAATAAATCAACCGATAAATACGCAGGTTAGAATTCTGATTCGAAATTTTCGGGCAGTTGTATGTTTGTGAATCTGGTAATCCAATTCTATTAACTGTCAGGTCTGATACTATTTTGGAGCTTGCCATTCGAAGCTTTCTTCTCATGAATGCGAAGAATGCAATATTTGCTTCGGAAGTTGCTTTAAGAATTGAATCTCTGTCGGGAAAGTGACCTATTGAATTAAAGTTCTATTCCAGAATGGGGACCATACACCGTAGGTATGAAACGAAATGTTTTGTTCTTACTTTTGTTTTTTGTTTTTTGTTTTTGTTTTTTTGTTTTTTTGTTTTTTCCCCAGAAAAACTAAGATTTGCTAATGATCATGAGAATTGATTCTCGATTTTCCGTTTTGATCGCAGTGGAGTTTTTAGGAAATCAAACGATGGCGCCAGGCTAGTAATCACGACGATTATAGGAGTCGTATTTGGATTTTTTATAGGTGCTTCGATTCCGTCTGTATCTCTAAATAAGGTAGTTTGGGCTCCTCGTCATTGGTTTTTCTTTTTCTTTTTTTTTTTTGGATGTAATATTGCATTAGATGCCTATATCCATTTGATTGGTTCTTAAATTTCGCAGATTAACTTACCTCCAAGCCTTATGTCGTCTCTTGATGTAGCCATGACTGACATTCATAGATCCACTAGAAGTGAATCTGTTGAAAGTGTTGGATCCAGCAATGTTCCGAAGGTAATTTGTATAGGTGGTCTCCAAGCCTAAATATATGTATAATTATTATTCATTTCTTATCTTGTTAGTTTGTGAAAGCAAAATTACTCTGAAATGTAGTGAATTATTACCACCTTTATACCCCATTTAGGGATAGATGGCTCCAATATATGGATTTTGGTTTCAAATTGTTCGTTCTTGTTCGTCTTCTTTTACGATATTATTTCATTTGTGAAGCAAAATTTGTGTGTGTGTGTGTGTGTGTGTTTTTTTTTTTGGTATGGAAACCAACACTGCTGTTTATAAATCAATTTAAAACTTTTTAGGCTAAATAGCAAATGTATTTTGTTGGTGCAAATTGTTAGGACTGTGCGTTAAGGATCAATTTGGCCTCTCTGATATTCTTCATGTAATACTTTCATGACCAACCAGTCCAACCCTCATTTTTCTCAGCAAGACTTTGTTGTCTATAGTTTGGCTTGTACGTTAACAATGGATTTATAAATGAAAGTGCTGATTTTTTGGGGGGCAAAGTTGTGTGATCTTCTTTTTCATTGAATTTGATGATTCATGATTTTATTTTTAAGAGATTCTACTAGAGATAATATGACTAAAGAGAGCTGTATTTACTTGTAAAATTGTTCTTATGAAAATAGCAATGAGATCATAATAGAGTTTTGCTATTATCAGCACTTTCCTGATTGGTGTGCTCGTTTTTGTTGCATTACATACCAAAAATTGTACTTGGTATAAAGGAATAAAAGAATAATTACTAAAAGGAATATGAAACAATCTGGATTTTAAGATTGGCTTGGCTTTTATGTATTCCTTCTCAATTGCAGGTTTTGCAGTGTGGTTTGTGTTAAACAAAAGTAATGATAAGGCCTAGTTTTGGTTTGGACTGATAATTTTCTGTGACTTGTTTGCTTTCTCTCAGATATATGTTCCAACAAATCCTCGTGGAGCAGAGTCATTACCTCCAGGAATTGTTGTATCACAATCTGAGCTTTATTTACGCAGACTATGGGGTGAACCCAGTGAGGTATGGTGCACAATTGTTGTAAGAATATTAAGTAAGAATATCAAATAGAATGACGATTTTCTGACAGTAAGCAATAGAGGCATTCTAGGATTGTCATGCATGCATGTACATTTTGTGGCCCGAAACTTAAAATTTGCCATCAATAGAAACTGTGTTGTGATGAAGTCTGATTTTGTGAACATTTTCGAGATCTCTTGAAAATGTTCACAGTATTCCCCTTTGCACATGGATTCCAGAATGGATCTAGGTAGGTTATGCTTTTGAAGCAGAGGAGGGGAACAGAAAGTCTTAGGGGAGGAGGAGGGATGGGGACCTTTCTTGTCAAAATTTGCATATATGCATATAAATCTGAGCAAGGAGCCAAAGTGCAATAAATCTTCACCTTTGAGCCTTTTATTGACTCTGCATGTGAAACAACTGCCTGGTTCATGGGAATTATCTTATGATGAAATTACTGAAATATGCAGGATCTGAAGAAAAAGCCAAAATACTTGGTGACATTCACTGTTGGTCTTGACCAGAGAAACAATATTAATGCAGCAGTTAAAAAGGTTATAAAAGGGTCCTCCCCTTCTTAATTTAATTTTTATCTTTCAGGATGCTGACTGCTGGGGTTCATTTTGTTTCTTTTCTTCTTCTTGTTCTCTTTATTTTATTTTATTTTATTTTTTTTTCTAGTTTTCTGAGGATTTCATGATTCTGCTTTTTCACTATGATGGTCGGACAAGTGAATGGGATCAGTTTGAGTGGTCCAAGAGTGCAATCCACATTAGTGTGAAGAAACAAACAAAATGGTAAGTTTTGTCACTGTGCATTGCTTTCACTTCTACCTTTTTCCTACATTGGATAAGAGCTTCAATGATCCTTGCACTCTGTAGCAAACTCGAGTTAGCTAGCTTTTGAACATCGAATTAGAGTTGTATATATCCGCATTCTTCTGTAGAGTTCAGTCCACTGCATTTTATAATTAGCTAAGACTTAAGGCCATGCAGGTGGGTGAATCTACAGTTTGTTCTGACATTCATACCTTTTTATGTTTTGCAGGTGGTATGTAAAAAGGTTTTTGCATCCTGATATTGTAGCGGATTTTGAATATATTTTTATATGGGATGAAGATCTTGGAGTAGATCACTTCAATGGAGATAAGTAAGTTTTCATTTATCAGTCTTTTTTCCTTCTCAGAAACACCTGTCACATGCTTATTTCTGTTTTTTCTCCATGCAATTTACCAGGTACATCGAGTTGGTTAAGAAGCACGGTTTGGAGATCTCTCAACCTGGTCTTGAGCCCAATAACGGACTAACATGGGAAATGACAAAGAGGAGAGGTGACAGAGAAGTTCACATGTAAGCTCTCTCCCTCTCTCTAGTGATATTATTGTAATGATATTGCTGTATTATGCAATTTAAACTGTTGTTAAAGTTCTTTATGTATGGATTTGTGAATAGGGCTACAGATGAGAAGCCAGGCTGGTGTAGAGACCCACATTTGCCTCCTTGTGCTGCGTATGCTCTCTCTCTCTCTCTCTCTCTCTGTGTTTTTGTATGTGAGTGAAATATTTCCATAAACACAATACAAAGACAAATGTTCTATTATTTGTACCAATGCTTGTAGAGTTGTTGTGAATTCTATTTATTACCTGGCACTTTGGTGGTCATCCTGGAAAATTTGTGCTTACCCCAACCCCCCCCCCCCCCCCCCCGAAAAAAAAAAAAAAAAAAAAATCCTGGACAATATGTGTATAATATGACTGGTTTTATTAGCATAGTAAATCATTTTTAGACTTTTATTCCAATATTGTGATTAATTAGTTTTCTTCGAGAATAGTATGACATATTATCAAAAGTATTTGTGGAAAAATATTAGAATTTGTAAATCATGACCGCTAGTTAGCTATAGTCTTATGAAAGTTTTTCAGAAGATTTGCTTAAATTTTTTGGATATTTTGGCTTTCAATAATGCAAGATTAATTATCATAATTGGATGGAGATTCCTTAAGTTGCATGGCAGGATGATGTGTTTGTTGCATAATTCTCAATATATGATCTTTGATTTACATGCGCAATTTCCATAGCAGGTACAACAACAGTCTAAACAGATATCATTTTTTTTTTTTGGTGCTGCACAATTCCCTTTTTAATAGTTATTGTGTTCTTTCAGATTTGTAGAAATTATGGCCCCAGTCTTTTCTCGGGAAGCTTGGCGTTGTGTGTGGCATTTGATTCAGGTATGTTTTGTATCTAGGATTGTGTTGCTAAATTATTGCACATGAATAAATATACAGTATTCCCTTTTGAGTGTTGTCGAATGAGCCAGCCACCCTAATCAAACGCTCTGATTTCTGCTTGTAGAATGATTTGGTGCATGGATGGGGATTGGATTTTGCTCTCAGAAGATGTGTAGAGGTCAGCGGCTTTTCTTTCTTTTTCTCTTTTTTGGTTTTGGTGCCCCTTCTTTGTATTATTTAGTTGCCCTTTCACTATCTATATGGATGACCTGGCTATTTTCAATTGTTTTCTTTTTCTGTGTCTTTTATAGAAAAAGAGGTAGCCTACCACAGGTTCGTTGGTGGTAGTACTGCCGACCAGGATTTTGATTCTCCTTGTAGGTTGATCACTATCACCATCATCACTTTTCGTTGCCTCTCTCCCATTTATTTATCAGAAAAGGGAGCAGCAAAAAATTGCTTATATCAATTCTAGTAAAGTGATTTCATGGATTCATACTTTTAAATAATAATACTCGGGGGATTTCACTATCTCACTGGACTATAAGACATTGAGATTTAGGTGGCAATGATCCATGTTTGTTCATATCTGTGTCATAAGTGCCAAGCCAATAGTGATCAGCAATCAATTAAACAATCAAATTACAAGCATGGTCAGTATGACACATCTAAACATTTAGGAGCTCAATAAACATCTTCTGTTAATCTGTTCCTAGCACCTTGTATTGTTAAAATATTTTAGCAAGGACATCTAAAAATATTTTTTTTAGCAAGAACTAGTTTTATGTGGATTCTGAAAAGTGAACATACAAAAAGAAAATGTAGGTTATGAAAAGTAGGGTCCTTCCTAATTGCCAAATGCAATTATGGTCTTTTGAATTCAACTTTGAATCGGTCAGGTAGATTTGCATATCCCATATTATAAATTTTTTTTTGTTAGATTAGTAAGGTACCTTTTCCTGGCACATTGTAATCAGTCTTGCTTTATCTCTGCAGCCTGCACATGAAAAAATTGGCGTGGTCGATTCGCAGTGGATTGTTCATCAAGTAATACCTTCTCTTGGGAGCCAGGTCAGTCATCAATAAGTTTGTGAGATATTTTCATTTGTGCTTGTAAGTATGTGCACATTCAACTTTTGGAATTATGGAAGACTTGTAAGTGTGCGCATGTCTGCAAATTCGACTCCTGGAATTATTTGGTATATGTTGTGCCAAATTAGATTAATGTTTGAGGGAAATGTCCATGAGCACCCATGGAAAGCTTCAAAGCTTCAAATTTTGTGCCAACTTAGTCAACCAAATTGATTAGTTGTGCTTTAATTCAATGATTAATGATTTGTATTGTTATACTTTATCTTTCAACTTTCAGGGTAAGTCCGAGAATGGGAAAGCTCCATGGGAAGGGGTATGTATATTTTATCATTTTTTTTTTAAAAAATAAATAAAAATAAAAACACCTTGACTGAGTTGTATTTTTTGGTGCCTGGTTGTCTTATGTTTCAGGTGAGAGCAAGGTGTAAAAATGAGTGGACTGAGTTCCGGGCTCGCCTCACCAATGCAGATAAGGCATATCTTGCTCAAATTGGGAAGGAGAAACGTTGACAACCTCTTTTTTTTCTTCATTTTTTCTTCATTTTTATTTTATTTTTTTGTTCTTGTACATGTTTCTCTTATGCTTTGGGTGGTGTTTATTAGCTAAATTCTTCATGCCTTTTTTTAAAATGATTTTTTACTCAAGCTGGGCGGCTCGTTATTGTGAGCCACATCTCTCCTGTATCTTGCTTGTACACAGCCGCAGTTATAAAAGAGAAGAAAATGTTACCGTCTTGTCTTCCAGGACGGGTTTGCCATCATTACAGATATAACGTTGTCTTTTTCGTTGCAACGACACAGTTGTCTGGTGTTTTTTTTTTTTTTTTTTTTCTTGGAACGTGCATGGGACTTTGATTCAAGGGAAAATTACAGTTTACACCTTTAAAGTTGACAATGTTTTTCAATTTGAACACGAAAGTTTTAATTTTTACAATTCACTCCCCTTCCCTCCAAAATGTTTCAAATTTTTGCAATTTGACCAATTGTATCCAAAGCTTTTCATATTGTCCCTAATTTTTTTAAAAAAAAATTTAAAAAAAAATTCGGGGTGACTATGGCTATCTGGCCATTTTTGCACCCGAAATTTGCTTTTTTTCTTCATAAAAATAAAAATTAGGGGTAATATGGTAATTTTGAGATAATATTGGTCGAATTGAAAAAAAAAAAAAAAAAATTAGAACTTTGTGGGGGTAGATTGCAAAAATTGAAACTTTAGTGTCCGAATTAAAAAACGCTGTTAACTTTGAGGGGGTAAACTGTAATTTTTCCTTGATTTAAATATCAATGAAAAAGGGGAGATTTTGATCGTAATTTGGGTCAAACGAAAGGAAATGCAAAGTTCATGCTGAAGTTTACGAGAAAATCCCTAAACAGGTGGCCAATGTTGGGCGGGGACAAAATGGGCATGTTTGAATATACCTAATCGTCTTAATTTCCTTTAAATAAAATCCGTCCTAAAACTTGGTATCATTTTGGAACAACGCCAATGGCAATTAAAATTTACTAATATTTGCATTCCATCTCTTTCAACTGACTTGTTATTTCCCTTTCGGGTTTAGGTACTAATTGCCAAAGGAAATAAAGTCTTGTCGTCTTTTAACTGCTGATATTTATGTTCCACTTGTGTATGATTCTTGGAGAAGTATTTGTGGGAACAAGAGGGGGGATGTCTTGGGGTTTCTTGTGACGTTTGTGTTTGTGTTTTTTGCTTTGTTTTTCTATTTTCTCTATTGTGTTGCTTGAATTTTGTGGGTTATAGTGTGGCGTCCCACGTCGCCTAAGAATGGGTGTGTGCTTATATGTATAATCACACTCTTCTTAATAACAACGCGTTTTAAACCCGTGATGATCATAAACTCATTAGAACTTTGCATTTAAGTGTGCTTTTGCGGAATAAGTATTAGAATGGGTGACTTTAAGTCTTAGCCTTTGTGGCTTAATCTTGTAGATGAGGCATTTGCAACCGGTTTTAGTTCTTTCCCTTCAACATCTCATGTTCAGTCTTTGTCGGTATCTCTCCCGCTTCAGCTTCCTTCTAGTAGTTGTTGTTTTCAAGTAGGGATTCGGAAAGGGTTGAAGGACCTTTTGAGGTTCGTGCCACTTTTGCTTCACTTATTACTTTATGCAGCTCTTACAGAGAGAACCACGTCATTTTTTAGCCAATTTCCTATGATTTGATTATATTTTATGATCTATAATTTTCATTTGAAGTTTGTTGTTGGGGGAGTCCAGCCCTTTTTTGGTGTTTTGATTACATGTAACCCTTTTCCAATTTGATTGAAAAAAAAAAAAAAAAAAAAAAAAATGTGGGATGTCAAGGTAAGTCATCGTTGTCATAGGGGTTGGGCACTATTGCAATTTCAACTCTCCGGTCATTGATGAAAGCAAAGTGTAGGAGTCTTAGCCTCCACAATTAGGGATAGTCAGGAACTTTCCATTTATTGTTTTCAATACTGAATTTGTGTATATATTTGCTGTTGCATTGGTGGATCCCTGGAAGTTGAAGCAACAGCGACCATGGAAGACAAAGAGGCTGTTGAAGAAATTTGAACTACGCAAGGGGATTTTTTTGTTTTTTTTTCTTTCTTTCTTTTTTGGTTCAATGATTAGGTTACAGAATAGCTCCCTTATAGATTCCTGAGTCCCTAATGAAGATGAGATTTAATCCCCAAATTTCTGGTTCAATTCAAAGGATTTACAAACTAGGTTAGAAATTATAAAATTAATCTTTGCTTGTTTCTAGAAATGATGTGAAAGTGAACAAAACTGGTTTAAAATCCATAAAATCTAATACCATTTCTTTTTTTCTCATCCGGCAATATTCTTCAATCTACTTTCCCTTTTTTATTTTTATTTTTTTAAAAAAAGTTTGGCTCCCTTTAACCAATTTATTAAAGAATTCATTTTCCTTTTGGTGTTTTTTTTATTATTATTATGAGTCGATGTGTGTTGGGTGATGTTGAAAATGGAACTGTTTATCCTTGCTACTTGTAAATAACTTTCTATTTTCT
Organism: Corylus americana; assembly: GCA_036287905.1. Lineage (NCBI taxonomy): Eukaryota > Viridiplantae > Streptophyta > Magnoliopsida > Fagales > Betulaceae > Corylus > Corylus americana. The sequence continues at coordinate 14,735,900 of CP125823.1, forward strand.
TTATGAATTTGCTTAGTATAAAGAAAATAGAAAGTTCTTTACACTAGCTAGCTAGCTGCTGGTCCTCGCAAAGGCCTACCCCCTGTCATCATGGGATATATTTTGGACTTGTGCATCATTTAAGAATAATGATAAAGGAAAAGGGTTTCTCAAATTATTATACACATGAAAACATAATTATGAAAAAAAAAAAGAGTAGAAAGTCATGACTTTCATGTGTGTATATATATATATATATATATATATATATATATATATATTCTTTTAGAAGTGATAGGGAGAGGACGACAAATTGTGTCTACTTTTTTTGGGTGTGACCATGATAACACCTACTCCAAAGAATTACAAATGCTCCCTCAAGTCAATTAAACCATAACCTGATTGAGCCCCACCAGAATATCAGTGAAACTTAAGGTAGCTAGCATTAATTAGGAATAAGTGATTTGCATTTTGGATTTCAGACTCACACCTTAGTGCATGCCTAGCCATATGAAAATTGCATTAAAACCATTGAACCACTGCCATTCGCTGGTGATGACTTTCATATATATTTCGTATCCACTAAAAATGTATAAATAAGTTGGGAGAAAAAGGGTTAATTAATAAGCATACATAAGAAAATGACCCTGATGATGAGTTTCATATTCCACGTAGGTGGTTTATAATTATAAATTTCTTTTGTGAAATTTGGTGGCGACCTTTAGCAAGCTTGAAGATGCATTTTAATGTGGAGAAGCTTTTTTGCTCTATAATGCCTGGTGGGTGATGCTAAAAGGGGGGCGCTGGAGTGAGATTGAAGGTTCTTCACCAAACACTAATTGCTTCAATTGGGGGATATATAGCTGGGTCATAAAACAAATGGCATCTCACCTTCCTGCCTTGTGCCCCAAGCCTAATCTAATATCCCCATGAAAAATATGTGCTCCTACCCAAATTACTAATTACCCCTCATCAGATTTGGACGATCCAACTTGACCAAAACACCCCTCTTCAAAAACAAAACATGGGAGACCCTAAAAATACTATGGTGATAATTCATGTTCGCGTATTAGGTTCGGATCGTGTCGAGACATGTGTATCTATATAAGCCAACCATAATCTGACTCATTTAATTAAACGGGTCGAACTCGTTACAATAACTCTCTAATTTTAAATTGGGTTCGTGTAGGATTTACATGTTATAAAAAAAAAAATTATTGTATTTATGTCGCATGTTAGGTTCGGATTGTGTCGAAGTATGAGTATATAACTATATACGTTAATCTTAACCTAACTCATTTAATTAAATAAATCAGATTCCTCAATCCTAACATTTTAATTTCGTATTAGATTTGTGTCAAATTCGTCGTATCAAAAATTGTCAATCATATAAAATACCAATCACAAATGGCCTTTTTGGTAATTATAATTTCAAGCCTAATTACCATCTTAACGGTCATTTATATTGACCGTCTCCTTGCTTAGAATAGCCGTCAAGTCCCCCTTCTGGAAGCTAGGCAAATGAAAACAAAAACTCTACTGTATCTACACTAGGAAAACGGCGTTAGGCACCAACCTCAAAACCATCTAAAATAAAAGGGTGCAAAAGCTTCATTCTCATACAAGCCACGAGACCCATTCTCTCTCTCTCTCACTCTTTCACAGTCTTTCTGCTCTCCCAATTCTCTCCTCCATAAATTGTGTGGAGTTTTGGGAGCACAGTTTCTAAGGTTGGTTGAGATCTTTTGTGGGTTTACAAGCACTCTATATGTTTGTTTGTGTATGAATAATTTAATTAGTTTTTTGTGAAGGCTCCAGCCCCAGGGCTCCAACACTTTCTTGTTCCTCGCAAAAAAAAAAAAAAAAAAAAAGGTACTTTTCTCTTCTCATGCATTTTCTATTTCCAGACTAGTCAGAAAAGGGCAGTTATATCCAAGCAAGCTCCATTTATTACACCATTTACACGTAAGAAACTGTTCTACATTATGTTGAATTCCTTTGGTTTCAACAAAATCACATTTCCTAATTATTACAATTGATCATTATTTTTATATAAAGTTAATTATGTTACCACCTGTTTGGTGGTCATAACCATCGAGCCCAAAAGAATAATGACACTGACAGAATTGGTCATCAAATAAAATTAATAATCCTTTCATATTCTCAAACGAGAAAAATGTTGCTACAAATAAAATAATAGGCTAGCTAGGGGAATTGGACAGTGGTAGATTTTTATATGTAGATTTTCTGTCTTACCTTCGATTCTCATTCTTTTCTTTTCATTTGATCAAAGATGGGAGAAATGTCGAGCTTCCAGCTGGGCGTTATTGGCGCGCTTTTCCTTTCGGTGGCATCATCTGTCTCCATTGTCATCTGCAACAAAGCTTTGATGAGCAAGCTTGGCTTCCCTTTTGGTAACTACTCCATATCCTATATTCAGAGCATTCCCTCAAGACATTTTTAATTCAACAGTATAATATATAAACAGATGTTCTTGTTTTTAAGCACCACTTTTTTTGTTCTATTTGATGTAATTCAGATTGTCAATTTAAAATTTGAGATATTATTTTGTTGAATATTAGATTACGCCTCACCATATAATCAAATTCAGTTGAGTCGTATTCTCTGCACGTTCTATTAAGAAGCCTTACCGTAACATGTTTCATATATATATATATATATATATATATATATATACACACGAACTAAAAACTATTATTTCCATATCAGTTCCTATATATTTAAGATTAATCAGTTTTTTTTTTTTTTTTTAATTTCTTGGGGTGCAGCTACTACGCTCACTAGTTGGCATCTTATGGTGACATTCTGCACCCTGCATGTGGCGCAACGGTTGAATTTTTTTGAGTCGAAATCAACAGACGCAAAGACTGTAATACTCTTTGGCCTTCTGAATGGAGTTTCAATTGGATTTCTCAACCTGAGCCTGGGTTTCAACTCCATTGGATTTTACCAGGTTCACTTCATTCCTAAAATGGGGTTTCTATTGGACTTTCAGTATTTTCATTCCAACCGTCAACACAATCACCCCGATCACGTCTATACGCTTGTAAAATTTTATGCCAACCGGAGGTCGGTAAATCCGGATCGGTACCAGATCATTTGGATCGGCTCACATTTTGCTCAGAATGGTAAAGAGTAAACTTTCGCCGATTGGCACAAAATTTTACAACCGCGTAGATATCGTCAAGGTGATCGTGTTCTTATATCACGATAAATGGCAAATGGAAGGAAATCTAATAATGTACAGAATTTTATAAAAAGTAGGAAATTAAAAGATAGTTTGAGGGCATGTAGCTTTCAGCATCAGCAATAATAAACTTCAAGCAGCTAGCAGAGGAAATTAACCTTATAATGTGATTAATTTTACATATCATCTAAGTGTTATGTGTTTGTATTCACATTTTTGGCAGATGACAAAGCTTGCAATCATACCATTTACTGTACTATTGGAAACACTGTTCCTGAACAAGCAATTCAGGTAATATTAGGCTTTAGAGACCTTTCGTTACTTAGATTTTGAAACAGGATTCTCCAAGCTCACTGCAACCTTTTCCTTTCTAATTTGCAGCCGGAAGATTAAGTTCTCTCTCTTCCTCTTACTAGTAGGAGTTGGCATTGCCTCCATAACTGATCTTCAACTCAATTCTTTGGGATCAATCCTCTCTGTTTTAGCCATTATAACTACCTGTGTTGGTCAAATTGTATCCTTTTGATTAATTCCCACTATTTTCTAGTAAAAGTGGTAAATTTGCAGAATATATATATGTGTGTGTGTGTGTGTGTGTGTGTAGAGAAAGGTTTGACTTTATTTAAATGAATTGGTCACTCTTAACCCAATAATCCATTCAGCTGACAAACACAATACAGAAGAGGCTCAATGTATCTTCAACTCAGCTGCTATACCAGTCAGCTCCATTTCAGGCAGCAGTGCTCTTTGTCTCAGGCCCTCTGGTTGATCAGTTCCTCACCAACCAAAATGTCTTTGCCTACAAATATTCTCCTTTAGTTTTGGTAACTTAATTGCTTCCCTTTTCTTCTCCTTTCCTCGTGCCTAGAAAATTAACTTGTGATGGGAGATTAATGAAAGTGAAATGTGCAGGCATTCATCGTGCTTTCGTGCCTAATAGCAGTGGCTGTGAACTTCAGCACCTTTCTAGTTATTGGCAAGACTTCTCCTGTTACATATCAAGTGCTAGGGCACCTCAAGACATGCCTTGTTCTTGCCTTTGGCTATACACTTCTTCATGACCCATTTACAGAGAGGAACATTATTGGAATCCTAATTGCAATATGGGGAATGGGACTTTACTCATATTTTTGCACCCAGGAAGGTAAAAAGAAACAACCCACTGATGTATCACTGGCTTCCCAGGTACTCTTTCTCAGTATTGATCAGTAAGTGTTTAACAGCAATAGGAATTGAATGATTTCATTTTTCCCTGTTTAATAATTCATTTCTAATTTCCAGATTAAAGATAAAGATACTACACCACTTTTGGCTGGGAAGAGCATGGGCCTTTCAGATAAGGAAACTCATGAGGCTAAGAAATCAACCAAGGACTCTGTTGTTTAAGTTTGTGACAAAAGTTTCATGTATCTTGGTCTTTCTTTCCAGATCCAGGACATTTTTTCCCCTATAAACTCAAGACATTTTGCTGAGTTGTAAAGGATTTTGATTCTTTGAATAAATTGACTCTCTTCCTTTTCTTTTTTTAATTGATTCTCAAATTAGAAGAATCTCTAGCTCGTATATCCAAACCTTCCCGCCCTAACATACTCTCTCTCTCTCTCTATCCTTTTCTTTTCATTTCCTTTTAATCTGATTCCGATGTTCACGTCAATACCGATGCAATTGTGAGTTCATGTTTGGAATGGTTATCAATCTTTCATAATTTTACAGAAATTAGAAATTAAAGATGATGCTCATTCTTGTGAGGGTGAGGCAATCACCAATGACTTCACACCAACATTTTTCTACTTTTCTTTGTGTAAATTAAATAGGCAATAATAACTTCTAATACAACTCACAAACACCGCAGAATAATAATTCAAACACCGACAAGCGAGGCACCAAAGTTTTACGTGAACAACCCTCCAATGAGAAAAGAAAAACTATGGGACCTAATCCAGTTAAGGCTCCGTTTACTTCAACATAAAATGATTTTCACATTTTACGGTGTTTACTTTTGAAAAACGCTATGCCGACTCCAAAAACTTGTTTATCACAATTTATGCGAAATGAATACTATGAAGCAATAAACAATTCAATCACCCAAAATATATAAAGTAATAAAGAGGCAGACACAGATATTTTGGTTACGAAGAGAAAACCTTTTAGAAATTAATCTAGAAGTAAAACTTCTCCGGGGTAGCCAAACCTAGAAAATCACTATCAAAAGATTATCCAAAGATTACAGACACTAGGAACACTTACAACCATTTGCAAGACTTTGGCTCTGTAAGATCGACAAGCCTATAATTCGTCTCCTTGCTCACAATCTCCTTCAACGTGATTCTCCTTTACCGGACTCTTCCAATAGACTTCTCAACTGTAGATTTATCAAAAGAATAACTAAAACTCTAAGAGATTCAATTTAACGCTCATCACATATAATCTATCTTAGCACAGCCTCCGACGAACTCTCTGGGGTGAAAATTTGTGCATCTTTCTTCTATAATGATGTATATATATCAGTACATCAAACCCTAGACCTAGGGCCACTAAAAACACGTTTTTAGACATAATAGGTACGGGGTGTCCGGACAAGTTAATGGGCTGTCCAGACACGGCCTAGCGGAACAAAAATAAGGTTTCTAGAATTGCGGTCTGGACACAGGGAAGGCTTGTCTGGACCCAGCATGCAATGGGTGAAACAGCATTCTGAAAATGCTGTCCAGTCTTGATCAACAGCTCCAATCAATAGGCGTTTGTGGTCTGATTGAGTTGAAATTTTGCAAGAACGTTCATGACACATGAATCTACATTATGAACGGTGGAGATTTGATTCTGAGCACTCTATATTATTCTTTGAGCTCATAAACAGTGGCCTCTACATTTTGGAATTGAATTAAGCTAACACAAGAACTAACAACTTCGACGTAAAATATTGGTTAACGGAAAATATTTTCCTTTTCACCAAAAATTCTTCTTTAATTTTTGAAAAATGGTTTATGGTTTTCATGAGCATCTCATTCTTAAATCGATGAACCTCGCCAAGACCTGTCCAGAACCTCAACGGGACTTAACTGGGACTCGCCTAGGACCTGCCTAGGACTCGACCGGGACCCACCCGAGATTTGATCGAGACCCGTTCGAGACCTGACCGGACTTGCCCGGGACTTGACCGGAACCCACTCGGGACCCCGTCGGGACTTGACCAAGACCCCCGGGACCTGACCAGGACTTGCTCGGGACCTGACCGGGACTTGCCCGGGACTTGACTAGGACTCGCTCGGGACCTCACCAGGACTTGATCGGGACCTGCCCAGGACTTGACTGGGACCCGCTCGGGACCTGCCCGGGACTTGACCGGGAGCCGCATGGGACCTGACCGGGAGCCGCTCGGGACTTGACCCGGACCCGCCCAGGACTTACCCGGGACCTCGGCGGGATCAGCCTAACACCTGCCTGGGACTTGACCGGGACCAGCCCAGGACTTGCCCGGGACCTGACCGAGACCCCACCCAGGACTTGACCGGGACCTGGCGGTCCTATCCCAGGCAGGTCCTAGCGGGGTCATGAGTAAGTCTTAGGCAGGTCTCGGTCAAGTCTTGGCAGGGTCCCGAGCGGGTTCCTGTCAAGTCTCAGCGGGGTCTCGGGTAAGTCTCGGTAGGGTCCCAGGCAAGTCCTGATCAGGTCCCGATCACGTCTCGGTCAAGTCCTAGGCGGGCCCCGGCGAGGTCCCGGTCAAGTCTCGGGTAGGTCCCGGACAAATCCCAACGGGGTCCCGGGTAGGTCCCTGGAAGTCTCGAACAAGTCCCGTGCAGATCCTAACGGGGACCTTATTGAAAAAAATTATATATATATATATATATATATATATATATATATATATATATATATATATATATATATATATATATATATATATAATTATTTTCTGTGTGCACAATAAACGCCGTAAAATGTTTTCAACAGAAAACATTTTCAGGAAAAATAGCTTTCCTGAAAATATTTTCTAACGAAAACCATTTTATGTCAAAGTAAACGGAGCCTAAGTCTAATCTTATCAGCAATAATGTTTACAACTATCTTATTTAGAGGCTTACAACACTTGAAGAATACATACATTCTTGGATTACAACATAAATTCATGATCAATCTAAGGTAGATTTAAACAAGAAAAACAAAAAGAATCAACAAGTAAAATGACTCGCTCCAAGCTTGAAACCGATTATTGAAAGATATTGAAACTTGAAACAAACCAACCAGGAAACAAAGCTATCCACGCATGTAACTCAACCCTTGATCAGTAGCTTCGTCTGCAATTCCAGAACTGGACTCTCGCTCACCTCCACAGATAGCAAACTCATTAAACTCAGTAGTTCTGGTGCGCTACTAAATTTGTCACATCCCTTGATAACCAAATGCCTAAGACTTGGCATTGCAGCTCTCTCCTGTTTCCATTCTTCAACTATCAAATTACGCAATTTGAGGACTTGGAGTTGTGGAAACGAATCTGCAATGACGAGGATTTTGATATCAGATGAATGATGACTTTTTTCTAGTTTAAGTATCCGAAGATTGGGAAGCTTTCCCAGCTCTGTCATGCCACCACTGACTTTGAAGACACCACCATTTAAGGTTAGCTTGGTGATTGTTGATGGAATTGAATCCGGAATTCCACGAATACTTCTACAACTATCAATTCTCAATATTTCTAGCTGAGCCAAATGGCTTGGAAAACAAACAATGTCTTTGGCTTCAGTAATCTTATTCCCTGCTGACACACCAATTGATATATATCTTCAATTTCCGAATGTTAGGAAACTTATCCAATACGACAGGGAAACTATGCTTATGAGGATCATAAATAATTGATGCGACCGAAAGAACATGGAGTTTCCCTAGAGTTACCTTCGAATCACAACGTAACCACAATCCACAAGGAATATACAGATTCTTTAAACGTCTCAGCTTAAATATCCCTTTCGGCAAATATCCCACACAAAAAGTGCCCTTTACGTAAAGGGTCTCTAGATTCGTAAGGTTGTAAATCAACTTTGGAAAACATTTTGCACCATTGAGGTTTATCGTCAAGTATCTCAAATGGATAAATGTTCCTAAGCTTTTCACCAATGACTTCACACCAACATTTTTCTACTTTTCTTTGTGTAAATTAAATAGGCAATAATAACTTCTAATACAACTCACAAACACCACAGAATAATAATTCAAACACCGACAAGCGATGCACCAAAGTTTTACGTGAACAACACTCCAATGAGAAAAGAAAAACTATGGAACCTAATTCAGTTAAGGCTCCGTTTACTTCGACGTAAAATATTGGTCAACGAAAAATATTTTCCTTTTCACCAAAATTCTTCTTTAATTTCGGAAAATGGTTTACGGTGTTTACTATGAGTATCTCATTCTTAAATTAATGAACTTCGCCAAGACCCGCCTAGAACCTCGACGGGACTTGACTGGGACTCGCCCAGGACCTGCCTAGAACTTGACTGGGACCCATCCGAAACTTGACCGAGACCCGCTCAGAATCTGACCGGGACTTGCCCGGGACCTGACCAGACCTGCCCAGGACTTGACCGAAACTCACCCGGGACTCGCCTAGGACCTGCTCAAGACTTGACCGGGACTCGCCTGGGACTTCACCAAGACCCGCCCGGGACCTGACCAGGACTTGCCCAGGACCTGACCGGAACCCGCCCAGGACTTGACCGGAGCTTGACTGGGACTCGCCCGGGACCCCGCCGGGACTTGCTCGAGACTTGACCGGGACCTGCCCAGGACTTGACCGGGTCCAGCCCGAGACCTGACCGGGAGCCACCTGGGACTCGACCCGGACCCACTCGGGACTTGCCCAGGACCTCGGCGAGACCCGCCTAGGACCCGCTCGGGACTTGACCGGGACCCGCCTAGGACTTGCCCGGGACCTAACTGGGACTTAACCGGGACCCTGCCCGAGACTTGACCGGGACCCCGCCGGGGACCCGACTGGGCCTTGCCCAGTTAGGTCCCGTTCAAGTCCCAGGCAAGTTCTGGTGGGGTCTCGAGCAAGTCCCTGGCAGGTCCTGGTCAAGTTCCGGTGGGTGGAGTCCTGAGCGGGTTCCTATCAAGTCCTGGCGGGGTCTCGGGTAAATCTCGATAGGGTCCCGGGCAAGTCCCGGTCAGGTCCCGGTCAAGTCTTGGGCGGGTCCCAGTCAAGTCCCGGGTAGGTCCAGGCGAGGTCCCAGACAAGTCCCGATGGGGTCCCGAGCAGGTCCGTGCAGGTCTCAAACAAGTCCTCTTGATGGGGTCCTTATTGAAAAAAAATTATTAAAATAAAAATTATTTTCCGTGTGCACGGTAAACGCAATAAAATGTTTTCGACAGAAAACATTTTCAGGAAAAATGGCTTTCCTGAAAATATTTTTCAACGGAAACCATTTTACGTCGAAGTAAACGGAGCCTAAGTCTAATCTTATCAGCAATAATGTTTACAACTATCTTATTTAGAGGCTTACAACACTTGAAGAATACATACATTTTTGGATTACAACATAAATTCATGATCAATCTAAGGTAGATTTAAACAAGAAAAAACAAAAAGAATCAACAAGTAAAATGACTCGCTCCAAACTTGAAACCGATTATTGAAAGATATTGAAACTTGAAACAAACCACCCAGGAAACAAAGCTATCCACGCATGTAACTCAACCCTTGATCTGTAGCTTCGTCTGCAATTCCAGAACTGGACTCTCGCTCACATCCACAGATAGCAAACTCGTTAAACTCAGTAGTTCTGGTGCGCTACTAAATTTGTCACATCCCTTGATAACCAAACGCCTAAGACTTGGCATTGCACCTCTCTCCTGTTTCCATTCTTCAACTATCAAATTAGACAATTTGAGGACTTGAAGTTGTGGAAACGAATCTGCAATGACGTGGATTTTGATATCAGATGAATGATGACTTTTTTCTAGTTTAAGTATCCGAAGATTGGGAAGCTTTCCCAGCTCTGTCATGCCACCACTGACTTTGAAGACACCACCATTTAAGGTTAGCTTGGTGATTGTTGATGGAATTGAATCCGGAATTCCACGAATACTTCTACAACTATCAATTCTCAATATTTCTAGCTGAGCCAAATGGCTTGGAAAACAAACGATGTCTTTGGCTTCAGTAATCTTATCCCCTGCTGACACATCAATTGATATCTTCAATTTCCGAATGTTAGGAAACTTATCCAATACGACAGGGAAACTATGCTTATGAGGATCATAAATAATTGATGCGACCGAAAGAACGTGGAGTTTCCCTAGAGCTACCTTCGAATCACAACGTAACCACAATCCACGAGGAATATACAGATTCTTTAAACGTTGCAGCTTAAATATCCCTTTCGGCAAATATCCCACACAAAAAGTGCCCTTTACGTAAAGGGTCTCTAGATTCGTAAGGTTGTAAATCAACTTTGGAAAACATCTTGCACCATTGAGGTTTATCGTCAAGTATCTCAAATGGATAAATGATCCTAAGCTTTTAGGCACAGAAATTGCTACTTTCTCGTCATGAAGCACCCGTAGCAATTTGAAGTTTTTCTGGACCCAAGACCATTTATCACGGTGATACATTGTATCATTAAAGAAGAACAACGAACGGGCATTTTTAGGGACACAGGGGTTTAAAGACATGTATTGGCGAGTGTTACCTTGGATGGATAGTCGGCGGGAATTGTTCGTATCTAAACGGTTTTCTGATTGAACCTCAAGAAACATCTCTTTCGCACTCTCTGATATGCAGAGTTCTCGTAAAAGATCATGGATACGACATGCCTTTACTCCTCCATCTACCCTCCTTCTAGCCACTTGGATCAAGCTTCGATCAATGAGATTTTCCAAGTACATTTCAGCAACATCCTCCGGGAATCTTTGGCCAGTGTGCTGTATGAATCCTTCAGCTACCCACAGGTGTATCAATTGCCTTACTGGAATCTCATGGTCTTCAGGATACATACCAAAATACAGAAAGCACGGCTTTAAGTACCGGGGCAAATCCGTGTAGCTTAAGGATAGTATTTTCTCGCAAATCATAGTATCCTCTGCTTGAGTAATTAGGAAACTCGATACATGACCAACAAATTTCGACCATATGTGGAGTGACCTCTCCTTATTCGCTAAAAGGCCCGCTAATACAACAATTGAAAGGGGTAAACCATGACAACCTTCTGCAATTTGTCTTCCATGAGTTTCAAATTCGGGAGGACATATTCCTCCTCGGAACACTTTTTTCTTAAAGAGTTCCCAACTTTCATATTTGTCAAGAAATGGGAGAAGGTGAGGAGGAGTAAGACTTGCATGCAAAGCCACTCCTTTATTTCGGCTAGTGATCAATATTCTACTTCCATTGGAGTCATTAGGAAAAGCAGACCTTACCTCATCCCAGACTTCATTACTCCAGACGTCATCCATGACTATTAGGTATCTCTTTCCTTTCAAATATTCGAACTAGTCCTTTTTTAACTCATCGTCACTCTTGTCTTGAAGTTCAATTCCCAACTCCTTTAAAATCTTAAGCAACAGCTCTCTGATTTTGAAATCTTGAGATATACACAGCCATACATAGCAGTTAAAGTGCCTCATGACACGAAGATTATTGTATATTTTCCTAGCTAGAGTGGTCTTGCCCAACCCCCCATTCCGATAATTGAAATGACATCGAGCTTAGGATCCCCTTCACTAAGTTGCTTCCCCAACGTTGTTGAGTCACGAACCAAACCCACCACATCATCTTCCTCAACTTCACTCCTAACTCTTCGCATTGCCTCCTCCTCGACTGCATTTACAGTATCTTCTACTCTTTCAATGCCGTACCTTTCCTTATTGTTGTAGATGTCGTTGATTATCTTTTTGATGCCTACTATCTTCTTTCCAACATCTCGAAGCATATTTGTGTGAGAAGGGCAATGAAATATCCTCTCTACCGCGCTCCTCCTCCTGTGTTCAGCGACCTTGAGGATGAAATTGTCGATCACATCCTCAGCCATGTAAGCTACCTCCCTGATCTGCCGGACTACCTCTTCCACTATTTTATCGGTCCGTCTTTCCACCGAGTTCCCCAAAAAGATATTTATAAAACTGAGCTCCCCTTGAAGTGAAGTAACTCTATCCTCCAGTCCAACAAGGAAATTTGCTTGGTCTTTGAGTAGACTGGACAAGTGTCCTAGGAGGCATGTGACAGCACCGTCGGCCATGCTTGCTTATCTGGGAGTGATATTCAGTGATAAGGAGAGAAAGATGTAATAATTAAGAGGAAAGAAAGGGTGGAGAGGAAATGGACGCTCAGAGTTCAGAAGGCACAGTTGTTCATGTTGCGATCTTGGAAAGACATTTACAGATCGATGATTACACAATTTTTCTTGATCGGAGAACTCCGGGATGTTTGGTAGGGAAAGCGGAAAGTTTTGGATAATAACTAACTGGTTCCTCTTTGAAATGGAGAGGATCCAAGTCCTTTTATTAATTATTGGTTGCTGTTTTATCTCTCAGGTACTTCATGCAGAAGTTTTTTACTTTTCTTCAAGTGAAGCATTCTTCGCTGACTATCTTTTATTGTACTTGGCCTCTATATGTATATTGAAGACTTAAAATTCTGATCGTTAAGTGAGAGGGCAGTAGCTCCATGTGAGAGACAGAAAAGAGTGGAAAATGTAAGAGAGCAAGAGGGCAGCAAAATCTTAGAGAATTAAGAGATTATTTTTCTCTTTTGTATTTATTTATTTATTATTTTTTTCTTTTGTGTTTGTGAGTTTGGGTGTATTAAGACTTTTAGGTTTAAGTAATTTTGTTTGCACTACTCTTTGTATTCTATCATTTTGTTAATGAATTTCTCTTAAATTATCCCCATCAATAAATATTATAAACTTGTTAAGTCAAATTGCTTAAATCATTATACCTTATGTGAGTGATTATTATTTTCTAATCTACTATTTTCCTGATTCATTTATAATCCTATAATTATTTTATCTCGACTCAGGCAGAAGGAAGGACTCAAGGATAACAGAAAATGTTACATTGCGTACTATCACCCAAAGAAGAAAAAGAAAAAGCAAGGCACTTACCCAAAAAGAAAAAGTAAAAGAAAAAGGAAAGAGTAAAGTAATTTCACCCAGGTTGCTTTGCAAAGCAGAGTGAACAATCAATGAATATGTACACGACCGACCTTTCACTATGAAGACCTCGATCAATAATTGTCTATGTGGACTAACTGTACGGAACGTTGTCTTTGATTATCATTTTGTGAATTATATTACAATGTAGGGCATTTTACTGAAGATTTTGCTGGTGTTATTTCTTTTGCTTTACTAAAGTCTGTAGGGTTGCCATCTTTGGTTCTTATTTTTAAATTTGGTGGACTAGGTCAGCTTATCACTTTTCCTTTGACGAGGATTTTTTTTGTCCTTTTTACCGTTGCGTGGTTTTTTTTTTTTTTTTTTTCCGAGAAAACTAATCAAACCCTCTAAACTATCTTGAAATTTGTAATGTCTTTCTTATAGGGTTTTAGTAAGCTCTCTAAATTTTAGTAATCAAAATAATTAAAAATAATATATTTTTATTTTAGCTATCAATTTTTTGAAAGCAGCTCAGCTCACCATTTTAATTATATACTTTTATTACTCTATTTAAATATTATTTTTCACGAAAAAAAAAATTTATTATTATTTCTAAACATTTATATTTTCCAATGTTTCAATATTCACCCACAAGACAAGAGTGCGACGAAGATGCTTCATGGTCTGATAAACTGAATGAAGCTAAAAGGATTCAGAGAACAACGTTAGGAATTAAAGGTTAGAGCCAAGATTGCCATTGGAACTAGTTTACTGGTGCGTTTGATATTGCGATTTTACAAGAATAATTAATATTTTTAAAAAATAAAAAATATATATATAGTAAAACGTAAGGCGTTTGACATTACGATTTAAAATAGGAAAAACTTTTGTGATTTCTATAAGCAAGGTACGAGTGCTCATTTGAAAAAAAAAAAAAAAAACGTGAATTTAAATCAAAATCATGATTTCGCATAACAAATATTTGATAAAAATATATATATTTTTTAAAATATTTTACCAAACGCTTTTACAACTTTAAGAAGTAATAATTTTAAAAATGCAATTTTTAAAATTATACTTATTGAAACCACAATCTCAAATGGATGGTTAATATTTTTAAAATCTGAACAAAAGCTGCACAACATTAAACTAACCGAACAGGAAAATGTGTCATTTTCACTTACAATAAGAATAGGAGGAGGAGCTATTGGAATCCGGCCTTGTAAGTTTATTTTATTTTATTTTATTTTTGAGGCACTTTTTGCAAGTGTATTGAATCAATAAAGTTCTTGTTGTTGCTGTGCACAACAATGATGAATAATATTGAATCAAAAAGAGAGAGATCAAGAGAGAGTTGAGACACATATTTACGTGGTTCGGCACTTTGCTTACGTCCACAGGAGATAACGGCTATATTTTTTTATTCAATGATTTAGGGTTACAACATAACATATTTATAGAAAAACCATAATTCTAAGTATTTTGGAAAATCTCAAAATACCCCCCACAACTTATTTGTCCTCAAGCCCACATAAACTAATTACACTCAATGGGCCAGTAGTAGAATATGAATAACTTGTTCCAACAATCTCCACCTTGGCGAGTATTCACCTCTTTGAAGATAATCAAGTATTGAGCCTCCACCTGGAACTAATAGGTTTGGGGATGCCACCTCCTCTCCTCTCCTTTCTAACACCTGGATACATTTGTCAAGTCTAAGCAGTGCTTGAACTTGTCTGCGGTAATAGGCTTCGTCAACATGTTACTTGCATTCTCACAAGTGTGAATCTTTTCAAGTAACAATTCACATGTAGCAACCAATTCCTTGATCTTGTGAAACCTCACATCAATATGTTTAGTTCTTGCATGATACACCTAGTTCTTCACCAAGTAAATGGCACTCTGACTGTCATAATACAACAAAACTCTGCCTTGCTGAATCTCTAACTAACCCTATAAGCCACAAAGCTTCCTTTGCAGCCTCAGCCACCGCCATGTACTCTGCCTCAGTCGTGGACATCGCAACTGTGGATTGGATCATAGACCTCCAACATATGGGTTCTCCGGCAAGAGTAAACACATAATCCGTGGTCGATCTCTTGGCATCCAAATCCCCTGCATAATTCTGCATCCACATATCCCACATTAACCGCTTCAACTACCACTTTCGCATCCCCTTCCAGGACAATAACAGAGAGCCCCAATTCCTTTCCAAACAAGATGGCTTGAATTCCTGCCCAAGCCTCAGCCGCAAGTGGGTCTAAACATCCATGTTGAAACATACAGCGGATAGCCAAAACTTTCCCTTCCCAGTCGCGAACGACGGCCCCCATCCCTGTACGCCCCTGCTATTGACTGATTGCCGTGTCCCAATTTATTTTGCACCAACCAGAAGGTGGGGCCAGCCAATAGTCTGGGTAGCTACCCGTCCTTCCACACCTGCATCAGTTCCACAGTCTTGGGCTGAATCGTAAGCTTCCACTGCCTCACGTGCTTGCTAGACCAACACGTTTGGGTGGAGAAAAAGACCCTCGTGTATAAAGGAATTCCTCCGGAACCATATCTTCTTTGCTACCGCCACGAACACGTTAATATCCTCCTCGGAGCAGCAGCTAAAGATATGTTGCACCACATGAAAAAAGGTTGGACCACATGAAAAAAAAAGTTTGGAAGAAATATACTCTTAAGTGTTTATAAACATTTAAAAAATGCATTAACTTTAGTCTAAGTTAATAATAGCTATTAATGAGGTTAAGAATTTAATGTGCATTTTAAATGTTTATAGACACTTGACACTATTTTAAATGGATTGGAAGAATTTTGCAAATCAGAGACAAAGCGATCTGGATTACTTTTAAATACGAGAAGATACCTAGATTTTGTTTCAAGTGTGGAATAGTACACCATGCTGGGCTCCTTTGGGGCGGCATTCTCCGCAACGAAGAGCAGAGTTAGAATCGACTCATCTAGAACCGAGCGACCAACCTAGAGGTTTCAAGTGTGGAATAATACACCATGCTGGGCTCCTTTGGGGCGGCATTCTCTGCAACGAAGAGCAGAGTTAGAATCGACTCATCTAGAACCGAGCAACCAACCTAGAGGTTAAGTCCTAACAACTTATCTATCTTATACTCATGTGTGATCATAACCTAGGTTCTTTTTTTCTTTTATCCTATAGTCATTTCAGAGCATAAGGCTTTGATACCAATTGTAACGACCCGATGGACAAATCAATTAACTGGTAATTGACCCCATGCGTTGTCTCCCAACCCTATCCCTCATGGGACAAGACTCAGGGATTAAAACCTCTCATAATCGAGAGACTTCAGCGGAAGACTTTCTAAACTATCGGAATAGAGAGTAATAATGAAGAAATCACACATTCATACATGAGAGTAAACATAATTCCTCATAATATAAAAGTAGTCACCAAATGTATCGGTCATCAGACCATCATCAAAATAAAACGTTACATTCCATAACATAATTGTCTTACAAAAGATCAATAAATCAAATCCTAAATTTAAGCAATACTAAAGAGATAATAATCTCATTCATGTCTGCTCGGGTAGTTCCTCCGTCATCCCATATGGACTTCAACCAAACTGAATTCAAACCTCAAAAATGACTCGGATCAGGTCCTGCGCAATCACCAATGTCCAGTCCGTAGGCATTCTCGTCTATGCTAGCTAAACCGCGCAATTATTCTTAATGGAAGGGGAAAAACATAAAATAAAGGAGGGTAAGTCTAAAGACTTAGTGAATGTTAACGCAGATAATACCATATGGTATAGAGTAATAGTGATAGTTCAACAGTACGGTCTACCCGAGATATTACCCTTTCTCAGCAAGATTGGCGCTGTCCCGAGGGACCTGTAATACAACACCGGTGCCCCGAATATTGTACGCTACCGTATATCCATTAGCGGCATGACCGAGTTCGACCCCAGGTGGCCTACACCACTAATGATGTCTGTCATGTAGTGATCGTCCATTAAGGTTGCGCCGGTCACGAATAACCATTGGATCCAAAGCCCATATAACACACACATTTGACTATAAAGTTAACATGTATAGTAAGCTTATGGCCGTTATCCCGCGCGTACTGATGTACCATGTCATACGATGCAATTAATCTTGTCTGTATTTTACATTCATGCCCTTTTTATTAGTCTCACTTTCATTAATATGTTCAGCACAACGTTTTTCCACAAAAAGCTAGAGTTCATGTGCAATAAAGTGTATATCGTGAGATTTGCAAATATACATGTTTTAGTCAAAAAATAGACGTGCAATGTGGAAAAATAAATGGTGAGCATTATGTGAGTTAAAACTCACCTAGGTCAAACAAAGTCTCCGAATATTCCTCTAAATGGTCTAGGTTCTCCAAATCCGTGGAAAACCTTCTATTAGTCCTAAGTTTAACTTAAAACAACCTTAAAACAAAAAAAAAAAAAAAAAAAAAAGGAGCTATTGGACGGCTGGCCCAAATAACGTTCCTTGAAATGCTTCTGACCGTACGTCCTGGCTCGAGGCCGTACGTCCACCTAGAAAGTTTCAGGTGAAACCTTATTTGTTCCAAACGTCCACCTATCCTTCCAAATTGGTCTAAATCTATGTAAAAGGATTTCGAAGACCTCCTATCGCCAAATAAGGTCTCCATGCAATAGAAAACACGTTCGATCATAATGAAATCATAAACCCAACTTTTAAACATGATCAAAGGCATAACCTAGCTAAAGTTTCAAACCAACGATTAAGCTAATTTAGAAGGCATTAAAAGAGTAATAATGACCTAACAACAAGTATGGCTCAGAAGGTTACCTCCTTGAAGCCAAGCCTTCACGAAATCACTTCCCTTTCTCCACAAAACACATAATCTCACTAGAACACACTCACAAGGGTTTCTGGGAGCCTAGGGACGAGTTTGAACAAGAAAAGAGTGAGGGTGTAGGGGTATTTATAGGTGAGAAAAAGCAGAGGGCATTACCAACTATTCTGAAAAGTAGCGGACGTCCAGTACTATTGGGGCGTACGTCTAGTTCTATTTATACAGCGATACAAAGGCTATAGCGTACGTCCAGGTATTATCCAAAGGTTTTTCAAAAAGAAGCGTACGTCCGATGGTCCCCCATTATACGTCCTTGTACTTTTTGTAGGCGTACGTACTGTGGCACACCACGTATGTCCTTTACTAACTACAGGAGCATACATCCGGTACTATTGGGCGTACGTCCGGTCAGAAAGTCCAAAATTCTCAAAATGCCCTTCCAGTTGTTCCTAGTGACACAAAACCCAAATTAACCCCCTAAGTAAGCTACCTAAGCTTAGTTAATTATTTGGGTCACTACAACATTAGGGGGAAACTCAAGAGGTGTCAAAAGGCTACATTGATATGGGCAAAGAAAAAATAGTACATGCAACTGAGACAATGATTATATCTAAAACTCGGGACTTAGCTCCCTTGCAGCAGGAGGGTCATGACTCGGAGAGAAGGGCAAAGATGGAACTTAAAGAAGAAATTAACGGGTTAATGGAGCAAGGGGAATTGAAATGGAAGCAACATGCGAAAGAGAAATGGTTGCATAATGGTGACCGTAATACAAAATATTTCCATGTGTGCGCCTCACAAAGAAGACGAAGAAAAATAGTGGAGCAGATTCGGGATGAGGAGGGACACCTTTGTACTGGCCCAGCAGCCATAGAGGAAGCTTTTGTGAGATATTATACATGCCTATTCACGTCGGCCAAACCGCATAACATGGAAAGGTGTATTTCGGTAATTGGTAGCAAAGTTTCAAATGAGATGAACGAGAGACTGACAGCGACCTTTACGAAGGAAGAGGTGAAACAGGCCTTGGATTAGATGGGTCCACTCAAAGCTCTAAGTCCAGATGGATTCACAGAATACTTCTACCAACATAATTGGGCCATGGTCGGCACAGAGGTATGCGAAGTTGCTTTGTATTTTTTAAATTCTTCTCATATGGATGGTTTGATAAATGCAACTAATATTGTTTTAATTCCTAAGGGCCAAAACCTGATTTGTGTAATTGAATTCCGACCGATAAGTCTGTGCAATGTACTTTATAAGATTATTTCTAAAGCGCTAGCAAATAGGCTTAAGGTGGTCCTCCCTCTTGTCATCTCCCCGTACCAAAGTCCCTTCCTATCTTGGAGATTGATTACAGACAATATTTTAGCGGCTTATGAGACTCTGCACACAATGTATACGAAGATGTGGAGTAAGGTTGGGTTCATGGGTATCAAACTTGACATAAGCAAAACTTACAACAGGGTGGAGTGAGAGTTTTTAGAAGCAATTATGGGCAAAATGGGCTTTTCGAAAAGGTGGAACAAATTGATAATGGAGTGTGTATGCACTGTCACATACTCCATTATTGTCAATGGGCTAGCAGTGGGTAATATCACACCATCTAGAGGAATTAGGCAAGGTGACCCATTATCTCCTTGTCTTTTCCTTTTATGTGTGGAGGCGCTCAATTTTATACTTAGTAAGGTGGAAAGTATAGGGGTCATTACAGGGGTGCCTACATCCAAGAAGGGACCGAGGTTGAGTCACTTATTCTTCGCGGACGTTAGCCTTTTATTTTGTAAGGCTAATTCGGTGGAAGGGCGAAGACTCACCAAACTGTTGGAGGAATATGAAATAGCCTCAAGTCAAAAATTGAATAAAGAAAAGACTTCCATTTTCTTTTCCCTCAATACTAGTGTGGAGAAAAAGGAGGAGATTTCCAGACTTTCAGGGTTAAACGCCACTCAACGCTATGAAAAATATTTGGTGTTACCAACTATGGTGGGAAGATCGAGGTATAAGGCCTTTAAGAGCATTAAGGATAAAGTATGGACCCGGTTGAATGATTGAAAAGTAAAATTTCTATCACAGGCGTGTAAGGAGATTTTGATTAAGGCGGTAGTTCAAGCAATACCAACATATTGTATAAGTGTCTTTTTACTCTCTATTTCCTTATGTAAGGAGTTAAATACGCTCATGCAACGTTTTTAGTGGGGACACAAGGAGAATACCTCAAAGATTCATTGGATGAGTTGGGAAAAGATGGGCACCTCAAAACATCAAGGGGGCTTAGGCTTTAGAGATCTTGTTATGTTCAATATGGCTCTTTTGGCCAAGCAAGTGTGGAGAATTATGCAAAATCCAGATTCCTTGGTAGCCTTGATTATGAAGGCCAAATACTTATCACACAGTACCATTTTGGAAGCTGAAATGGGATCTAGACCATCATTGGCATGGAGAAGTATTTTGGCCTCTAAGGACCTGATTCAAAATGGTGTTATTTGGAGAATAGGGGATGGAAGAGATGTGCGGGTGTGGGGGGATAAATGGTTGCCCACTCCAACCTCTTTCTCAGTACAATCACCAAGACCAACTGTTGTAGAAACTATGAAAGTGTGTGATTTAATAGACCGGGAAGAGCAGCAATGGAATAGGACCCTTATTTCGACAATTTTTCTACCAGAGGAAGTCCTATTAATTCTCAACATACCCCTGAGCCCCTTCCTCCCCAAGGATCGATTAATATGGAGGGGCACGAAGAATGGTGTGTGCACTGTCCGGAGTGCCTATCATCTAGGAATGGAGAGGAAAGCAATGCAACAACCGGGGAGTTCAGGAAGGAAAGAAGTCAATGAGGAGTGGAAGATCTCCTGGAATTTGAATGTACCTAATGTGTTAAGTGCCAAAATATTCATATTTTAGCCCTTAAACTTATATGTGTTAATTCTTTAGTATTGATAGTTTGTGCAATTTTACTTTCTTTTTATATTTTCTTTGCTTTGTAGGTTTTTGAAAGAAAATAAAGCATTCCTGGAAGTATCGGACTTAAAAGACTTGAAACAAGCAAAAGCATTCTGATAGTGCGATCGAGCGCACTTCCAGAGAGGTCCAGACGTGAAGAGCGAGGCGTGCACTCGTGCGCACAAGAGAAGACTCTATTGCACTGCGATCGAGCGCAAGAGACATACGATCGATCGCAGAGGTGCGATCGAGTGCACACGGGCTAGGATCAAGCACACTCGTGCGCTGGAGAATTCCAGAAGCTGCAGTCAGACTCTCTTTGCTTTCCATATTAGGGTTTCTCTAGTCCTAGTTACACTACGACTAAACCCTACGATTTTACTAGGGTTTCTAAGTTTTCTAGAGTATTCCTAAGCCTATAAATAAGACCTCTAAACCTTTAGAATAACAATCCTTGAATAGACACAACTTTGGGGAGAGGAATTTGAAGCTACTTCTAGGAGCGGTTTTCGGTTCTATCTTTCCCTTTCCCTTTTCTTTTATTTTAATTATGTATAACTAACTCTTAAGGAGGGGTAGAGTGAAGCCTTAATTATGTTTATTTAATATTTCAATATTGGCGCCTTTGTAGTAATCATGTTGTGTTGCTTAACTTGATTAATTCATGTTTTCTTGAATTCCTCATATGTATGTGATTGGCCATTATATGCATGTGGTATGGACTAGTTAATTAAATCAATTTGGATGATTGAGTCCTGGGTTTAATAAGAGTAATAAAAGAAATTCACACCGGGTTCTTGGGTTAATCAACATGGGGAATCGGGAGTAGACACTCATGCCTAGGCCTCATGTGTCTTCGATTTTCACAAATTTATGTTTTTTTAAAAAACAACTTAGTAGATACCTATGCTAAATCCTTTAAGAAATAAAAGAATTATAGTAAACATCCATGCCTAATTCGTTGCTTAGGGAAATCAATAGCTTAAGGAGTAGACACCCATACCCTTAGGTTGGCAAACATTAAGTATTCATAATATAATTAGATCATTGGCATATTATTATATTATTTAAGTATGATTAGTGGTGGATATCAAAGCCCAGCTTTTACATTTTCATTTATCTTTATATCTTTTTATTTCTTTTTCACAATATGAATTTAGTGACAATTTGATATTTTTATCAATTCTAAAATAAAATCAATAATCCTCGTGGGATCGATCTCGTACTTGTTGCACTATATTATCATTTGATCTTATACACTTACGAGTAAAACGTACCAAGTATTTGCCTATTAATTTAGCTGGGTATTTGGCACAACAAGTTTCTAGCGCCGTTGCCGTGAAAATGCACTTGTGGCGGGCATGCGATAATCTGCTTCCAACAAAAGGAAATCTGTTTTGTCGAGGAATATGTGATAATAATACGTTCCCAGTATGTTTGAGGGAGGAAGAAACAGAAGCTCACATCTACTGGAACTGTCCAGTAACTAACGATGTATGGGAAGGATGCAATATAAAACTACAAAAGAGCATCACTGGGGACCAAGACTTCTTGCAGATCTTTAAGGATGCATCATCCCGGTTTGAGAAGGCTGATGTTGAGCTTTTAGCGATAGTGGCACGCCGCATCTGGTTGCGCAGAAATGAAATAGTCCATGGTGGCAGTTTCACACATTCGTCCCAAGTGTTGA
Source organism: Corylus americana (assembly GCA_036287905.1). Lineage (NCBI taxonomy): Eukaryota > Viridiplantae > Streptophyta > Magnoliopsida > Fagales > Betulaceae > Corylus > Corylus americana. The sequence continues at coordinate 14,758,639 of CP125823.1, forward strand.
AAGACTCGGAGAGGGCTCTGGCTGAGTTCCAGAGACTAAACTCCAGAACTGGGGAGCAAGAAACCGTAGAAAGGGAGCAAGAAACGATCAGATGGTAGCCACCTCCAAGGGGTATGGTCAAAATAAATTGGGATGCAGCCTTGGATATAAACAACAAGATCATTGGCTTGGGGATCATTGTAAAGGATGACAAAGGATCGTTCTTGGCAGCATACAGTAAGCATCTTTAAATCAAAGTGAATCCGATGGTAGCCGAATCTTTAGTAGCCCTACATGCTGTTATATTTTGTAAAGAACAAGGTTACTGGACAACAATTTTTGAAGGTGATGCCTTGCAGATGGTAAATGATGTGAACTCGGATAACCCTTGTAACAACATGCATGGCCATTGTTGTGCAAATATCTGCCTAAATTAATAGGTAAATAATTATACGTTTTACTCGCAAGTGCACAAGATCAATATTGTAGTGTATGGTGCAAGGACGAGATCATTCCTACGATGATTGCTAAATTTTACTTAAAAATAAATTCCGTAAGTGAAACAAAACAAAGATTGATTTTGAGTTGATAATAATAAAAGGTAGGGCTTTGATATCCATCACTAATCATATTTAGATAACATAACAATATACCAATGATCCAATCATATTATAATTATTTAATGTTTGACAACCTAAGGGTGTAGGTGTCTACTCCTTAAGCTATTGATTTTCCTAGGCAACGAATTAGGCATGGATGACTACTCTAATTCTTTTTTTTCTTAAAGGATTTAGCATGGATGTCTACTAAGTTGTTCTTTAAGAAAGCATAAATTTATGAAAATCGACAAACACATGAGGCCTAGGGTATGGGTGTCTACTCCCGGTTCCCCATGTTGATTAGCCCAAGAACCCGGTGTGGATTTCTTTTGTTACTCTCATTAAACACAGGACTTGATCATCCAAATTGCTTTAATTAACTAGTCTATACCACATGCATATGTTGATCAGACAAACACATATGAGGAATTCATAAGAACAAGAATTAATCAAGTTAAATATCACAACATGATCATCACAAATGTGCCAATATTGAAATATTAAATAAACATAATTAGGGCTTCAATCTAGCCATACTAAGTAAATTAATTACATATGAGTTTGATATTAAACATCTTCATAAAATAAAATAGAAAGGAAAAGAATAAACCCGAAACATGAACTTGAAGAGCTCCAATTCTTCTCATTGGAAATTGTGTGTCTAGTCTATTCTAAAGGTTTAAGGGTCTATTTGTAGGCCTTAAGAATACTCTAGAAACCCTAAAAAAATGTAGGGTTTGAGCCCTAGTTCACACAAAGCTTAAAAGCCCTAAAATCAACACTTTCCATAAAAAGGGCTGCGGCTGTCTTGCTCCTCACGCACGGGTGCACTCGATAGCATCCCGTGTGCGATCGATCGCAGGACTGCGATCGATCATCTGTGCTGGGACCTCGTTTGCAGGTGCGATCGAGGTTGCTTTTTGTGCACAGGAGCGCACGCCTTGCACTCGTCTTGGTCTTCGCCTGTAGTGCACTCAATCGCAGCTCCACTGCGATCGATCGCACTACTAGAGCCTCCAGCTTTTCCCAAAATAGTTTTTTAAGTCCGAAACTTCCAAAATTGTTTCATTTTCTTCCAAAAACCTACAAAAACAAAGAAAGCACATAAAATAACTAAAATTGCATAAATTAACCAAAACTAAAAGATTAACAAATATAAGTTAAGGACTAAAATATGAATATTTGGCACTTAACAGTCATATAATAGAAGACATCAAAATAGGCATCCAAAACTTAGATCATGCGCACTTCGCCCATGTTACGAGGGCGGCGAATACTGCTGCCCATGAACTACCTGTAGGAGCTAGAACCCATGTCACAGATACGATTAGGTGGACTTCAATCCCATCGTGTATTTATGATATTGTAAGGAGAGAGGAATTACTTCCCTCGTCTTGATTTATGCTCGTATGAGCTTGAATAAAATTTCAAGGGGCAATTACATTTTCTCACCATCAACTACAACGCATTATCACTTTTCTCCTACGAACTGCCAACTGTACTGCCCGACCATATCAAACTACCATTTTGTACCCAAAAGCCCCCTTCCGTTAGTCAAAGGTGTTAAAATAAACGATCAAGTCATCATGTGTCAATCACATGCCATCTTGTTCTTTTTTCTTCCACTTTTTCCCTTATTTCAGATGTATGCCACGTGTAGGCAGCCTTAAATGACAAAAAAATAAAAAATAAAATTATATCCCAACATAAACTCCTCGTCGTCTTCCTCCTCAAGCAACACTTTTTTTTCTCATCTCTCTCGTCCTCCTCCTTCAAGCAGATTGTTTCAATTTTTAACACTACAAGAAAAGTGGAAGAAAAAAGACGATGTTTTAGAAGGAGGAGTAGAGTTGTAGCCTGTAGGACGAACCTGTTGTTGTAGATTTTCAACCAAAAGTCGTGCAAGGGAAAATCCCGTCGGCCGAGACCCTCCGTGGGTTTGGCCAAACCCAGGCGGGTGGTCAGACCCACGCCTGGGTCTGGCCTGACCCTGCTGGGTTTCACCTAGCATGGGTCGTTTGGCCGAGACCCAGCGGGGTCAGGCGACGACCCGCCTGGGTCTGGCTTGACCTAGCGTGGGTCACCAGACCCATGCCTGTGTCTTGGCCCTTCTCCCACTCCCACTTAAGGGGCTTCACCACCTCTAATGTGAAGTCAGAATCATCCCTGCCAAAATGTCCATAAGCAGCGGTCTTCAAGAACCTGCCATTGCCACCCCTCTTGAGATCAAGGTTAATGGCGATCATACCAGGCCTGAAATCAAAGTTCTCCTTCACAATCTTGAGGATCTCTTTGTCGGGAATCTTTCTGGACCTCTGGTACCATAAGTGTCAACCAACACCGACAGAGGCTCAGGAACTCCAATGGCATAAGAGACTTGCCCAATGCACCTCCTGGCAAGTCCACTGGCCACAATGCTCTGCAGCCTGCCTGACAATGTAAGCGCCACTCCTATCCACCTTAGTTGGATCCTTACCAGAAAATGCACCACCGCCATGAGCACCCCATCCGCCATATGTGTCAATAATGATCTTCCGCCCAGTGAGACCAGCATCGCCATGAGGACCACCAATGGGTTTTCCCATCTGGCCTAAGCCATGGGCATGTGCCATTCTTGCAGACCTCAGTGAGGCGAGCGCCAAGCATGGTTGCAAGCACATGACTCAAAATAATATAGTGATACAAAGGTAAGAATAACAGAATAATGGTAAGGCTGCGAAAGTAGAAAAAGAACAAATCTGCTTGAAGGAGGAGGACGAGAGAAACGAGAAAAAAAGGGCAGACTGCTTGAGGACGAAGACGACGATGAGTTTATGTTGGGGTATAATTATTTTTTTTTTTTTTTGTCATTTAAGGCATGTGGTATACCTTGGTCCATATATCTGAAATAAAGGCAAAAGTGGAAGAAAAAAGAACAAGATGGCATGTGATTGGCATATGATGGGTTGACCGTCTATTTTAACACTTTAACTGATGGAAGGGGGCTTTTAGGTACAAAATGGTAGTTTGATAGGGTCGGACAGTACAGTTGGCAGTTCATGGTAGAAAAGTGACAATGCATTGTAGTTGATAGGAGAAAAAGGTAACTACCCCAAATTTCAGAATACCTTATTCAAAAAAAAGATGATGGAAAGATATTTCCTCAAAACTCATGGTTTGGAGGAAATTTATGTCCATTATTATATATTGGGCGACTTTTTTAAAATGAATTAACATAGGCATCGGAGTGAGAGTCGTCAGCATCCCACCAGCGAGTTCTCTTAATTGGTTGTTGTGTTGCAGGAGCGTGAAGATTGAAGATCAAAGGCACCTCAAAGAACGCAAAGAACGTGCGTATCTCACCAATCGGAGGCTGTTAGACCAAAAATGCTCTAACAACAATAAAATATACTCGTGAATGAAATCAGATTAAAATCAAATTTTCTAAAACACTCTTATAATATAATTCAAAAAACAAGTGTTCAATCCCTCATTTACATTATATTGCATTGTTCTTTTGTTTCTTGGGCTATCCAGAGACTATTTTCAACTTTGGATGGGCTACTGGATATTTTTAATAACGAAAAAAGGTAAACATTCTAAATTTTTGTTTCGAAAGTAGGTTTCCAAATGATGTGTCACCATCTCATGAGTTGGTGACACTTTCCAAAATAATAAATATTATAAAATGGTGATACATCATTTGGGAACTAATTTTTTTTTTAAAAAAAAAAAAAAAAAAAAAAATTGGGATGTGTAGTACTTATCACTAAACCTTAGTATGAGCCAGGTTGGCAGGTTCAATATAAACATGTAATCACAAAAAGCCCAAAGGTCCGGCCGACAGATAAAAAATGGGGGAATGATTCAACTTCCTATCTAGAGGCTGAATCTATTTCCTTGGTGGGTCTATGAGTGCAAGAGTTCTTCTTTTTGCAGTTTTGGGTTGTCTGTCCTTTAACCATTGAGAAAAATATTCCCATTTGAGAAGCCTTGTTCAACCCATAATATAGGCCCAAAACTCTTAGAAGAGCCTGTTCGTGTTTAGGATTCTTATGATTTTAAACATTGAATCTGTTGATAAATGGAGGCGTGGACGACTCAGAGAAACTCGTTGTTGTTCTTGTGGTCTTCTGCAGATGTCTAGCAAGTTACAAGAGACAAGACAAAGCCGAGTCTTTCAACACGACTATAAGGTCACCGGTGGAGTGGTTGTTTTGGACACCTAGACAAGGACTTTAAGTATAGCATATTGGATGTAATTAATAGGCCCAAGTGTTTGGATTATTAACCTAGCTACTAGCTTGACATATATATATATATATATATTTATTGGATTTAGAAGTGCCTCCTATAGGAGTCATCAAACATCAGTGTATATGGTGTTCTCTAGTTTCGATTTGTGAAATAAAAAGTTGCGCATTTGTAGTTGGTTGTCCACCACCCAAGGGACATGGGGTGGTTCGGCCACCCTGGCCGGCAATTGGGGGTGGCTTGAGTTAAAATGAGGTGGTCTAGCCACCCCCTATGGCCAAGATTGGGTGTCCAGCCATCGCTTTTTTTTATTAATTTATTTATTTTTTTATGTTAAATAATATTTTATTATTATTTTTTATTAGTGAGACACATGTCTTATTTGTGGCTCTAGAATTTTTGAGAATAAATCCTAACCACAAACAAGATACTCTCTAGTCCAAAATGGATCGAAGAAGATCTTGTTCCAGCCATTATAGAGTGTATTTGGATAAAAAAAAAAAAGTTGTATTCCTGAAATTTAAAGAAAATCAAAGAGGTCCCCAATGGGCAGCTCAATCGGCTGAAGACCACGCCTCATGAAGCGGAAGTCACTAGTTCGAATCTCCTTTCTCACTCTTGTGTGGACATGTCAAAAAATAATAATAATAATAATAATATCAAAGAGAAGTTGTGAATGCTCTCACCACAGCTTTCCTAAATCTTATTACCTTTCTTAAATATAAGAAAAATTCATTAAAAAACTAAACAAACTCCATTGGTGCTCCATACACCAAGAGTAGTAGAGAACCAAAAGTGTTTCATTAAATATATGGTAACAATTTTACTTTTTTAACATTAATTTAATATAAAAAAAAATTTCTCTATCCTCTCTTCCCTTTCCTTTTTTTTTTTTTTTTTTTTTTTTTTTTTTTTTTTTTTGTATAAAACTCTTACAACATAGAGCATACAACTTTGAAAAATCATAACCAAAAGCTATGAAGGTTACAAAGTCATAAAAATGATTTTAAGCTTCCGCTAACTCGTGTACAATTACATTTAAGGAACATATCTGTTTCGTGCAGACTAGATCTAGGACATGGATAGCCCAAATAAAAAAAATTAAAAATTAAAAAAAAAAAAAAAAAAAACTAGAAACTAAAAATCCAACCATGAGAGTTAAGCCCCCACACCGATCTACTTTATCCTCAACCTAAAGACTAGGACAACAAATCCATCCTCAACCCGAAGGCCAGGACAAACAAAAAAAATAAAAAATAAAAAATAAAACACAAAAACCCCACAAGCAGCAATGGAGTCATTTCGGAAGACACGTCTTAGCCGAAAAAGATGATTAGATCTAAGGTTGAAGAGACTAGATCTGGATCTAGATCGACAAACTAGATCTAAAGCAACCTGCCAAAAACAGAGACCAGTAAAGCCTACAGAGAAGACACCGAACATTGCTACCGTGAAAAGGAAAAAGGAAAAATCTAGATCTAGAACTTCCCCCCTCCTTTTGAAGTTCTTCTTGGTGTTGTCTAAAAGAAAAGAGAGACTCTCTTCTCACTACAAGAAATTTGGTCATTAGCAACCAAATTATTAGCGGTGACCCAAAAGTTGCAAGCATTATACATCTATCTTTTTAATTATTTGCAGGAAGAATATGTTCAAAAGACAAATCTGGTGTCTGATCCCTTGACATTAAAGGATAAACAGAAGCAAGAGGTACAAATTTTTATTTTTTTACTTAAATATTTAATGCAATTCCTTGTTATTCCATCTTTGTCAATTATTGTGTCTTAGATAGGTGGCTTTCTTATATACAATTTTAATGATATTTCGATTAAAAAATTATTGTGTCTTAGTGTACTTAATTATGATGCTGTATGAAAGACTCGGACTTTGAGACTTCCCATTTAATAGTCTTGTCTTGTCATTTTTTTTTTTTTCTTTTCTCCTTCCATACTTGATTTTTGAAGTTGTTGTCTTTGATCAGGCAAGCATGTTGTTCAAGAAACTTAGCTTAGCTTAAAGCTGGATGCTCTTTCTCATTTCCACTTTGCTCCCAAACCTATATGCTTCTCGATCTCAATCATTTTAATGAACATTTTAGGCATTATGTCATGAACGTTTTGTGTCCATGTCTTTGTTTCTTATGTGTTGTTTTGGACAGCTTATGGAGGACATGTCTATAGATGTAAATGTCCCTGCTCTAGCAATGGAAGAGGTAAGGAGTCTACCCATCTTCACTTCAAAATTTAATTTGCTCCTTATTTAGCAAGCAAGTAATACATGTGGGCATGTCTTCCATGGGTCTCGGATGCCGCTATGCTGGCTCCTGAAGAAGTGTTTAGCGGCAAAGGTGACATTTAAAGAAGAAGCTGAACTTACACAGGCAGAGAGAAAGAGGAGGAGAGCTAAACAGAAAAGGGAATTTAAAGGTAAGCTTGGATATTAGGTTCTTTCTCTGATTCTTAAATGCCAATTTTCTGTCTTTCTCTTTTGGTCAAATAACTACTACTGGTCTTGACATGAATTTCCCCTCTTAATTTGGAGATAATCGATCAGATTGTTACCATTTATTACGACCTTTGTATAGTTTGATTTTATTGTCATTTCTTGTTTGGTACTAATTACCAATGGCTATTTCTATGTAATATAACACTTAGTGTTTTATCTTCTAACACATGGTGGAGCTACTGATAACGATTTGATCATGATTTGTTGACTTGATGCTGCCATTGCTTGTACAATTCAAATGGTGGCTTTCCCCTTTGAAATTGTACAAGTGTATATATATATATATATATATATATATATATATATATATATATATGCTTATTGGATGAAATTATGTGAGGGAAAATAATCTTTTCCTTTCATCAATTTGATTTTGACATAAACATAAGTTTAAAAATTATTTAAAAGTTTGTTAGACACATGTTTAACAGGAACTATTGTTAGGCATATTAATTACATTAAAAATTAAGATGACTCAAACTCATCATACGATGGATGCAATTTAATTAAATTAAAGCAGGTCAATGGCCGTCCTAATCCTATGTTTATTGATTTAATTAGATTGAATAAAATCATGAGTAGCCAAATTAATATTGTTGAGTTTATAACTGATCAAATCATGAGTAGTCAATTTTTTTTGCATATGAATTCTCTCTCTCTCTCTCTTCCAGGCATCACGGAAGCATTACTGCACTTACAAGCACATACACGGGAAAGAGAATATTGATGAAGAATGGTGCACTTCTGACCCATATGGCTTTTTTGTTATTTTGTTTTTATAAATAAGATTCCTTTCTTTTTTCATAACTAGTTTTGAAAATTTCCAGCAAGTTGCTTTTGAGTAATCGAGAAGTAGGATGTCTAGAATTTAAGTGAGTTATATATGTTGTCCTATATGCTCTGTAAATCTTGGTTATCTTTGTTTACACTATGATGTATTGCACGTGCCATCCCAATATATATATATATATATATATATATATATGCTATTTTTTTTTTTTCCTAATAGCGGCGACCCTAAGGTTGCCGCTATTGAGTTTCTATTTTTAATTCATTAGCGGCAACCTATAAGTTGCCGCTAATGAGATAAATAGCGGCGACTTTATGTTGCCGCTAATGACAGACAAATAGCGGCAACTTTAAGTCGCCGGTAATACTGGAGAAATAGCGACAACTATGGGTTGCCGCTAATGATAGAGGAATAGCGGCAACTTGGAGTTGCCGCTATTGACTTTTTTTAATTTTTTTTTAAAAAAATTTTCTTATATCATTAGCGGTGACTTAAAGTCGCCGCTAATTACATACAATTAGCTGCAACTTGATGGTCGCCCCTAATGATATACAATAGCGGCAACCGTGGAACTATTTTGAACCATTTTTTCCCGGAAAAAAAAAAAAAAAAAAAAAAAAATGTATTAGCGGCGACTTAAAGTCGCCGCTATTACCTTGACAATAGCGGCAACTTTAAAGGTCGCCGGTATTTAGCTTTACCGTCGACTTACTACCAACCGCCAAATAGCGGCCGCATGTTGCCGGTATTTGTAAATAGCGGCAACTTTTTGCTCATTAGCGGCAACTTTGGGTCGCCGCTAATGACCATAATTTTTGTAGTGTCTCTTTCCTCTAGTATTAATGAAAGAAGATGAGAGTTGCTGCTGTGTGGTCGTTGCACAAAAGTTGGCTTTTGTGCAACCCACTCAGCATTTGACACCTCACCTATTTCAAAAAATTGCAAAAAAAATGCATGTTTGCAAAGTATAGGATTAATTCCCCACACAGCCATTTAGCCACCTTCCACCTCCGCCAACCCGCCACCGGCCTCTGCCAACCACCGCAAATCAAATCGAACCACCGCCCACTGTCCAACCAGATCTCTCTCACTCCGCCGACATAGGTGGCCATGGGGTGGAGCGTGGCCACCCCGAGATCTAGTTAGGGGTGGCCCAGCCACCACTGGGGGTGGCCGCGCGAGCCACCCCATAGGCAGGGGGTGACCGCGGCCACCCCCAGGCCACTGGGGTTGGCCTGGAGGTGGCGGCGAACCACCCCACCTCCCTCTGCCACCTTCAAATTTTTTTTTAAAAAATTAATAAAACCTGATATACTCAGGTATGGGTGTTTATTTTTTCTTATGGTGTTCTAGCTAATGTGGCAATCAATGAATATTGTGCATAAAACCCCTGTTTTATTTACAGACCACATAGAAGTTATTTCCAAAGAAGATTTAAATGACTTTCTATTTTTTTTAGCATTTATTTGAAAAAATATTTAAAAAGATAATATAAATTGTTGTGAAATTTATTTGATTAAGAAAATAAAAATTTGTAATTGATTCCCTAAATTTAAACAAAATCTAAGGGAGGAATTCCAATAGCTAAATGACGGTGTTCAATATCAGTTAGCCGTAGATCCTATCCAATCCTCCACCAAAAATAAATAATTTTGCATATTTTGACCCATTCAAGGATATTTTCATATATTTCTATTATTCCTAGGGGTGCAAAGGCGGGCGGTTTTTACCGCTCTAACCGCTTAACCGTATTAACCGCTAACCGCCTAACCGCTATAACCGCCTAGCGGTTATTGGGTTTACTAACCGTAACCGCTAACCGGTAACTGCCTTTTTATATAATATATTTTTATAATTATAATTATAAAAATATTTATACATATAACATAATCACTTGATCATTAAATCACAATTTTTTTAAAAAATAATTAAATCAAAATTTGATTATTAATATATTATCACTATAATTTATATGATTATATCACATGAGATTGATCATTAAATCATTTGATTATATAATAACAAATTATACATATATAATATGACATAACTCATAAGTATACCAATTCATACTAATACAACAATTATTTCCAACGTATGTTATTAACTTATAAGTCTATATATGTTATAAGTCTATATAAGTCTACATATGCATATGAATAATATAAATGTATAATATCAATACTTAATCATATGATTCAATGACAATTCAAATACTTTATTCAAGACTTCAAGTGAATCATATTATTAATATACAATGATGATATGATTCGTATAATATCAAATTAAGTAATTGACATTGGATTAAACAATGACCAATGTGTTATAAACACAATTTAAGTATTAATGTATTATCATTATAATTTTAGTAATTTATATATTATCACTATAATTGATATGATTATATCACATGATGACTTGATCATTAAATCATATGATTATATAATAAGCCCAAATATTTGGGTCAAATATTTTTGATTTTTCTGTTGATTTTTCTGTTTGACCCAAATATTTGGGTCAACCATTTGCATATGAATTTGTAGTCAAAACAAATGTACAAATTTAGGATTGGTGATCCTAAATTTTGGGTCAAATATTTTTGATTTTTCAATATGGGCTCTTTTTATAGCAATTGGACCCAAGAAGATATTAAAAATACAAGAAAAAAAAATTAGGGTAAAAAAAATCCCAAAAAAATAAGCTCAAAAAGCCCAAAAAAAAAGCCCAATTTTAAAAAAGCGGTTAGCAGGCGGTTATCTATTTCGCTAACGGTTAGCGGTTGCGGTTAGTGAAATCTACTAACCGCTAAGGCAGCTACAGTTAACGGTTATTGCCACTAACCGCTAACCGTAACCGCCTTTGCACTCCTAATTATTCCCCATATGCATAATAGAGAACCATGAAGATCCCATCTCTCTTAGCAAGGGCTATCTTTGTTTGTGAGGGAATGAATAATCATTTTTAAGTTCAAGGGCTGCTGCTATCCATTTGAATGCCAATCTCACACTAAGAAAAATAAAAATTAATTGAAGAAACTTTATTTAATTTGGTGAATACAACTTGTTCGGGCTCTTCATTTTCACATAGATGCAATACCCGCGTCATTCTAATTTAACCATAAGCAAAGGCGTTCACAGTCGCCATCCAACATAGATTTGATAAAGTAACACAATAAAAAGAAGAAAGAAGAAAAAAAAAAAATGGAGATAACTAGTTTGAATCTCCATCCTCTTTTCTTGTGTGAACATAGAAAAAAAAAAAAAAAAAAAAAAAAAAAAGGTAGAAAAAAAAAAAAGAAACGCTTGTTTCAGACATTACTTAAGCAGAGCTGGTCATAAATATTACGTAGTAGATACAAATATCTATGGGCAACTGGGGTCACGGTTGTAGGGGCTACAATCTGGTAATCGAGGTTTTTGACCGGGTTTCGGAAGGCATTTTCGATACCGCTCACCGTCGCCACAATGAACTGCTGGTTTACCCTGTTTTTGAGTTTCGGTAATGACGTGCGGCTTGTCAAAGAGCATTCTGGTTATTTCGGAATCAAACATCCAGTCTGCAGCTTCGTCCCTGCGGGCGTGGTAAGGGGAGCTGGCGTTGCCCTTCATTATTGAACTTGTCGCTCCACAATCGCTTGTGTGCAGCAAAATCATCACCATCACGAAGAGCGCCAGAAAGGGAGACGTCTTTCTCTTTGCTGTTTCGCCCACCATCTCTCACCGCCTCTGTGGGGGAGTCTTTGGGAGGAACTTTTGTTGTGGGTAGTGAATGATGAGTGGGTAACAGATGGAGTACACTTTTAAAGACTTCCTACTAATAAAACATTGGTTAAGACAAAGACTCAATTTAAATATTCATATAATATTCCTAATCTACCCTCTATTATTCAAATCACTAGAAAAGTCTTTATATAAATTAAAACATGAGTCATGTTTGGCTAACCCCTCAACTGCATGGCTGGCGTTGCCGCTGCCCTCTACAGTTGTGTATAACAATACATTTCCACTCGCTTAATTATGATATAGCTTATGCATTCCTCCCACTAAATAATTTTGACTTAGTTTTCACAAAAATGTAAGCGGTTGAATGGTTAAAGAAAATTTTTAAGTAGTCAAGGCATGTACTAGGGCGCTGGTTTAAATCTCCACATTCTTTCATGCTTGACTAGTATTAGTTGTCTTTGATTTTTATTGATGTCCTAGTAAAACTGTGTTAGACTAAGTGCATAATGCTTTTACCGTCTAAGTCCCTCCTATACGGTTCTCAGCAAATAAATATTACTATGGGCATACTCAGTTAGAATAGCCTAATCTCATTGGCTTACTCTTTTTAATTAAAAATTAAAAATTAAAATAAAAAATAAATAAATAAAAAAACCTTAGTGCATTTCCTTGCAGTTAATGCGCTGCAAAAAGCGTTATTTAATGTTATATGGTATTATTGTACGGATTATTGGGTTCGGAGGGGTGGAGTCGGCGGAGAGAGAAGGGGACAGATTTTTCAGCTATAGGCGGTAGGTCTAGCATTAAATCATTCACATGTGGATGTAGCGAAAAATTACAACACCATTTATTCTTTTTAGATTGTGACGAATGCTTTTTAAATATCCAAAAGAGTGTCGACCCCCCTCACCTGGGTTTCTGCTTCCCCTTCTGCCTCATCGTCATCATGCAGCCGTCCCAATTGAACCTTTAATTCGGACCACAACCTTTAGTGTAGCGATAGGCATCATGCCCACGTGGTCTCAAAGTTAGTGGGAGAAAAACTGCCATAGAATGTGTTAGTGGAGAAGTTATTATCGATTATCATGTTATTAGTTATTGTATTTAAACTAGGGACTAAATCTTGGGAGGAGGGGATTTGGTGTAGAGTTTTAATTCTGTTATGGTTCAACTCCCACTTTAAATGGAGTATTATCTTGTTTATCTTGTTCTGACTGGAACCCACTAGGGTATCAGAACGTATTATCTAGTTTATGTGTTTGTATTGTGGTAGAACTCCAGCCATAAGTGGAGATTTATAACGTGTATTATCTTTATATTATAATAAATATTAGTTGTGTTTTTATTCTTTGCTTGGGACCTATCAATTGGTATCAAAGCACAAGCGTATGGCTACTAATTGTGAGAGAATTGAATCTTTGGAGGCAAATGTATATGACGTTAAGGAAGGCATTCAACACTTGGAGGAAGGAGCAACTAGCTTCGCTAATCACATGCAAAGAATTGAAGAAGCCACTACAAAAAAATAGATGTTTTTTGACGTGGCAAACAGTAACATATGTTTGCCACGCCAAAAACTTTTGACGTGCCTAAGCAGACACGTCAAAAAAAATATTGTTGACGTGTCTTATTTTAACACGTCAAAAAGTTTTGACGTGTTAAACTAACACGTCAAAAGTTTTTGACGTGTCAAATTGACACGTCAAAAACTTTTTTTAATATAAAAAAAAAAAATTAACATTAATTTTGATATAAACAAATATGCATTAAAAAACAATTAATATTAATTGGCATAAAAAATTAATTTTTATTGTCATTAGTATAAATTATAGTTTATTATCATTAGTATAAATTATAATTTTTATTGTGATATATATATATATATATATATATATATATATATATATATATATATCACATGCATGCCAATTAATATATAAATATATGCATGCATAATCATTCTATATATATATTGTGTACCAATTAATATAATTATTACATGCAAGCATTTCATTAATATTAATTTGAACATATTAATATCTATATATATATATATATATATATATATATATATTATAAGTTTTTGATGTGCCACACATGGCACGTCAAAAACTTTTGACGTGTCATGCATGGCACGTCAAAATGTTTTGACGTGTCAAGCATGGCACGTCAAAAAAATATTAATTTTAATTTTATATATATATGTATATATATATATATCAAAACTAATTTTAATTTTGATATAAAAAAAATATGTATTAAAAAACAATTAATGTTGATTGGCATAAAAAATTAATTTTGATTGGATAGGAAAATTATAGTTTATCATATTAGTATAAATTACTTGGTATATATATATTACTTGGTATATATATATATATATATATCATGCATGCATAAATCGATCAGTCTAGTAATATTAATATGATAGCTAGCCATATTAGTTTTGTAAAAATATATAAAACATACTTGATACATTTATTTTATAAGACCCGCAAACCTCATACGAACTCGACAAACACAACATATGTGGTCGGTTAGTTGATACATCTAATTATCTATACATCTAGAATATTAATTTATTTATTCTCTAATTAATTGTATTTGTTTTGTATGGATAATGTGTTATATAAGAGGAAAAAATTATATAATAAAATAAATATAATTTTAATAGAAATAATATTTTATTATATAATTTTGGGAAATCATATCTAAAATCCTTAGGTAAACGCGCTTTTTTTAAAAACTCCCTGGGTATTTTTTTTCGGAAATTTAACCCATGGGTCACTCGAAACAACTTAAAAACTCCTTACCGTTAATTTTTGTTAACTTCCGTTATTTGAGTTAAACGCACCGTTTTACTTAAGTCCACCTCAGTAGAATTTTGTATCCTACGTGTTTACATTGGACACGTAGGATATAAAACTCACCGTTTTGGACCATCCAAAACGGTGAGTTTGGCTTAAAATTGAGGCCTTCTTCTTTGAAACTCTCAAGTTTCATACGGTCAAAATACAAGCCTTCCGATACACCTCAAGCGGCAACCCACCAACGCAGACGCCACCGACGCAGACCCCGCCGGCGACAGAACCCACCGAAGACAGAACCACCGGCGACAGAGGCCACCGGCGACAGTACCTACCGGTTAAATCACCCATTCCGGCGTCACTTTTCAGGCTAGGTTTCCGTCAAATCACAATATTTTGAATCGGAAAAAATCTGGTTTCGACGAAGGTATTTTCCGAAATTTCTTTGTGGGTTTTGTTGATTGACTGAAATGGAAGCCTTTAATAGTTGTTTTTTGAATTTTTTTGTTGTGTTGGAAGCATTTGGTCGAAACCCCATCCCCAACCTGTTTTTTGTCCAACATCTGTCGAATATTGCGATTTTGAGCCAATATTATTGTTGATTGGCAGTGGGTGTGGTCCACCTTGGTTGTGGTCCTGGAATGAGACAGTTGGTTTTTCGTGTGAACTGGCAAGTTGGTCAAGGGGGATTTTTTCATCTGTATAACTATTTATTTGATTTTTTTGCTTCTCTACTCAAATGGTGGATTGTCGAGGACATGAAAATAGGAATTCTTTGTGCATAGTTTACGCCAGCATCATCATGCTACAATTGAACAGTATTTTTTGAAATTTTGTTTTTTTTTTTTTTTACCTAATAGTTCATGTTATACTTTTCTATGCATGTCTTTGTTTTTAGGTCCTCCAATATTTTTGCCACCTTTTTAGTTGATAAGAAGAAAGGTCAATTACTGAAAGAAATGTTAATCATATTAGTATTAACATTTGGAAGAAAAGTATTTTTCAATGGATAAAAAAGTGGTATTATTGTTGGGATATGATAGAATGTGGTTGGTTGGGTTTTGATGACTTCGTAAATTTTTTTAGGGAAGTTTCATCATTCTACAATTGACCAGTATTATATACGTGGTTGGATGTTACGGCTAATTTCTTTTTATTGCATGTTTGATTACACTGCATATTTGCATGTTTGTAGGGAGCCGCCTATGCTCATATACCATCTCCAGCTACTACACTAACAACTTAGTATTGTTTAGATTACAAATTGAGCAGTACTATTTCTGCAGGGGAATCACATTTTAAACAATGTGATTATCTTTTGTTTAGGGTTTAGGGTACATTTTTTTTTCCAGTATTGTTTAGATTCCAAATTGAAGTGAGAATAATTTTTTGGCAAGCTTGATTTTATTTTTCATTTATGAGCTTGATTATTCTCTCACATGTCAGTTATATATTGTTAGGTTCATATTATAAGATGAACAGGAGGAAGAAAGATTTCGGGATAGGATACAATGAAAGCGAATTCTACGATGGGAAGATGAAAAAGGTTTGTGAATTTTATTTATTTAGTGAAACCCATTAGGGAACTGTGATTACTTCTAATAATTGTGGGTTTTACTGTAAAATGAACAGTCAATGTCGTCGGCATCTATAACATCATCGGTGAAAGAGGATATGGAACCTGTGCAGTGTAGGTGCGGACTTACAAGCCCAATTATAACATCCACTACTATAAAAAATCCTGGGAGGCGATTTTATGGGTGTGCTATGTATGACCGTAAAAAGGTATTTGAATTTGGATAATTTGGTTTTAACAAATAGTTATTACTTCGTACTTGTTCGTAATTATCAGATTTTTTTTGTGTAATTACAGAAAGTTGGCCAATGTCGTTTTTTCCAATGGTATGACGAAGAAACTTGTGCTCGCGGAAGGGAGGTCCTACCTGCGCTGTATAAACAAGTTCATTCCCTGAAATGTGAAGTGTCATTACTTAGGGGACAACTAAAGATCCAAACATATTTGTTGGTTTTTTTGTTGGTGATTTGTGTACTGTTGATTTGTCTAAGGTTGATGGGGCATTGAGGCATGGGAATGAGGCAATTAGATTATTATCAGTGGAATAGACTATCTATTTTGTTGTTGTCAAGGATATTGTTTACTGAGCTATGTTGTCTACGTGGATATATGGTTATGGCTTCTATGTAACAATTATATAAAAATCCAGATTGTTCGTAATTATCAGGTTGGCTGATTACTTTTATGGAACAACTATTTCCATGCATTAGTTTTATTTGTATGCGGCGATTTATGATTATTTGTATGTTGCTCTTAAGTCTGAAATATTGAACCCTACAGTAGAATTTGCAGGCAGAATTAATTTTATCCGTCCACTAATACAATCTGGAATTGGTAATTGCCATGAAAAAATTCCAAAATATAATTCAATATACAACAGTGCACGTTTTATGCTTCATGAACAACATTGAAGCTAACAAGCACATAAAGTCCCAAAATGAATCCCCCAATTGTTTTTTATATTACAAACATAAAACAAAAAAAGCAGACATATCACTTGATTATGAAATAGGTATACGGGAAAAAGGCAAAATGAAGAGATCTTGTAAGTGATAAATGTGATCATTGTGTGGCACCACTTCCTCGGCTTCTTAGTACACGTGTACCCCTACGTGTACTACCATGATGTGATGATTCCGCTGCTGCTTCCGCCTGTGGTTCATGTTGGGATTCAAAGAATGCGTTAACAAAAATAATAATTAAGACAAATATCAACATATAAAAAAAAAAAAAAAAACCGGAAATCATTGTGAATATTACAAATTAAGCACAAGTATATGAGTTTTTTAAGTGCAAAAAAAAACCGCAGACTAATTTACTAAATTACAACACCAATTTCAGCAAACTTTTAGATACTAGGGCAGCTATGGAATCATCGGTAAATAATAGTTTTATTAATAAAAATAAATAAAAAAAAACTTGGATTTTACCTGTGACTGAGTAGCCCTACGTGTACGTACACCTGGCTGTGATGACCCGTGGGCTTCTGCCTCTGCCTGTCGTTCATGTTGGGATCCAAAAAATGCGTTAAAAAAAAGGAAAAGATTATGAAGCATTTCCAAATAATTATTATATTACTTCTACAAACACTTCTTTAAATAGACAATTTTCTAATAAAAATCAAAGATTAAAGCACCCTCCTTAACCTTAAACTTAAAGCACCCTCCCAAACTTCCAGCTTAGAGTTAGCTCCCATTACTTATTGATTATATTTTTTTGATAAGTAGAGTTAGCTTCTATTATAGTATCATCAATCCATTGGTCGCCACATACACAGGAAATTATCTTAAAGTCCGGCCTGCAAACTCCAAAACATCCAATGCCTTTTCCATCACTGTCGAGTAAAAAACCATACCAATGCTACAGTTCAAAGCAGCATTGGTTTAATTTACTTTACAATGCTGCAGCTCAAAGCAGCATTGAGCTGCAGGTCAAACCAATGCTGCAGCTCAATGCTGCAGCATTGAATGCACTTCACACTAACCCAAATTCGAGCTTAATTTAATTGAAATATACCATAATCTCAACCAGAATTGTGAATAGTACCCACCACCAATTTTAGCAAACATTCAGATATTAGTGAGCAGCTATGGAATCATCGGGAAATAAGAGTTTTCTTAATAAAAAAAAAAAAACTTGAATTTTACCTGTGACTGAGTAGCCCTACGTGTACGTACACCTGGCTGTGATGACCCGTGGGCTTCTGCTTCTGGGTGGGGTTGAGCTTCTGATCCCTACAATAATTTAACCAAACATTCAGACAAATACCAACAATAATTATTATATTACTTGTACAATAATAATTAAGTTAACAAATTTTGGAATATGAACCTTATGTTGTAAAATGTATTTGTTTTACCTGTGCTTGAGTAGCATCTTTTTTCGGCTTATATTTCTTCGGTTTCCACCTCTTCCGGTCTGGGTTCAAAGGTAAATGACAACCTTTATAATTATGCCCTAAACCCCCACAATTTCCACATTTAACAATATATCCACTACGGGTTAGCTTGTAGGGGTTAGTTGGCTCATCTACAGCTTTTCGCCTACTAATCTTTGGTCGACCAGGAGCCCTTCTAATGATAGGTGGCTGGATTTCATCGCATGGATCATCAGCTGGCCATGTCTGTGGACCTTCCATGCCATACACTCGAGCTGCATATCCTTGAATATACTTGTCCATCTTGTAATAATCATCCAAATAATCCTCTGGTTTTTGTTTATGCATGTAAATTGCAGCACAAGCATGTGAGCAAGGGATCCCACTCACCTGCCATCTTCCACATGTGCATGTGCGATGATCTAACCGGACTAAACGCCGTGGCTCGTATATGTCCTCGATCTCAAACTCCAACTCATTCTGCCACCGACTAATACAATTCCTTGCACCACTTTTTGACCTCTCCAATTTTTTCTGGATCTTTGGGCATATTGTGTAGTGCGTCGACCAGATTCCATTCCTTTTCTGTTGGAAGCGTGCCATTATTTGCAGACGAATTTCTTCAAGCATAGTCAGTATAGGCTTAATCCTAGCTTCCTTAATCCACGCGTTGAAGCTCTCGGCCAAGTTGTTTAATAACATATCACTTTTGGTTTGGCAGTTGAAAGCATGTCTGGACCATGATGCCTTCGGTACATCACTAAGGTAATCGTGTGCACCTTTCTCCATTGACAATATATTCTGCATGTGATGGTCAAACGCATAAACATTGGCTGCACGTGCAGCCCCCCACAACTCATCCTTCATAGCTTTCCCGGTGTACCCTTTCGCTTTGAGGTTCGCATGTAGATGCCGAACACAAAAGCGATGCTCAGCATGTGGCAACACAGCCTCAACTGCAATTCCAAGCCCCTACACACATAAATTTATGTTAAATTATATGGAACAACATAAAGGAATAAAATAACACAATAAGAACATAAATAGTATTTTACACTAAATACCTTCTGTCTGTCAGACATTATAGTCCAACCAAGTCCGCCTTCTGGCCCGCATAAGTCCTCCAATAAAATGGAAATGAATCACTGCCATGAATCTCTTGTCTCTGCCTCGGCCACAGCAATTGCAATGGGGAACATGTCGTCGTTGCCATCCTTGCCTATGGCACACAACAATTGCCCCCCATATTCCCCCTTTAGATGACAAGCATCTAAACAAATTATGGGCCGACAACCATGTCTGAACCCCTTCTTACATGCATCAAGACAAATATACATCCGCTGAAAGAATACTCCATCTCTGTGTACAAAAGCACTACTACCAGGGTTCGTGCTGAGTATTGCCATTGCGTATCTCCGTGTGAGGCGATATTGCTTAGAGTGCCTACCAAAAACTTGATGCAATGCCTCCTTCTTCGCTCTATAGCAACGGTCAATAGGAACATCGATGTTAAGGTCTCTCTTCACCCTTTGTTTCAATGCATATGGTGTCCACGTGGGGTCATCCTTGAAGTCCCTCTTATAAGCACGAACAAGATACTCAACATCGCATCTGGAGTTTTCGTACTGATTACCACAAATATGAACCGGGTAGTACGTCTTAATTTGAAAAGAAGTCCTGGTAGCATCAGTAGAGGCATGAATCCTCCATGAGCAATGGTCTAATTTACAGACTGCACTCACCCTACTCGTGTCATTGTGCTTGTAGTTGTAATCAAACCCTTTCTGCACAGCATGCGTCTTCAGTGCCATCTTGAAGGAACTTGAATCTGCAAATTGATCCCCAAGCTCAAACGTCACTGGAATCTTCAAGTCATGTTTCAGATTGAACTGTCTATACCGCTTCCTCTTTTTTCCAACCTCAGCAGCATCACTTTCTTGCAAACTTGCAAGACCATCACTTTCATCATCAGATTCCCCTTCCCCAAAATCGGCTCCTTTATCACCTATGTTAATGTCAACTTTTTCCCACCATTTGGACGTCCCATCATCCTCTTTATTGACCTCAGCAGCATCATAGAAAAGGTCCTCATCCTCGCCATCGGTTGCTTCGAAGTCAGTCAACAACTCCTTGATAACTTCATCAATATCCTCTTCCACTTTCTTCTTCCGTGGCCTACCACCACGTCCATTTTTTTTTTTACCAGTTTTGGGCACGGTGTCCGCACCAACATTCTGATTGTCTTCCTCGTCCTGCAAAACCGGTTGAGCAACCCGTCTTCTTCTTCTTCTACGTACTGAAAAATATATACAAAAATTAAAATAAAAAACCTAAAACAAAAGAATCAACTAATAAAAACCATAAATAATTGTGACAACATAAGAGTCCAACTCAATTTCAATTTCTATGTACCTCCTCGGCTGGTGGTCGGTTGCCCGCTTGGTTTCTTGGATGGCGTAACAGAACGGGCAGCCTTAGTTTTAACTCGGGGGCTTTTGAAATGTTTTGATTGAGAATGTCCACCTTCTCCACCTGGTCCTTGTACATCTCCATCTTCACGTGCAGCATTAGGTATGTCCTCCATCCCTAAAAGAAACAATCAAATTTGTTGTTAGTCATTCAGGAAGGGAAGGCTAAGTGCTCTCATGATATATTATTTGAAAAAACAATTAAGTTAACAAATAAGAAATAAGTATACTACCTTCAGCACGGGGTATTTCATCCACCCCGTCACCTTCTCCATCTCCATCATGAAGGGGAGGCCTAGGTATCTCACCCACCCCACCACCACCTTCTGCATCTCCATCATGACGGGGAGCCCTAGGTATCTCACCCACCCCGCCACCACCTTCTCCATCTCCATCATGCTGGGCAGTGTTAGGTATCTCACCCACCGCGCTACCACCTTCTCCATGTTGTCCTTCAACAGCTTCGAGAAATAAATGCTCATCTACTATTACAGCACTGTCCACCATATGTTCAACATATAAATGAACATCTTGTGCTCTGTACTCAGCCATAATATTTACAAAATCTACAACGTCTGCATCACTATTTAAAGATATCACTTGATTATGTGGACCATCACCGACATTATACCAACATCTAACGTCGCTCATGTATCCTAAGTCACGAACCAACTCTTTGACTTCCCACATACTAAAATAGTCAACATCATATTCTTTCACTTCATGGACGTCGCCACCAACGTATTTAAATGGGGTATGGGTCATTGTTCCACCGTGGTGCATGATTATATTGACAGCCATATCTGTAAACATATAAACGAGTGTAAGAAAAAATATAAAAGAGTGTAAGAAAAAATATTTGTCAATACAAGAAAACACAAAAAACAATAATATCTATCTATTGCATGAAATGAAATGATTTAATGATATATATATATATATATATATATATATATATATATATATATATATATATATCATTAAAAATTATACATGCCTGTTTTGGACTCAAGATGCCCAACTTAAGCTGATTTTGGAAGTTAGGTTGACATAGTTGGCAACCATTCAGTTGGGAAAAAAGGACAAAACATAATAGTAATAATAAACATATACTTTTGCACATACATGTTATAGGTGCAAAGTGCACTTTTCGCTCATTGTTATATGTGGAAAGATCAACAAATGCATACAATACATGTAAAAAATTTCTCTTTCTATAAGAACCATTAACCTATTCAATGCCTTAAATTATGCAAAAATTCATCAATATACGTAAAAGAGGCAGGTTTAAGTTACATTTGCTACTTAATAACTTTCCATAGGATCACTATTTTGCCATAGTCACCATTACATTATATTAATATACATGTCCATCATGCTTGCTAAATATTAAGAGAATGAGAGATTAGAAACTGTCTAATCTGGAAATGTTAAAGATAAAGTTTCTTTAAAAAGAATTTTAAACAAGCTTATAAATAAATAAGTTTTAGATTATAATAAATCCCACCAGTTTGACATGAAATTTACCATGCACAATAGCATGGAGGGCATGTAATCCAATAAAGTAGTTGAATATAGGTACAATTATATACACTTGTGAGCGTGAGAGATTAAATCTCATATTGGAAAGCTATCACAAGAGGATATAGACAATTTATACTAGAAGCCAGCTCATGAGATAATAAAACCTTCTGTTTAAGGCAAAATGTGGTTGAGCTAACTACTAAAGGAAAAAAAATTTAAATATAAAGAACAATATATATATATATATACCATCTTCAAATTACTATTTCATTATCAATGCCTCATCCAAATTAAATCCCATATTAAAATAACAGATAAATTAAACATCAAATTTGACTTCTACAAATTCAAAACATCAATCCCCTTCTAGAATGAGCACGGTGAGTTGTATATTGAGCAAGTTGAGTTGTACATTAAATGGAAGGAAATTAAGCCCCACAGAAAAAAATTGATAGAATCCCTTCTGCCTAACACAACAAAATCCCCCTTCACCAAACCTGCCAGTGCACACGAAACAACAACTGTCTCATTCCAGGACCACAACCAAGGTGGACCACACCCACTGCCAATCAACACTAATATTGGCTCAAAAGTGCAATATTCGACATATGTTGGACAAAAAACAAGTTGCGGATGGGGACAGATGTTGGACAAAAAACAGGTTGGGGATGGGGTTTCGACCAAATCCTTCCAACACAACAAAAAAATTCAAAAAACAACTATTAAAGGTTTCCATTTCAGTCAATCAACAAAACCCACAAAGAAATTTCGGAAAATACCTTCGTCGAAACCAGATTTTGTCCGATTCAAAATATTGTGATTTGCGGAAACCTAGCCGGAAAAGTGATGCCGAAATGGGTGATTTAACCGGTGGGTACTGTCGCCGGTGGCCTCTGTCGCCGGTGGTGCTGTCTCCGGTGGGTCCTGTCGCCGGCGGGGTCTGCGTCGGTGGCGTCTGCGTCGGTGGGTTGCCGCTTGAGGTGTATCGGGAGGCTGGTATTTCGACCGTATGAAACTTGAGGGTTTCAAAAAAGTAGCCCTCAAGTTTAAGCCAAACTCACCGTTTCGGATGGTCCAAAACGGTGAGTTTTATATCCTACGTGTCCAATGTGAACACGCAGGATACAAAATTCTACTGAGGTGGACTTAAGTAAAACGGTGCGTTTAACTCAAATAACGGAAGTTAACAAAAATTAACGGTAAGGAGTTTTTAAGTTGTTTCGAGTGACCCAGGGGTTAAATTTCCGAAAAAAAATACCCAGGGAGTTTTTAAAAAAAGCGCGTTTACCTAAGGATTTTAGATATGATTTCCCTATAATTTTAATTAAATTTAAATAAATATAAATTATTATATTTTTAATTATATAATATAATGAAATTAAATTAAATATAATTTGCATTATTTTTTTGACATGGCACGTCAAAAAAATAATGCAAATTATATTTAATTTCATTTCATTATATTATATAATTAAAAATATAATAATTTATCATATTATTTTTGTTTTATTATAATTATATATGAAATTATATATATATATATATATATATATATATATATTAAATCAGAAATATACATATATAAATAAAATATATTTTTTATTAGTCTTTTGACGTGCCATGCAGGCTAATAAAAATTATTATTTTAAATTCTTTTAATTATATATATCACACATATAAACGATATTATATATATAGACAGAGAGTTTTTGACGTGCTGGGTTTTGGCACGTCAGAAATTTCTGACGTGCCAAAACCCAGCACGTCAAAAATTATTACTGTTTCAATTTTTTTTTTTTTTTTTTAAAAAAAATCTGGTTTATTTTTGACGTGTAACTTTTAGCACGTTGACGTGCTAAATGTTAGCACGTCACTAAAAAAAAAAGCGGGATTTTTAACTTTTTTCCCTCTTTTTCCTATCTTCTTTCCCTCTTTTTTTCCCTTTATAATTCTTTTATATATTTGGTCATTTTTCTCTCATTTTCAGGCTCAACTCTCTCTCTCCTCTCTCAATCTCCCTAGCTTCTCTCTGCAGCCGGCTAGCTCCCTCTAGAGGGAAGAAGAAAAAGAAGAAAAATAAAAGGAGAAGAGAAGTAGATCTGCAAAAAAAAAAAAAAAAAAAAAAAAAAAAAAGGAAAAGAGAAGAAGAAGAATAGAAGATAAGAAGATTTTTTGGGTTTGGGTTTTTGATTTTTCAGGTTAATTTTTTGATTTGGTTTTTGATTTTTGAAGATTTTTTGGTTTTGAGTTTTTGAAACGAAAATGGGTGTGTGTGGGGGGGGGGGGAGTAACCAAAATGGAGAAAAGAGAAAAGAAGAGAGGAGAGAGCTGGGGGGCGGGGGGAGAGAGCTGACCATATAATTTTAATTGAAAAATAATTTTAATTAATAAATTTTTTAATTAAAAAATTTTTTTTAATTAAAATATTTTTTTAATGGCCAAAATTTTTGACGTGGCAAAACTAACACGTCAAAAATTTTTTGACGTGTCAATTTTGCCACGTCAAAAATTTTTGACGTGCTAAAATTTAGCACGTCAAAAATATTTTTGACGTCGCAAAATTGACACGTCAAAAATATTTTTGACGTGGCAACACTACCACGTCAAAAATATTTTTTTTGACGTGTTACTCCCGACACGTCAAAAGTTTTTGACGTGTCACTGTAGACACGTAAAAAATTTGGGATTTTTGACACCCACCCTTTTGACCGTTGATAAACGTCAAAAACTACACGTCAAAAGAGGTTTTTGACGTGTCAATACCATTGACACGTCAAAAACTCCTGGTCAAAAATTATCACCATTTTTGTAGTGAGCCTTGAATGCAATCTCAACCCTTCTTTCAGTTCAGCAAGGACCAAATGAAATCTCAACCCTTCTTTCAGTTCAGCATGGACCAATGGGACGTCAACCATGCTGTATGTATGAGCAAGGTGGTCCTTCAAGAGGTCTTCATCAAGTAGGCGCAACTGGGCAACAAGCAATCACTACACAAATGGGGTGAATTTTTTACTGAGAGTTTTTGACGTGTCAATGGTATTGACACGTCAAAAACCCCTTTTGACGTGCGGGTTTTGAAGTTTTTCAACGGTTAAAACGGAGGGTGTCAAAAATTTTAGATTTTTGACGTGTGTACAGTGCCACATCAAAAACTTTTGACGTTTGAACATAGTCACGTCGAGAATTTTTTTTGACGTGCTGAAACTGCCACGTTAAAAACTATGCATATATTTTTTGACGTGTCACGCCGTTTGACACGTCAAAATATATATATATATATATATATTTAATAATTCCAATACAATTCCTGATTACAATATTCCAATACAATAATTCAAATTTCAATATTTCTAATATCCAATACATAATCCACATACATAATCCAATCAATAATCCAATCCACATACATAATCCAATTCCAATATTTCTAATATCCAATACATAATCCACATACATAATCCAATAATCCAATTCCAATATTTCTATTATCCAATACATAATCCACATACATAATCCAATCCACGTACATAATCCAATTCCAATATTTCTAATATCCAATACATAATCCAATCAATAATCCACATAATCTAATAATCTTAACATTCCAATATTTCTAATATCCAATACATAATCCACATATATAATCCAATCAATAATCCACACACATAATCCACATAATCCAATCAATAATCCAATCTATTAATCCACATAATCCAATACAATTCACATATTCCAATACATAATCCAATACCCAATATATAATCCACATAATCCAAAACTCAAACCCAATACATAATCCAATATCCAATATCAAATATCCAACATATATATCCAATATCCAATACATATTCTAATATCTAATATATAATCCAATACAATATCCAATAAAATCCAATCCAATATATTCAATATCCAAGTTTATATATTCAATATCCAATAATATATATCTAATATATATATATATATATATATATATATATATATATATATATATCCAATATCCAAAACATATCCAATATCTAATACATATCAAATTTTCAATACATTCAATACGTATGAAATTCCAACACAACTTCATCAAACAAAATTCCAAGACACATACTACATTCCAACACAACACATAACAAAACATATATATACATCGAAAACAAGTTCCAACACAAGGCAAAACAATGATACAATAAAACTGTTTTGAACTATATATGTACTAGAAATAAGTTTCACTTAGTCTCAACAAACATATAGTTTGATCTAACTATATACAAAACAATAAACAATAGTATGTATATAGAACTTAACAAACAGTGATGATAAACGACGTGTGGCGCCCAACTCAACAGTCATCCCAAACTCTTAATCTGCATTACCTACAAATGAGTTGTGAACCAATAATAATCAATATAAAAATTCAAAATTAGTCTATACGGTGATGCAAATA
Source organism: Corylus americana (assembly GCA_036287905.1). Lineage (NCBI taxonomy): Eukaryota > Viridiplantae > Streptophyta > Magnoliopsida > Fagales > Betulaceae > Corylus > Corylus americana. The sequence goes on from CP125823.1 coordinate 14,785,654, forward strand.
TACGTTAGTACTAAAATGAACCGTTGTAACTAGGGTTTCTAACAGTTAACAATTGTTACAAAAACAACATAAAATATATAATTACCTCTGTGGGGCGCAGATCCAGACGTCGACCCGAACATGGCCTCGATCTAGCGGAAATGGGCCTCAATCGTAGCATCTTTCTCTGCTATCTGGGCATTTTGTTCTTCAATCTACCTCACCATCGCATCCATTGCACGTTTTTGTTCTGCCCGCTCTTCTTCCATCACACGTCTTTCTTGTGCCCGCTCCTCTTCAAGTTCTCTAATTCTATCCGTCATCTGTGAGAACGAGGAGCTCCAAGAATTTTGAGACCGTGTCTGGGACGGTGTATAGTACGAATGTATGCTGCCGCGCACCGGCAGCACATTCGGACCCAACTGCCGGACCCTGCCAGCATACTTAGGCTTATTTCCATGCACCTGAGCATACGCGTCATCAAGTGTCCACTGTACCGTTCCTTCTGTCACGGTCTTACTATTTGCCGGGTCAGTGGGCATCAATTCCCTCATCCTCTCCTGTACATTAAAAAACAAGTTAGTATCTCGTATAAGGAACGTTAATAATCAAAATATATATGCTCGAGTACTTACGCATCTCTCCCTGACCACGTCATTTGGATAGCCACCACCCTTCTTCGTGTGAGTCGTGATGTAACTTTGCGCTCGAGTCGGCAGTGTGCCCAAGGATAAGGTCTGCATAGAAAAAAAATCAATACAAAAAAAAAATAAAGAAATTAGGAAAAACATAGACCTAAACAATCGATTATATATATATATATATATATATATATATATACCTCTTAATGTGTCGCACTAGCGAAGCTCATCGACCCGGTGCAGTGAGGTGTGTTGTTTTTTGCTCGCAATGCCTTCATCTTGGCAGCAAACTCCTACATGCATATCACTCTTAAAATGTCAGGCCTAACGCAATAAAAATTAATGAAACTAAACAATTACAATTAATTCCACTACACTCTGGACCTACCTGATTCTTCGGGTCGCACCATTTCGCCAACAAGACATTCAAGTCCTCTGCGTTGTATTCCCTAACGGCAGCCTCACCCATTCTCGCCTTCACTGCGTTTGGAGTATCGCCTGGCACGATTTTTAACTTGCGTTTTACAGAGTATCTCAAACTCTTCAGCTTACTGCACATGTCTTTGTACGCATCCCTTTTAATCGCCGCGAGATCGTACTCAGGCGGCATGTAGAACTCAGTCCGCATAAGTTGAAAACATTAGGCTTCTTAATTTCATACATTAACAACATTTAAAATATTGAAATACACGTGCGAAAATAGGATAAAGAATTTAACCATACCATCAAGGTGTCCCATACATCTTCCTTTGCACGGGGAGGTACATCCGCCCATTTATCCCGTAGCCTAACATAATTCCCGGCCCTTATGACGTTGCCGGTCGACCTTCTAAATTTTATCGCGCTAAATCCAACGGGCTGCCACGCCTTATTGTACTCGCACACGACTTTTTGCTTGGGGGAGACCTCCCACGTCTTGTTCGATGGTGGGATGTCCACGATGTGAAATTGGGTGCTCCCGTCTCGCCCGATGCCTAACACATTAATAATTGCAAATGTTAATTATTTGGAATTTAACAGTAACTACATAAATTTTATACGTATTCATATATGGGCATTTGAAGCATATATACTTACTTATGGTCTGGAGCTGACGAATGCCCAACTCTTCTGGAGGACCATTGAGCTCCGAGTCACCTGAGCCATCATCCACGTGCTCCCCATAGTATTGTGTCTTGCTGTCATCCGGCTGCGATGGCTCACTGTATGGGATACTTGTGTTCAACTCGGGGGGGAACAACCGCTTTGCCTCACCATGTGCACATAGCCCCATCTCGCTCATGGTAGGTATCGGAGTACCAAAATCATATGAGGCCTCCGTGTGATACGGAACCTGCTGAGACCCTTCCCCATGCTCAGGAATTAAGGGTCTATACCCCTGGGCGTCTATATGTAGAGACCCCCGTCGTCTACTCTTCCCCCTTATACTCATGTCAACCTGCGAAACACATAACATACCAAATTAATTATGTATATAATAGATAAAATATGCACCACAATAACATTAAACACGTCAAATAATGTGAACTATATATATTATTGCAGTAAATTTAATTTTTTTAACCACATACGGATCTAAGTCTTGTCGGAAGTAGTCAATGTCATATATTGAGTATTAATTATAACATCTATATAATCTAAAATTGCAAAACCTAAATTAAATTAAGGTCCAAATTTAAAAACATTTGACATGCCACATGGGGACCGTAGATAAAATATATGTGGCTATCTTATGCGCTATTTATTTTTTTTGTTTTCGTTTTTTATGACATTTACATAATCTAAAGTTGTAAGACCTAAATTAATTTTTTTTATATATGGGGACCCTAAATAAATTAGTTATAGGTAGCTAGCTAGGTTAAATGTCGGTTTTCTTTTTTCCGTTTATTATAACATTTAAGCTTTTGTATGGGAAGTGTAGATAAAATGAATCCAATTAATTATGTTAGTTGTTTCTTACTTTCTTTTTTTATATCTTACCATTTACATACTTATTCTAAATTTACAAAATCTAATCATAAATTAACGACCAAAATAATTTTTATGCATTTCTTATTTGTTACGATAATGTGCAAAAGCATAACCTGCACAAAATATGGGTCTAAATATAAATGCAAAATAATGTTCAAAAACTAATTTCAAACTATGAGGGTACGTAATGTTGCATGCATGCATGCATGCAAATACATTAAACAATATTTTCACCATATACAAAACATATATGTCAAACAAGTATACTTGTTTGAAATTAATTAATTAATTAGCTAACATGTAAAAAGAATTTGCTAATATAACTACATCAACAATATATAATTGCAATAATTAATTAGCTAACAAGTAATACACTATAAATTGCATATTTATATAATTTTTTTATATATATAAATAAATTAGTTTATATATATATAATCAAGTATATATATATACCTGATTTTTGAGAGTCGATCGGAGAAGGCTTGGTTGCCGGAGGGAGCAGCGGAGGTGACGGGTGCCGGTGAGAGAGAGAACCACCGAAGGAGAGAGAGAGAGAGAACCACCGAGAGAGAGAGAGAGAGACAACGTGAAAAGAGGCCTGGAGAACGATCTGGCTGAGAGAGAGGACGTGGGTGAGAGAAATGTTGCAGAGGGCTGATCAAGAAAAAAAAATGGCTTTTGAAAATATCGGTCTGCAGCTTGATCAAGGGAAGGCGCGGGGGAGAGAAAGAAAGAGAGGAAAAAAAAAAAAAAAAGCTGGGAAGGCAGCTGGCGCGTGCGCCTTCCCGGGGACCTTCTTGACGTGCCACTTGGCACGTGAAGAAGCACGTCAAAAATTCTAGCTATAATTTTTGAATTTTTTTTTTGTTTATTATAAAAATATATATAGTTTCAAATTTTAATATTACTAGCTAGACTGATTTATTATCATTTTTTCACCTTATATAACACATCCATTATCCATACAATATACTTAAAACTAATTAGAGAATAAATAATTTAATATTCTACATATTAATATTACTAGATTGATTTATGCATGATAATTAATATCATATTCAAATTAATATTAATGAAATTCTTGATTATATTAATTAATTGGTATACAATATTAGTATGATTATGCATGCATATGATAATTAATATCATATATAAGCATGATAATTTCCTGGCATACATTAATAGATAGCATGATTATGTTTAATTAGTGTACATTAATTAATTATGTAATATACATATGATATTAATTGGCACGCATGTGATATATATACGTATACATATATACCAAGTAATTTATACTAATTAATATGATAAAGTATAATTTTCCTATCCAATAAAAATTAATTGTTTTTTAATACATATTTTTTATATCAATTATTTCCTAATTACTATAAAATCTTAATATTTTTTTTTTTTGACATGTTGGTTAGACACGTCAAAATGTTTTGACGTTTTAACTACAACACGTCAAAATATTTTTGAACGTGCAATAGATGGCGCGTCAAAAGTTTTTGTGGCACGTCAAAAACATATAATATTATATTTAATTATATTATATGATTTAAAATATAATAAATTATATTTATTTTAATTTTATTAAGATTATATATTAAATTATATTTGTATTAAAATTATATTTACTCTATCATATAATTTCTATTAAAAATTATATTTATTCTATTATATCATTTTCTTCTTCTTATATGTCCACATTATATATCCATACAACACAATTACAATTAATTAGAGAATAAATAAATTAATATTCTAGATGTATCCACTCACCGACTACATATTTTGTGTTGGTCGAGTTCATGTAAGGTTTGTGGGTCTTATAAAATAAATGTATTCAGTATGTTTTATATATTTTTAAAAAATTAATATGGCTATCATATTAATATTACTAGACTGATATATATATGCATGATAATATCATGTTCAAATTAATATTAATGAAATGGTTGAATTAGATGAATGCATGTGATAATTATATTAATTGGTATACAATATATAAAATGATTATGCATGCTATATATATATACATGTGATATATATATACGTATACATATATACCAAGTAATTTATACTAATTAATATGATAAACTTAATTTTCCTATCCAATCAAATTTAATTTTTTATGCCAATTAAAATTGTTTTTTAATACATATTTTTTATATCAATGATTACCTAATTATTTACAAATGTTAATTTTTTTTTTTTTTTTTGACGTGCTAGTTAGACAAGTCAAAATGTTTTGACGTCTCAAATGAACACGTCAAAAGTTTTTGACGTGTTAGGATGACACGTCAAAAACTTTTGACGTGTCAAAAAGGCACGTCAAAAACTTTTGACGTGTGAAAATGCAGCACGTCAACAATATGTTTTTTTGACGTGTCTGCTTAGACACGTCAAAAGTTTTCGACGTGGCAAACATGAGTTACTATTTGTCACGTCAAAAAACATCAATTTTTTTGTAGTGAGTGCTGCCACGTTATGCCAAAATGGACCTTCCACCTTATCAAGGAGATGATCCCACCGAATGGTTGAATCTGGTGGTACAATTCTTTGACTATCATGGCACGCCCCCAGATCAAAAGGTGGTGTTGGCATCTTTCCATCTTGAAGGTGAGGCTAACCAATGGTGGCAGTGGCTGCAGAAGGCTCATCTAGAGGAAGCAATGCCAGTTACTTGGGAAATATTTGAACTAGAATTAAGGGATAGGTTTAGGCCAACTGACTATGAAGATTTTGACGAGTCTTTGATGAAATTAACGCAAGTAGGATCCTTACGTGATTATCAGAAGGAGTTTGAGAGATTGGGGAATAAAGTTCATGGGTGGACTCAAAAGCACCTGATAGGCAACTTTCTTGGAGGTCATAAACCAGAGATTGCAGAAGGGGTTCGAATGTTTAAATCCAAGACGCTCAAAGATACTATCAATTTGGCTCGCATGAAAGATGACCAACTGTGTCGGCAAAGGAGGCCCAATGAGTCGGAATTGCAAACCACAAATAAACATCCACCCAATGTACCGACAATTCAGAAAACCAGATGGGAAGAGATGCAATGACGGAAGGAGGCAAGCTCCACACGTTTTTCTTATTGAAAGAGAAACCCGGAATATTGACGTAATTGGCTGTGGGCAGGATGAAGCAATCGAAGAGGATATGGTCATATGAAAGCAACAAACTGCACAGAACCTTGAGGACAAGGTTCCTTTCGATGGGAGGACAAATGATAGGCATCATGCCCACGTGGGTCTCAAAGTTAGTGGTGAAAAACTGCCATGTAATGTGTTAGTGGAGAAGTTATTATTGGTTATCATGTTATTAGTTATTGTATTTAAACTAGGGATTAAGTCTTGGGAGGAGGGGATTTGGTGTAGAATTCTAATTCTGTTGTGATTCAACTCCCATCCTAAGTGGAGTATTATCTTGTTTATCATGTTATGACTGGGACTCACTAGGGTATGTATTATCTTGTTTATATGTTTGTATTATGGTAGAACTCCAGCCATACGTAGAAATTTGTAACGTATATTATCTTTATATTATATTAAATATTAGTTGTGTTTTTATTCTTTGCTTGGGACCTATCATGTAGTGATGCGGATTGTCGGTGAGCATTCTGGTTATTTCGGAATCAAACATCCAGTCTGCAGCTTCGTCCATGCGGGCGTGGTAAGGGGAGCTGGTGTTGCCCTTCATTATTGAACTTGTCGCTCCACAATCGCTTGTGTGCAGCAAAATCATCACCATCATCAGTGTTAGGAAATTAATCATATTTCCCAAGACCTGTGAGATGCGAAAAATAAGAAGAATGCGAAATAACAAAGATAAGTAATCACACACGACACAAAGATTTAAGTGGTTCGGCTTAACAAGCCTACATCCACTGGCGGAGACGACCCGGAGAAAAATCCACTATCAAAAGATGGAGTACAAAAATAGTAAAGAGAAAATCACTCAGATCCCAAAGCCCCAATACACCTAAATCTCACTATCACACAAGAAAGATTATTCCCAAAATAGAATACAAAAGATAGATGTACAAACTCTTCTTTTGCTGGAACGGATGGCGGCTGATCTCTATTTTCTTCTCTCACTCTGCAGCACCATTTTTCTTCTAATCACTTGTTTTTGGCTCCTCCAAAAACCACCAAGAAGAAAACACCCTTGCTGCCCATGTATCTCCTTCTCTCAAATTCTCTCTTTTTTCTCCTCCCTTTGGTGCTTCACGTTTTTGGCACACACTAATTCACCTTGTGCTTTGTTCCTTATATAGAAGCTTAACACTCCTTTTACATGTTGGTCTAGGACTTCTACTATAAGTCAAACAAGGAGTCCAATTACACATAGGAGAAGGACTCCAAAATCCACATGTAAATGAGCAAAACGGTTGAACCAAAAAACCTCTCCTACTTGAAGAAGGAGACAAAACATTGGGTCCCACTATGACTTTTAAGTCAAGTCGTACTTAACAATCTCCACCTTGACTTGAATCCCGTCAAGTCTACCAAAACGTGCCTCCTCCGGTTGTCTCCGCCTCAGCCCCTAAGGGCAATCACACTCCACAAGTGTCCCTCAAGTCCAAGCGCCTCTTGAACTTGAGCATAGGACTTGATTTAAACATTACACCATGCCTCCCTAGCCCCATCGACCGTACAGCTTTATCCGATGACTCTTTCTTCCTGTAGACCCATCTGCACCCTTTAGCCTTCTTTCCCTTGGGTAATTCTGTCGATTCCCAAGCTTTACCACTCCGTAGTAACTCCACCTCTTTCGGCATACCATCCTGAACAGATGATGGATCTCCACTACTAGCTGTCAGAGCAAAAGAAACCATATCCTCAAAGCCATACCTCATTGGTGCTTTTCGATCCTGTTTCTCTTTGCCTCTTGCTAAAGAATAAGACTCTTCCCGGTGCTGTAAGTTTCTTGAAGATTCTCTGTCATCACATTCATTCGTGAGTGAACACTGTTCATCAAGCTCCACCTCCACGAATTGTTTCTCTTTCTGCATTGTACTTTCAGAAAGCGCATCTAAGTTAACAAACTCAGACTTCTTCG
>CP125823.1:14798317-14838317 GCA_036287905.1 Corylus americana
AGAGTTATTTTATATAGGAATTACATGGGATTTATATGAGATATAAATGAATGAAGTTATTGTGAAGAAGTTAGAAGGGTCATTTGTATCCTATAAATACCCGTGTAAGAAAGTTATTTTATCAAGTTGAATAAAGTTGAATATTTCTCTTCCTATTTTGTGTTATCTCTTAGTGAGCGTTATTTCCAATTTTCAACAAAGTGATATCAGAGTCACAGTTTCTTGATCCTAGAGAAATGGCCAATTCAACCTTCCCATTTCAATTCCCTCACATTTCTAAAGACAATTTTGATAATTGGTGCATTCGCATTGATAAGCGCCGAATGTTGCACATTCAACCCCATTAATTTGCATATGTTAATTCCTTAGCATTGTTATTTGTTTGATTTTGTTTTGTTTTTGTGTTTTCAGGTTATAAATAAAAATGCAATTAATTCCATTGATTTTGGGCTTGAAAGCCCACTTTGAGATGATTAAGCTTAGCCAATCATAATAGAGGACCTATATGTTGTGGTTAAGTTTAATCAAATAAAGGAAGAGATTAATTCGGAATTTCTCAAATTGGAGTCAAAATCGGATTGGATTCAAATTTGGATTTTACATACGTCTCGGTATTTTGGCCATAACTTTCAGCTCGAATATCTGATTGAAGTGATTCAAGTGGCACTGGAAAGCTAACTCAAATTAATACAAATCATTGTGAAATACCATTTTTCTAATTCGGAGCGTCCCAATGCCAAAATCGCCTCTCAAGATAGGAACGCAATTCTGGGCGAATCCTATTCCGATTTGGACTTAGGTTTTCTTTATCCTAATTGGACTTGGACTTAAATCTCCGAAATTTCTAGGTTTCCTAGGGCTTCTAGGACTAGCTTGCTCCCTATAAATAGACCCTTAACCTTCAAGAGAAGGTGGGCTTAGTTTTAGATACAAAAATCTTCTTGGAGGCTTGACAAGTTGAAGAGGAGATAATCCATGGCAGGAGGCCATCCTAGCACTCCGATGAGCGGCTAATTCTGTAATAGGGTGTTGATGTAGCCCTATCCAAGCACAATGGTTTGATTGTATTTACTTTCTAGATTTTTAATTTATGCATGTTGATTGTATAACTATAAGGATTGCTACAATTGATTTATGTTCTTAATTAGTAAATGCAATTCTTCTTAAATTCCAATATCAATATTTGTGAAATTCTTCCCTTGTCTTAGAAAGTATTTTGCTTTTATTGAAATCAAATCATTCTTGTTTTCTGTGATTATGAGGATGATGGTTATACAATGGGTTTAATTGACATATGATCAATAGGATTTGATAGGCCATGCCTAGGGAAGACGGATTATACTACACCCTAGTTTAGTGTAATTTAGGTAGACAATCCGTGCCAACCGAAAATGGGTTACACTTATTCATTGATTGTATGTATCCTTTTAAAGAATTTGATAATTTATACCTAGGGAAGACGGGTCATAACGCATCTTAGTGGTTAGGTGGACGATCCGTGCCAACCGAAGATAGATTATGCTTATTCTTTCATAAGGTAGTTTCTTGTTTATTTATAACATGCATAGAATGAATTTCTGGGATTAATTATGATTAGCCATTGTTGTGCGGATAGAGGTGAAGTCAATACCCTACACTCTCTCTCTTATTTTAAATCTCTTTTGTTTTCATGCACTTTACTTTTAAAGAAAATCAAATCAATTATCCTTTTACTTAAGTTAATTTTAATCTTTCGAATTTTGATAATTAAACCCCTGCAGTCCTTGAGGTTCGACACCCTCTCTATAGCCGTATCCTACAAAGATTCGTCCTATTGCGAGTGGTTATTTTTATAATTGATATTTTTGGTAACAAAAATACCACATCAATTTTTGGCGCCGTTGCCGGGGACTGCTTAACGGTTTTATTGTCAAATTTTAAGGATTAATTTTAGCTTAATAATCTATTTTCCTATTTTCCTATTTTCCTTTCCTAACTTTAATTCTGTTTTTGTGTTTTATTATTATTATTATTATTATTATTATTATTATTATTTAGAATTCTCAAACAGGTCCGGAGCTGCCTTCTCTGTGACTGCGATCGAGCACAGATCGCGTGCGATCGAGTGCACGGACGTAATTCAACAGGAATCAAGCAAGCAGCGCTCGAGCCTTCCCTTCCTGCGCTCGCACCCATCTAAGGCATTCTGCTCGAGCGCACCCTGTCGTGCGATTGAGCGCACTTGCAGTAACCTGCATCCAAAACCCTAAGATCATCTAAGGCCGTTTGTGAGGTTTTTTTTTTTTTTTTTTTTTTTTGTAGCTATTTTATGTTAATTTTATTAGTTTAGTTCATGTGGGGAGGCATTCCAACACCCCATGGACCCTGTTCATATTGCTATAGTCCTTATCATCATGTTAGAGAATGTCCTACGGCAGGACAATTTTCTAATTATTCTTATGAGCATATGAACAGACCTTTCTCTAGACCGGGGAATGACCTTTATTCTGATCCCTATAACCCGGCATGGAGCAACCAGTCTAATCTCTCGTGGCAAGCTCAAGCTCCTGGGAATTATGCTCCACAACGTCATGAACTGTACCATCAGGCATATCCACAATTCAATGATCAATCTTATTCTCCTCAATATCAAGCAACTCCACAACAGATATACCAGGCCGCACCACCTCCCTCAGATTCTAATTTTGAGGATCGGATACTAAAAATGATAAGTGAGCTAACGGGTGAGATAAAGCAGACGGTGAAATCTCAACAGGAACTTTATACTCCTCAATTCTTCGCCGAGATAGACGCCAGGATGGAAGCTCATCTTGAACAAATCATCAACCACCTCAATAGGATGGAAGAAGAAGAGTCTCAAAGTCAGCTGGTGGCCAATCCAGATGGACACTACATGGAGGAAGAAAGTACTTCTTCTCATGAGCAAGCTATCCCCACACAGAGGAGTGGAGAGGTGGTAGAAAACCACGTGGAAGAAAGGAAGGAGGAGCAAATTGAGGTCCCACAGGATCTACATCGGGAAAAAAGCAAGGAAGCGAGCACTAAGGCTTCTTCACCATCACCTCATATTTCCGAGATGCCATATGAGCCTCAAGCCCCTGTTCCAGGTAATTTGAAATCTTCATTTTTAGGGACAGATGATATTATCCCGATCATTATTTCTTATGACTTACCAAGAGGCCAGGAGGGTAGTCTGTTAGGGCTGTTAGACGAGCAAAAAGAGACCATCGAGGTAGAAAAACTCCCTAAATATTCTCCCCATTTTATTCCAATTCATGATTCCTTTGCGGATGAGAAATTGTTTGGGAATACTCAGAAGGATCTACCTCGATATGCTGACATTTGGAATTACCCATTTGTGGGTAAAATTTATTCTCTTTGGTCTAAGAGAAGAAAAGATTGGTGCTTCAAATTTAAACTTAAGGCTCAGAGAACACTGCGCACATCAAGGATGTGGATTCTGTTGACTTGGCAGATTCCATATATTTTGACTAGATGAGTTAGTTTCATAGGATCGAGCCCAGGTCCTGTGCGCTCGACTCCTCACTTCACCAGGGCATATGATCTCTATCCAGGTTTATTTTATCCATTATTGCTTCATTCTTTGTTTATCTTTTTACAACAATGTGTGCACTTGATTGGTATTTGGTTGGAGTATCACTTTATTTTTAGGACATGTGTTTTTGCATTCAAGTTTGGGGGTATGATATGCCCCCATCTGCTCATTCAGGTATTCCTATACTCTTGATTTTATTCTTTAATTCTATACATACATTGGGGACAATGTATGATTCAAGTTGGGGGGTATGGAAAAACAAAACACAGTCCATTATTATTGATATGTCATTCTTAAGCATATGGTTGAGCTTTGATTTTGGCTTGAAATTCATTGGTAGGCTTAAACTTGTGAACACATGATCATATGACTTAGGGATTTTGAGTCTTACTACTTACTTTTGGCAACATGAGATGCTTCTTGTTTCAATTTAAATCTATCTTGAGCACACTAACACATGTCTGTGAGGTATGAATTTTGAGACCAATTATGTTTGTTTTCAATGTCTTGAATTCTGTTGGGTGACATATTGGATGAATAACTTTGGCATGCTATATATGTATAAAAAAAAATTAAACAAAAAAAAAAAAAATCAAGTTTGAATTTCTCGCTGAGTAACCGGACCTCTGGCCTCATTAAGCAGTGAGTGTTCGCGTCAAAAAGTAAAATTTTTAGGTTGATTAATAGAATGGCTAACTTAGCTTCGTAGCCTTTTTTACTCGAGTTAGTAAGTCCTTCGGCGTGTCTTTACACCTAGTGCCCTAAAGCCATTTGGTTTGGGAGACATTGGCCTAACACTCGATACATGGGTCAACTAAAAAGCTTAAGGGAGCTAAGCATTGCAAAGCCTACACACACACAAAAAAAAAAAAAAAATGTATGCATTGGTTGTTTAATTTGATATGAAGTCCAATAAATTTTGAGATGTTGATTCATTCATATTGGAATTATTTTGAAGCCTCATGATTATGTGTTAGTTCACTTTGCACTAATTGAAACTTGTTGTATCTCAATCTGCGATTGGTAAGTGATTTGACTTGTGAATTCCTTGAAATTTTGGAGATGGAGTTTATAATTTTAAGCTTGCTAACGAATGAGAACCATTATTTTTGTGATGCTTTATTCTTTTGAATGACATAATGATGACAATGTTTGTGGGTATCATTCCTAGAAAACCCTCACGAGACTTCACTCGTCCACTAGAGAATTCCAGGGGTTTAAAAGGCTTGTTGCATACGCTAAATGCAATCGTATATCCCACGAAAGATGGATTTATCTTTTTGTTTTTCAGTTTATTCTCTGTTTTGTATTGCTAAGGGACTAGCAATATGAATTCGCATAAAGGCATTGCTTGGATCGCAAGATGCTTGGGAGATTGTAGAAAAATGCTACGTATGATGAGCCTAGTGATGAAGTTTCTTTGAGTCATAATCAAAGAGAGTATTTTCAAAGACTTCGAAAGAATGATCAACAAGCTCTCACTATTATTTATCAATGTTTGGATGAAGCTATATTTGAGAAGGTGGCGAATGCAACCACCTCCAAGCAAGCATGAGAGATTCTTCTAAACTCCTATCAAGGAGTTGATAAAGTGAAAAAAATTCGCCTTCAAACATTAAGAGGCGAATTTGAAGTTTTGCAAATGAAAGAATCCGAGTTGATTGCGGAATATTTTTCAAGGGTGTTGGCCATAGTAAACCAAATGAAGAGATATGGAGAAAAATTGGAAGATGTTCGAGTCATTGAGAAGATCCTCCGTTCCTTTCAACAAAAATTTCAATATATCGTTGTAGCTATTGAAGAGTCAAAAGATTTAGAAACCATGAGTATTGATCAACTTATAGGATCTCTTCATGCCCATGAAGAAAGGCTCAAGAAGAAGAAGGAAAAGCCATTGGAGCAAGTTCTAGCTACAAAGATCTTTGTTGTGCAAATTTATTTAACTCGCAAGTGCACGAATCGTTTGTAGTTTAATGGATTGCAAGTGCGAGGTCGAACCCACAGAGAATTGTATTTTTGAAAGAACAACTTATATCTAAACTAATTTTACCCTAACCTAGTTCTAAAAAAAGTTTGAATTTTTAGTTTTGAAAATTAATGGATAAACATAAACTAAATAAAATAAAACAAAAGGTAAAGACTAAAGTTTAGGAATCCACACTTACCGAATCATAACAACATACTCCATGTTCATCAATATTTATCCGAAGTTCTCACAATTTAAATCTTATGTATGTTTTACTATGCTTCAAAGAATTAATCAAAATCATCTCATGTATCCATTCATTGACCAAATCACAAAAGGAATCCAAATTCAATTGAACACCAGATGTATCCGTAGAACAAATCATAAGGGATATCCAATTTTTTAGGCAAATAAAATCAAGCAATCATTTATGCGAAATTATCTTAAATCATCAAGTGTAGCCTTGAATCACAAAAGATATCCAAGAATCACTCCACACACTGAAAAGAAGTAAAACAATTGAAATATTAAACCCAATAAAATCAGATAAATAAAGACTTACATGAAAGTATTGATGTTCTTCATCGGTGAGGCTTCATCCTCAACCTTAGTTGGGAATTAGCTCCACATAAAAATAAAACATAAACTAAAGAAAAACTAAACTAAAGGGGAAATTTCAGAAAGCCCCCTTGAACTTCTAGCCAATTTGAAAAAACCCCCCTGAATTTCCAAAACTCTCATTTAGGCCCCTTGAACTTTGGTTTTCTCTCACTTTGGACCCTTTTAACATTAAACTACGTCGTTTTGTATCCTAAAATTACAACACCTACCTAGCCCAAAATGACGTAGTTTAATGTTAAAATGGTCAAAAGTGAGAGAAAACCAAAGTTCAGGGGGCCTAAATGAGAGTTTTGAAAATTCAGAGGGGGTTTTCAAATTGACTGAAAGTTCAGGAGGGCTTTCTGAAGTTTCCCCTAAACTAAAAGAAAAGTTGTGGATTACATTCTATCTCCAAAATTGTATCCCAAAACTAGTCTCTGGAATTGTGTATCTTTTCTTGAATGCAAAGAAGTCTATTTATAGGCTTAGGAAAGTCCTAGAAGCCCTAGTAAAACTACATAATTCGGAGGTCTGTCTTCCAATCAAAATAGAAGTCTGAAATCGGAGTAGGATTCGTCCAGAATTGTGTCCCTTAATTGTGGGGTGATTTTGGCATAGTAACCGTCTGAATTAGGAAAATCCTATTTCACATCAAATTGTAGTATTTTGAGTTATCTTTCCAATACCGTTTGAATCACTTCAATCCGATATTTGAGAGAAAATTTATGGTTAAAGTACTGATACATATACAGAATCTGAATTTGAATCTGATACGTTATGAAGGGGTTGTAACGTGTCAACTTTTGACACCTTACCACATTGTAACGTGGCAGATACTGACACGTTACAACCCATGGTAACGTGTTAGATTTTGACAGGTTACCACGGGTTGTAACGTGTCAACTTTTGACATGCTACAACGTGGTAATGTGTCAAAAGTTGACACGTTACAATGTGGTAATGTCTCAATCTGACACGTTACTAAATTTGACAGGAAAATTTTTTTTAAAAAAAAAAAAATTTCTCCGATTTAACGATCGACACCTGATAATCCAAAATCCAACTACAATCCAACTAATCCAACTAATCCAGTAATCCAACATCAAATATATAATCACAATCCAACTACAATAATCCAACTCTAAATATAATCACAATCCAACTACACATCAACGTAGGAAATAGTAAAATACAATACAACTAACGTTATACACAAATACAAAAAACTTAAGCCTTAAATTATTCATGTAAACTTAAGCCAAGTCATACACTACTCCGACCAAAGCCGAGTGAACATCGATCGTCATGACCATTGTCTCCCGACTTGTCGGCACTAACTGCAAATGATAAAACAAACAATCAATCAGCTAATTGACACTTGGCCATATAATCTTATTAACTCCTAAGCGACGAGCAATGCCCAAATAAGTGAGAAAAATCAATTTTTTGATTGGCACATAAACAACCTCGACATGCATAGTTACACGACCTATGCACAAACATATACATCTACATAAACATTTATCAATGAGCTGGCTTCAGCAAATATGGTAAGATTAACTATACAAAGCTCCAATCACAACCAAACCAACCAGGAACAACAAAGTAGATTATTTTGAGTTTATATATATATATATATATGCTACTCAATTCTATATATACTCACGGGATTCCTGAACGACGGGTATAATGTCTTGAAAAACGAGACTTCTGTCCAGCTGGTGTCTGGTGTTGGATTTCATTGTGATCGTCGTCCTCAACTTCTACTCTTACGTCATCTACACATATTACATTGCAATTTTGTTATATACAATTGTGTTAGTTACGAACAAAGTTTATTTACCTAACAAATTTACTAGCCATTATAATGATATTCATCTCGTAAGATAATCATATTACTCAAATAGAAACAATAACAATATATTGTTACCTGATCGGCTATCAACTGAGGATCTCACAATCACTCGGGCTGGGGCCTCCGCATCTTGCAGATTCCTGACAGTCGTCACCTTTGGCTCGGAGCCCATACGTCTCGACCCCCCAAGGCTGCGAATCCGGGCCTCATACGCCGTCATCTTCTCAGCCATCTGCTGAGTCACCCGTGCGGTTACCGCCGCAGTAATCTCGTCCCTCTGCTCTGCCAGCCTTGCATCAATTTGCTCCCTGTGCTGCTCCCTCTCAGCTTCAATGGCTCTTTCAAGTTCTTCACGCGAGACCATCGTCCCGCCACGGTTCTGTGACCATGCTTGGGACGGTGTATAGTATGAGTGGATGGTGCCGCGCGCAGGTAGAATATTTTTACTGACCCCTCGAACATGACCCGCATACTCAAGCTTATTGTCGTGTGCTTGAGCATAAGCGTCATTCGGTGTCCACCTAATCGTCCCCTGGGGCCCATTTACCCGTTCTACGGGGTCATTTTCCAATAACTCTTCCATTTGTGCCTGTACATGATCATTATTATATATATAATTGTTAAGACTCAATAAGTTAATATATAAATAAAAATTCATGTCAAGGTGTCTGCCACTTACAATTCTCGCTGCGGCCACCGGATTTGGGCAGCTACCATCTTTTTTTGTATGGATCTTGATATGAGCCTTTGCTCGCGTAGGAGCCTTGCCCGAATTAATTACCTGTAATAAGTTCAAACCATCAATGAAACGTTCAAATCTATACTACGCAATATGACATATTGATAAGTGTTAAAATATTCATATTTTTCGCCCTTAATTTGCATGTTTTAATCCTTTGATTTTGGTTAATTAGGCCATTTTACTTTCTTTTTGTATTTTCTTGTGTTTTATAGGCTTCTGGAAGAAAAGAAGCGTTTTTGGACAAATTCCAAGCTTAAAGGGCAAATTGGGAAGACCTAGAAGATATGGTTCAGCTTAAGCAATCATGGTTAAGTTTAATCCAATAAAGGAAAGGAGTAATTCGGAATTTCACAAATTGAAGTCGAATCGGATTGGATGAAAAATTGGATTATGAACATGTCTCGGTATTTTGATCATAACTTTCAGGTCAGATATCCGATTGTGGTGATTCAAGCAGTATTAGAAAGCTAACTCAAAGGGCTACAAATCATTGTGAAATAATATTTTTCAAATTCGGAGCACCGCAAGGCACAAATCACGCCATAAGTCAGTACCGCAATTCTGGGCGAATCCTATTCCGATTTGGACTTAGGTTTTCTTTATCCTAATTAGACTTGGACTTAAAACTCCGAATTTTCTAGGTTTACTAGTGTAACAAGGACTTCTAAAGCCTATAAATAAACCTCTTAGGTTCTAGGAATAAGTGTGGAGAAAAGAGGTACAAGCTCTGGAAAGGAACTGAAGGCTGCATCAAGAGGAATTTGGGTTTTTCTTCTCTTCCACCCTTTATTTTTATTATGTAGTTTATATTTTATTTAGGGCTAGATTGAAGCCCTAGTTATGTTAAATTAATATTTCAATATTGGCGCCTTGTGATGATCATGTTATGCTATTTAACTTGATTAATACCTGTTTGCATGAATTCCTCATATGTGTATGCCTGATCAACATCTGCATATGGTATGGACTTGTTAGTTAGATCAATTTGGATGGTCGAGTCCAGGGTTTAACTTAAATAACAAAAGAATCCACACCGCGATTCTTGGGTTAATCAACATGAAGAACCGGGAGTATACATCCATGCCCTAGGCCCTATGTGTTTGTCGATTTCCATAGAACATATGTTTTTCTAAAGAACAACTTACTATATACCATGCTAAATCCTTTAGGAAAGAAAAGAGTTAGAGTATACACACATGCCCTTAGGTTGGCAAACATTAGATATGCATAATATGATCAAAGCATTGGCATTTTGTTATATTAGTTGAATATCATTAGTGGTGGATATCAAAACCCTAATCCTTTTTAGTTTTTGTTTATCTTTTATTTTATTAAACTCAATCGTGACAATTGAATTTTATCTTTTAATTAAATAGGAATTTACTTCTAAACATAATTTACCAATCCTCGTGGGAATGATCTCGTATTTGCTTGTTATACTATTGTTTTGATCTTGTGCACTTGCAAGTTAAAACGTACAATTATTTACCTATTAATTTAGGTAGATTTTTTATCAACAAGTTTTTGGCGCCGTTTCCGGGGATTGTGTTAAATTTTGTTTAGAATTATTTTCCTTTAGTTATGTTATTTTAATTTTGTTTATATCAAAAATCAAAAATATTTTCCTATTTCTTTTTACTTCATTGTTTCTGTCTTGTTTCAACTTGCAGAACCTGCACTCTGTTACTGCGATCGAACGTAGGCCGAGTGCGATCGAGCGCACAAACCTGCGATCGAGCCCAGTTCCAGGGAGCAATTTTGCCTTTATTTGTTTTTCTTTTTATATTTCTATTTTTCTTTTTATTTCCTGTCTATTATTTTAATTGTTATTTCTGTTTTATCCAAAAAAAAAAAAAAAAGTAAAGTAAAAATAATTTTTGGTTGTGTTCAAAGTACTTCTCTGTTTCTGTTCTGTTTCAAGTTAAAACACTAGACATTCTGTTACTGCGATCAAGCGCAGGGCCCGGCGATCGAGCGCAATTCCAGAGGACTCCCGCACAGTAGTACTGAAGCTGCTACGACCACAAGGAAATTTTCTTCTTATGCAAGGTCGTCGATCTCACGCCTCAACCATCTTTCCACTTGATCCAGAAATTGAGAGGACCATTTGACAAGGGCATAAAGACAATCTCGACACAGAAGAAGAAGAAGAAGAAGTTGAGGAAACAATGCAAGAATTGCCAGAAAATCCGCAACCAGTGCGAAGGCCCATGAAGCAAGCCTTCATCCCAAAGAACCTCAATCAGCCCTCATGCATAGTCTACCAACCTGCGGTAGAAGGCAATTACTACATATCCCCACAAATACTGAATGCCTTAACTCACTTCAAAGGCACAGCTATGGAGGATCCAAACTTGCACATCAGGGAGTTCTTTGATCTCTGCAAGCTTCAACATATTCAAGGCCTAACTCCAGAGAGGCTCAGGTTAGTCTTATTCCCTTTTTCTTTAAAAGACAATGCTAAATTGTGGTATAATTCTTTGCCTGCAGAATCTATTCATACTTGGGAAGAGTTGTCCAGCAAGTTCCTAAAGAAGTTCTTCCCAGCTCAAAAGACAAGACAGCTTAGAAGGGAGATTCAATCCTTCCAACAAAGAGATGGAGATCTGTTCTTTGAAGCGTGGGACCACTTCAATACGCTGCTTCTTAAGTGTCCACATCACAACATGCCTCCAGATGACCAGGTACAAGCTTTCTATGAAGGTTTAAATGATATTAACAAAGGTGTTGTTGATTAAGCTTGTGGAGGTGTGCTAATGGAAAAGAGCAGTGAGGAAGCCATAGAGCTCTTTGAGACTTTGAGCGAACACTCCCAACAATTCTCATGCAAAGGGAGGCAAAGAGTAAAGAGCAAGGGCATGTATGAAGTGAACATGAGTGGTGGACCCCCAAATCAGATGGCTGTTGTGGAAAGAAAGCTGGATATGATTGCCAACGCCATGACTGCTCAGAAAGTCTCACCTAGTCAACAAGACATGCAACCTCAGTATGTGCTTTATGTTCTCATTTTGATCACACTACCGAGACTTGCCCCTTTTATTCATCTACAGATCAAGAGCAAGTGTATTATGTGGGACAAAATAACTATCCTCTCATGAATAATCCCTACTCCAACACCTACAAATTCAGGGTGGCGAAACCACCCCAATTTCTCATGGAGTAACAGTTAGAATATTCTGAACCATCAAAGGCAGCAGAGGAACTACCAACAAGCAAGCCAAACAAGCCAAGAATCAAAGCCGAATGACTTGGAAAGTATGGTACACACCTTAGCAAGCACAGAAAGGGAATTCATGAATGATCAAAGACAATTCAATGCAAAAACCAAGCAAGCTATGCAAAGATTGGAAGTCCAAATGGGGCAAATAGCTAAGGAGCTGAGTGAAAGGAAACAGGGTGGATTTCCATCCCAAACAATACCCAATCCTGGAGCCTCATCTTCAGGACAGAAATAAGAGAATGAAGGAAGAACAACCGTCTGGCTGAAGAAGTTAAACTTAGCGCTCATGGGAGACACCCCACAGCATATCCTTTTATTTTGTTGTTTAATTTAAAATTTTGTTGTGTTTTCATTTGTGTTTAGTATTTTTGGTGTTTTTAGTGTTATGTCGTTCTTTTCCATTCTGTTACTGCGATCGATCGCACCACACATGCGATCGAGCGCAAGTCTCCATTTGTGAGTCTACCGCACTCTATTAGTGCGAGCGATCGAACGCACAACATGTGTGATCGAGCGCACTTGGCAGCATCCCATAGTTATTTTTATTTTGTTCAATTTTTATTTAGTTTCCGTTTTGTTCCTTTTTACTGTTTGTGTGTTTTATTATTTTGCAGGGATAAGTGTGCTTCAATTCAAGTTTGGGGGTGTGCTATGAGCCATGCTTCCACGACCATGTCCACCATCTCCCGGGTACACTCTTTCCTTTACTCAGACACATTGGGGACAATGTGTCATTCAAGTTTTGGGGTATGAGCACACATGTTCACACACACTTTGTCCCAAAAATTTCATGTTATTTGTTTTATGTGTTGTTAAAAAAAAATAAAAAATAAAAAATAATTATGCATGTTCATGTTTGCTCTACAATTTTAAGTTGATCTATAAATAATTGTGATTTGAATTCATCAGTCAGCTTAAAATTTTTGAACACATGATCTGATAAGTGAATCTGTTAGTTTGGTTACTTGTTGAGGATAGTTGAAAAATCATATGTTTGATCTGATCACACAAGCACATTAGCACATAATTTGTGAGGAATGACATGAGGTCTAATATGTGTGTTTTTGCATCTTGGATGAAATTGGATGACTTATCAGATGACACTTGGCATATATATTGAAAAAAAAAAAAATGTGAAATAAACGATCATTGATGGCTTTTCACTAAGTAACTAGACTTCTTGTCTCAAAGCATTGAGTGTTCACGTCAAAAGGTGAAAAATTTGGATTTGATCAATGTCATGGTTAGTTGGTTTTGTAGTTTTTTTGACTCGAGTTAGTAGGTCCTTAGGGGTGTCTCTACACCTAATGCCCTAAAACCATCTGGTTTGGGAGTCATTGACTTAACACTTGCTACAAGGGTCAATTAGAAAGCTTAAGGGAACCAACATTGCACAACCTGACCAAAAAAAAAAAAAAAAAAAAAAAAAAGAGAAAAAAAGAAATATGTCATTGTGTCATTCTAATAGGACTTTCAGTGAATTCTAAGATATGGAGATATTGCATATTTGAAAGATTTGGAAGCCTCATAATTTTGTGTTAATTCACTTTACACTGTCTTCAAACTTGTGATGGTTTAGCATGTCCTTTGTAAGTAATTGCACTTTAAGATTCCAATTCAATGTGAATGTGGAGTTCATCTTTTTAAGCTTGTTTATGAATAAAAATCATGATCTTAAGTGATACTTTAATTTTTGAAATAATATGAACTCTTGCATGATGTTTGTGGGTAACATTTCTGGAAAACCCTCACGAGACTTCACTCATCCTCTAGGGAATTCTTAGAGGTTTAAAAGGTTTGTTGCATACACTAAATGCAATCGTACATCCCACGAAAGATGGATTTATCTTTTGTTTTCTATTTTTCCATTCCTGTTTTTAGTTTTGTATTGCTAAGTGACTAGCAATATGTAAGTTTGAAGGTGTGATAAGTGCTAAAATATTCATATTTTCAGCCCTTAACTTGCATGTTTTAATCCTTTAGTTTTGGTTAATTAGGCCATTTTACTTCCCTTTTGTATTTTCTTGTGTTTTATAGGCTTTTGGAAGAAAATAAGCGTTTTTCGACAAATTCCAAGCTTAAAGGGCAAATTGGAAAGACCTAGAAGATATGGTTAAGCTTAAGCAATCATGGTTAAGTTTAATCCAATAAAGGAAATGAGTAATTCGGAATTTCTCAAATTGAAGTCAAATCGGATTGGATGAAAAATTGGATTCTGAACATGTCTTAGTATTTTGACCATAACTTTCAGCTCAGATATCTGATTGAGGTGATTCAAGCGGCATTAGAAATCTAACTCAAAGGGCTAAAAATAATTGTGAAATATTATTTTCCCAATTCGGAGCGCCGCAAGGCCAAAATCACGCCGCAAGTCAGGACCGCAATTCTGGGCGAATCCTATTCCGATTTGCGCTTAGGTTTTCTTTATCCTAATTGGACTTGGATTTAAAACTCCGAATTTTCTAGGTTTACTTGTGTAACAAAGACTTATAAAGCCTATAAATAAACCTCTTAGGTTCTAGGAATAAGTGTGGAGAAAAGAGGCACAAGCTCTGGAAATGAACTGAAGGCTGCATTAAGAGGAGTTGGGTTTTTCTTCTCTTCCACCCTTTATTTTTATTATGTATTTTATATTTTATTTAGGGCTAGATTGAAGCCCTAGTTATGTTAAATTAATATTTCAATATTGGCGCCTTGTGATGATCATGTTATGCTATTTAACTTGATTAATACCTGTCTGCATGAATTCCTCATATGTGTATGCCTGATCAACATGTGCATGTGGTATGGACTTGTTAGTTAGATCAATTTGGATGGCCGAATCCTGGGTTTAGCTTAAGTAACAAAAGAATCCACACCGCGATTCTTGGGTTAATCAACATGGGGAACCGAGAGTATACACCCATGCCCTAGACCCTGTGTGTTTGTCGATTTCCATAGAACATATGCTTTTCTAAAGAACAACTTAGTATATACCATGCTAAATCCTTTCGGAAAGAAAAGAGTTAGAGTATACACCCATGCCTAACTCGTTGCTTAGGAAAATCCATAGCTTAAGGAGTATACACCCAAAACCTTAGGTTGGCAAACATTAGATATGCATAACATGATCAAAGCATTGACATATTGTTATATTAGTTGAATATAATTAGTGGTGGATATCAAAACCCTAATCCTTTTTAGTTTTTGTTTATCTTTTATTTTATTAAATTTAATCGTGACAATTGAATTTTATCTTTTAATTAAATAGGAATTTACTTCTAAACATAATTTACCAATCCTCGTGGGAATGATCTCGTATTTGCCTGCTATACTATTGTTTTGATCTTGTGCACTTGCGAGTTAAAACATACAATTATTTACCTATTAATTTAGGTAAATTTTTTATCAACACACACACACACACACACACACACACACACATATATATATATATATATATAGTTATGGTAAGTTAGAGTAGTATGTCTTCATGTGCCACCCTTGCAAAGCTCTTCGAGCCGGTGTAATGTGGTGTTTCATTATGTGCTCGTATGTCTTTCATATGCGCACAATAAGCCTATGAACACAACATGTAGACGTTATTAATAATTAAGCCATCGAACAATTACAACTAACGAAACACAAATAGTTTGAAGTGACCAGCTTGATAAATGGGATCACACAATTTCACCAACAATATTTTCACGTCTGCGGGGTTGTACTTTGAAATGGTCTGGCCCATCCTTGCCGCCACGGTCGCAGGAGTTTTGTCGTTCTAAACCATGACCTTTTTCCTTAACTTGTGCCTCAAAAGCTTCTGCTTCTCGCCTGTAACGACCTAGATTTTAAAACTCTTATTTAAATAATATTAAATAGATTAAAAATATAATCGATAAATTAGAACAATGATATGTGGATTAATGATATTAAATAACTATTTAGTGTTAAAGGTATATTACATTGATTTTTGACCTCTTATGTATATTACTTCAATTCTAAAAATTTAGCTTCACTAATATGTTTATGGGCATAATCAAACCCAATCTAGTGAATAAATTATTTATATTGGTGTTTAGCGAAGTCATAAATTAATTTGAAGTTTTTCAGTTTTTAGCCTAAAAAGCAGTGTCTTAATTTTCATACTGTCTAAATGAGATTAAAACTGCTTAAGAAAGATACCAAGGCTAGCCACCTTTGTTGAAAGCTTAAAGTCTTCTAGTAATGATGATTATAGTAAATATCATGATTATAATGATTTAATAAGGCAAGTGGCCAAGTGGGAATGCAAATAGATTAAAGCCTAAGTTGAATAGGAAACTTTGTACAGGCCAAAAGTAGACTCAAACGAACTCGGATGAAGTCGAACCAAAAATATAAAATGTTTGTTTCGGAGTCCTCTATCTACTCTCAAAATTTCATATCAATCGGAGTATGTTCGGACATTGAAAAATGGATCGGAATACACTGCCCTCATTTTGGACGAAAATATCAATTGGTATAGAGCATGAAATATGGACTAGGTTCATTCTTTTGATTAAATACATCTCAACCCTTAGATCAAATGTGTAAAAATAAATCCTAACCATCCATTCTCTTATAAATAGAGCCTATAGCTAAATTCACTTTCACTTGAGTTTTTACAATCTTAGAACAAGTAAAATTGTTTGCTCCTCCTTTCATTTTATTTCTTAGTTCTAGTCAAATACCATATAGCCTAGATCTTTCTTGTAGTGTTCAAGCGTTTTTCTAAAACTAGCTACCTAGAGAAGATTTGGTGGAGTTTTACTTCTAAAGGATTATTGGGTAAGTGTTTCTTGTATAAATATCATGATTTATTGCTTTTATTACTTGTCCTCATTTAATTGTTTAAAGACCCAATAAGCGTATAATGTAAAATAAAGTAATGGAACAAGTGAATTAATAATAAAGAGTTAGTAGACAAAATCAATTAAGGACTTATAATATTATCTATATATTATTTACTTTATAGTATTTACATTCAGTCATTTCTTTTATGTCATTTAAATTTCTGTTCATATTTCTGGCGGTAAGGACCATTTCATGTCATCCCCGAAATATGCATTATTTACATTCAGTTATTACTTTTATGTCATTTAAATTTCTGTTCATATTTCTGGCGGTAAGGACCATCATCCCCGAAATATGCATTATTTACATTCAGTTATTTCTTTTATGTCATTTAAATTTTAATTCATATTTTTGGCGGTCATCCCCAGAATATGAATTCAGTATTTACATTCAGTCATTTCTTTTATTGTCATTTAAATTTTGATTCATACTTTGGTAGGTACGGACCATTGGTCTCATCTCCAAAATATGAGTCATGTTTTATATATATTATTTATAATACTAGTTTGTATTTAGTGATACTGGCCATTAGCCTCATCACCAAAAATGAATTCAGGCATAAAGCTAGTTATAAGTAACTATCTTAGATTAATATAATAAAATGAGTAAGTAAAGATGAAGTGACGGATAATAAATAAATATAAAAAGATGAGGGTCTTTAAACAATGATATTATTGGAGAATGAGCTAAGTATTGTTTGTATGTATGTATTATATGCAGAAGTGGAGCAGAATACTACACTAAGGAGAGTAAGTATGGATATACTTACTGAGTACTAGCTTTGTTTTATTGTTATAGGAATTCTTATTTTGTCTTATTGATATAATTTTGCAATACAACTGCTGCATAATGTGTCTAATAAAATGGGCTGATAAGATAGCCACCTTAAGAACAAGCTGAGTGGATTGCCGCGAGGAACTGTCGGTATCTCAGTGGATGGGGGTATATAACCGTCCAACAGGCCTAATATATAACTAAGCTGGGGCGGTGTAGTTACCAGCACCAAACAGGTAAACCTCTAAAGTGTGAGGGACATAACGGACGTAAGCGGGCTGAGAGCTCATGAGAAGAGGTCTGAAGAAAGATTATCATAAAACACAAACTAATCTGTCATTACGCTGCATTCACAACTCATTCATTATTATATATTTTAGTCTTTAATCTTATTTGTTCAAACTAGTCCTTTTAGTCTTTATATCTAGGAAAATAGATTACTCACTTGTTTGCCTATGTAAATATGATAACGTCATCTTTACATAGATCTTGATGCAGGGATAGAAAGTGAGGACGATGGTCCTTTTACTGGTTTTGATGGTTGATAGACCATCTGCTGCAGGATTTATGCTTACTCTATGGAGCAAGTCTCATTTATGTTAATCGCTTTTATTATGTATGGTGATGTGTGTAAACTAAATAGATATTATTATGTTAATTTAGGTGCCGTCTGTGGCATATATTTGGTACACCTAGTGTATACATATGTTATAATGAAAACCGTGTTTCTATTTTATTTAATAATATATCACCTCGAGGTATTTCAGTCAGCTCAACTGTGTTGTGTAAGTTATTCCTAGGTCATAGAAAAAGAAAAAAATATACATACTCCGCTGTAAGAATGTATTTCCTAAAGTTGCAGCGTCACGACTTCGATATTTGCTAGTATAAATATCGGGGCGTTACATTATGGTATCAGAGCGGTTTGCTTTATGGGAAAGTTAGTATCATACTAGACTAGGGTATACAACACAAGAGCTTCACTAAATAAAATACTCATAACTTTTTATAAAAACTTTTGTTTGAGAATAAAGTATTAGCGATAGAAGCACAACTATGTTATTTACATGTTTGAGTGATTTTGTTGTTTGCTTTGATATAGATAAGTCGTTAATTAATTTGTACAGAATTATGGTACGAAGACGTGATGTCCCTGTCGTTGAGGAAGGCGAAGCACCTCATAATGAAAACAATGAAATACCACCTCCACCTCCACCTCCACCTTCGCCTCCAGCATTCCATGATGGTGTACACCCAACATTAGTCCAATTTATAGGAGATATTACTAGGCAATTCACAGAAGCAATTTCACGGATGTCTCAACCTGTTGCACCAGTCGAACGTATCGGTTGCTCGATGCGTGACTTTACTGATCAGCAATTTCGTACTTTCAATGGGACTCAAGGACATACAGTAGCTGAAGCTTGGATTTCAGATATCCAACTGCTGCATGACACGCTCAAGTGTACAAATGAGGAAAAGTTGACATACACCGTATTAAGGCTAACTGGTGAAGCCCTTAAGTGGTGGAAGTCCCAAGTAGAGCTAATAGGACCTGGTGTTGTTATCACGTGGGAAAGGTTTGTTGAGGAATTCAACAGGCAATATTTCCCAAGGTCACAAAAGCAGTTAAGAGCTATTGAATTTCAGAACTTGGTGCAAGGTACTATGTCAGTGGAACAATACTCAATTAAATTTACTGAGTTAGCTAGGTTTGGTATTAATCTTATTCCTGACGAAGTATCAAAGACAGAACGTTTTGAAAATGGTCTTAACTCTCGTATCAAGGAAAGAGTTGTCTGCCATGAGATCAAGAACTATGCTCGATTAGTAAACGTAGCATCCCTTGCTGAGAGGGCAATTCGTGAGACATCTGCAGCTTACGAACATAGGAAACGGTCAATGCCTCAGGCATCCTATCCATCCAAACAATTTGTCGTAGGGACTGGCTCCAAACAGACGGACCACAAGATTTTTCCTCCTCCTGTAGGAAGTCAGAAGGTTGCTTGTCCCAAATGTGGAAGAATGCATTTTGGAGATTGCAGGAGCGAAAGTACCGGCTGTTTTCGATGTGGTCAAAAGGGGCATTTTAAGAAGGATTGTCCGATGAATACTACGGGGGAAGCTGGAGCACAAAGGAATGACTTCCAACAAAGAAGGCCTGCTCAAGCGAGAGTATATACGTTGACCCCCGTAGATGACGATGAGAATGATGAAGCGAACAAATGATATAGTGACAGGTACCATTTCTCTATTTGGTACTCTTGCGTGTACTCTCTTTGATTCTAGAGCTACACATTCATTCATTTCTACATTATACACTAAGATTTGTCACATAAGTACACGACCATTAGGGCAAGATTGGTCGGTACAAGCACCAGGACGAGAAAGGATAAATGAATTACTATCATCATTGAGGGATGAGTATAAGCATAGTCATGTAGAATTAAAATAAGTATATGATTGTTTTGTTAACTTTGAAGAATTATAGCAGTTGTACCTAAGCAAATAACTAATCATGGTACCATATAAGGATTGATATCTAGCTATATTTTGAGGAAAATGATAATCATATTAGTGGTACATGATCATGAATATTAAGAGATAGAGATGTTGAAAAATATTATTGTCTTATAGCCACTTTGACAAGGCTGATTAAATAAAATCGAAGAAACGTAGTGAGCTCGAGAAGAAGGCTACGACATTTTGAGGTATGAACTAGCGATCGAATAATTGTTTGAAATTGATGTTGTTAGGACTTGATAAGAAAAAAAATAGTGAATGCGATCTAAAAAGGGAAATAATGATGCTTAGCTCATCATAAGGAGATTGAGAAAATGCTATGAAGTATTAGGTGGTGATTAATTAAGGGAAGAAAATGATTATAGAATTACCTGCAATTAATGATATGATAAATTGCACATAGCACAAATTGCGAGCTTGATGAATACTAAGTGTAGGATTAGAATTGGTCTATCCAAAATAGAGTGCAGGGTAATTGGATTCGTCAAGGAAAGTACTAAGTGGATCCAATATTTACCTATTGTCGAGTTTGCTTATAACAAAAGTTTCCAGGCAACTATTGGTATGGCACCATACGAAGTACTCTATGGACGCAAATGCAGGTCGCCACTTTATTGGGATGAAGTTGGTGAAAGGCAATTGGTGGGACCGAAGATAATCCAAGACACTAAGGACAAGGTCATATTAATTTGGGAAAAGGATGCTAACAGCTCAAAGCCGTCAAAAGAGTTATGCTAACAAAGGACGTCACCTAGTGAATTTTGAAGTTGGCGATCAAGTATTCCTGAAAGTATCACCAATGAAAGGCGTGATGCGTTTCTGTAAATAGGGAACTAGAATGAGAGAAATACATGACAAATATCCACATTTATTCTAAACCGGATATATCACTCGGTAAGTACATATATATATATATATATTATTACGTGGTAAATGGTATTTTATGATTGCTTATATGGGTATTGTTCAAAACTTCAAAAGTTGAGGGATACCTTAGGCATAAGAAGTGATATTATTAAAATGCTTTGGTCAACGTTTTGAGATGGTAGATAAATCATGGTACTGTATAAAAGTGTAGTACTTAAGTGAAAACATTGAAACTTAAGACGTAGTACGTCAGAGCTATAGAGTATATGAATAGAAAATTTGAGGAACATTATTTTCTTACACCCTTTTTCTTAGAATATTACTGTACAATAAAAGCTTAGGGATTAAGTGTAAAATAAGACTAAGGATTAGACGTTAAGATAAAAATCTGAGTCACTCATATTGAGGTTATGTGATAATTTGAATGCCTTAATTTCGGGGACGAAATTCCAATAAGGTGGGTAGAATGTAACGACCTAGATTTTAAAACTCTTATTTAAATAATATTAAATAGATTAAAAATATAATCGATAAATTAGAACAATGATATGTGGATTAATGATATTAAATAACTATTTAGTGTTAAAGGTATATTACATTGATTTTTGACCTCTTATGTATATTACTTCAATTCTAAAAATTTAGCTTCACTAATATGTTTATGGGCATAATCAAACCCAATCTAGTGAATAAATTATTTATATTGGTGTTTAGCGAAGCCATAAATTAATTTGAAGTTTTTCAGTTTTTAGCCTAAAAAGCAGTGTCTTAATTTTCATACTGTCTAAATGAGATTAAAACTGCTTAAGAAAGATACCAAGGCTAGCCACCTTTGTTGAAAGCTTAAAGTCTTCTAGTAATGATGATTATAGTAAATATCATGATTATAATGATTTAATAAGGCAAGTGGCCAAGTGGGAATGCAAATAGATTAAAGCCTAAGTTGAATAGGAAACTTTGTACAGGCCAAAAGTAGACTCAAACGAACTCGGATGAAGTCGAACCAAAAATATAAAATGTTTGTTTCGGAGTCCTCTATCTACTCTCAAAATTTCATATCAATCGGAGTATGTTCGGACATTGAAAAATGGATCGGAATACACTGCCCTCATTTTGGACGAAAATATCAATTGGTATAGAGCATGAAATATGGACTAGGTTCATTCTTTTGATTAAATACATCTCAACCCTTAGATCAAATGTGTAAAAATAAATCCTAACCATCCATTCTCTTATAAATAGAGCCTATAGCTAAATTCACTTTCACTTGAGTTTTTACAATCTTAGAACAAGTAAAATTGTTTGCTCCTCCTTTCATTTTATTTCTTAGTTCTAGTCAAATACCATATAGCCTAGATCTTTCTTGTAGTGTTCAAGCGTTTTTCTAAAACTAGCTACCTAGAGAAGATTTGGTGGAGTTTTACTTCTAAAGGATTATTGGGTAAGTGTTTCTTGTATAAATATCATGATTTATTGCTTTTATTACTTGTCCTCATTTAATTGTTTAAAGACCCAATAAGCGTATAATGTAAAATAAAGTAATGGAACAAGTGAATTAATAATAAAGAGTTAGTAGACAAAATCAATTAAGGACTTATAATATTATCTATATATTATTTACTTTATAGTATTTACATTCAGTCATTTCTTTTATGTCATTTAAATTTCTGTTCATATTTCTGGCGGTAAGGACCATTTCATGTCATCCCCGAAATATGCATTATTTACATTCAGTTATTTCTTTTATGTCATTTAAATTTCTGTTCATATTTCTGGCGGTAAGGACCATCATCCCCGAAATATGCATTATTTACATTCAGTTATTTCTTTTATGTCATTTAAATTTTAATTCATATTTTTGGCGGTCATCCCCAGAATATGAATTCAGTATTTACATTCAGTCATTTCTTTTATTGTCATTTAAATTTTGATTCATACTTTGGTAGGTACGGACCATTGGTCTCATCTCCAAAATATGAGTCATGTTTTATATATATTATTTATAATACTAGTTTGTATTTAGTGATACTGGCCATTAGCCTCATCACCAAAAATGAATTCAGGCATAAAGCTAGTTATAAGTAACTATCTTAGATTAATATAATAAAATGAGTAAGTAAAGATGAAGTGACGGATAATAAATAAATATAAAAAGATGAGGGTCTTTAAACAATGATATTATTGGAGAATGAGCTAAGTATTGTTTGTATGTATGTATTATATGCAGAAGTGGAGCAGAATACTACACTAAGGAGAGTAAGTATGGATATACTTACTGAGTACTAGCTTTGTTTTATTGTTATAGGAATTCTTATTTTGTCTTATTGATATAATTTTGCAATACAACTGCTGCATAATGTGTCTAATAAAATGGGCTGATAAGATAGCCACCTTAAGAACAAGCTGAGTGGATTGCCGCGAGGAACTGTCGGTATCTCAGTGGATGGGGGTATATAACCGTCCAACAGGCCTAATATATAACTAAGCTGGGGCGGTGTAGTTACCAGCACCAAACAGGTAAACCTCTAAAGTGTGAGGGACATAACGGACGTAAGCGGGCTGAGAGCTCATGAGAAGAGGTCTGAAGAAAGATTATCATAAAACACAAACTAATCTGTCATTACGCTGCATTCACAACTCATTCATTATTATATATTTTAGTCTTTAATCTTATTTGTTCAAACTAGTCCTTTTAGTCTTTATATCTAGGAAAATAGATTACTCACTTGTTTGCCTATGTAAATATGATAACGTCATCTTTACATAGATCTTGATGCAGGGATAGAAAGTGAGGACGATGGTCCTTTTACTGGTTTTGATGGTTGATAGACCATCTGCTGCAGGATTTATGCTTACTCTATGGAGCAAGTCTCATTTATGTTAATCGCTTTTATTATGTATGGTGATGTGTGTAAACTAAATAGATATTATTATGTTAATTTAGGTGCCGTCTGTGGCATATATTTGGTACACCTAGTGTATACATATGTTATAATGAAAACCGTGTTTCTATTTTATTTAATAATATATCACCTCGAGGTATAAGTAACTATCTTAGATTAATATAATAAAATGAGTAAGTAAAGATAAAGTGACGGATAATAAAAAAATATAAAAAGATGAGGGTCTTTAAACAATGATATTATTGGAGAATGAGCTAAGTATTGTTTGTATGTATGTATTATATGCAGAAGTGGAGCAGAATACTACACTAAGGAGAGTAAGTATGGATATACTTACTGAGTACTAGCTTTGTTTTATTGTTATAGGAATTCTTATTTTGTCTTATTGATATAATTTTGCAATACAACTGCTGCATAATGTGTCTAATAAAATGGGCTGATAAGATAGCCACCTTAAGAACAAGCTGAGTGGATTGCCGCGAGGAACTGTCGGTATCTCAGTGGATGGGGGTATATAACCGTCCAACAGGCCTAATATATAACTAAGCTGGGGCGGTGTAGTTACCAGCACCAAACAGGTAAACCTCTAAAGTGTGAGGGACATAACGGACGTAAGCGGGCTGAGAGCTCATGAGAAGAGGTCTGAAGAAAGATTATCATAAAACACAAACTAATCTGTCATTACGCTGCATTCACAACTCATTCATTATTATATATTTTAGTCTTTAATCTTATTTGTTCAAACTAGTCCTTTTAGTCTTTATATCTAGGAAAATAGATTACTCACTTGTTTGCCTATGTAAATATGATAACGTCATCTTTACATAGATCTTGATGCAGGGATAGAAAGTGAGGACGATGGTCCTTTTACTGGTTTTGATGGTTGATAGACCATCTGCTGCAGGATTTATGCTTACTCTATGGAGCAAGTCTCATTTATGTTAATCGCTTTTATTATGTATGGTGATGTGTGTAAACTAAATAGATATTATTATGTTAATTTAGGTGTCGTCTGTGGCATATATTTGGTACACCTAGTGTATACATATGTTATAATGAAAACCGTGTTTCTATTTTATTTAATAATATATCACTTCGAGGTATTTCAGTCAGCTCAACTGTGTTGTGTAAGTTATTCCTAGGTCATAGAAAAAGAAAAAAATATACATACTCCGCTGTAAGAATGTATTTCCTAAAGTTGCAGCGTCACGACTTCGATATTTGCTAGTATAAATATCGGGGCGTTACATCGCCCATCTCTCTGAAAGCGCGTTTTTTAATTTCCTTCATATCCGACACAGGCATGATGTAGAAGTAATTCTGCATCAATTAATAAATAGGGTATCAAAACGCTGATTGTTTTACGAAATTGAATATACAAATGCTACATATCATAAATTAAGAACATCTAATTGATAAGTGTCAAATATTGCATATTTGGACCCCTTTATTTACATTAGTTAATCCTTTACTTGTATCGTTATTTAATATTTTGTGTTAGTTTTGTGTTTTTAGTGTTTTGTAGGTCATTAAAGAAAAACTACAACTTTAAAGGGAAAAATGCAAAGTTTGGAAGAAAACATACTTAGAGAAGACATAGATGATGTGGTTAAGTCTAATCAAATCCAAGAAAAATGTTAAATCAGATTAAATTGGATAAAAGATCAGATTGGATAAGATTTCGGATAGAATACAAATTCAGATTCTGTATATGTCTCAGTATTTTGATCATAACTTTCCGTTCAAATATCGTATTGAAGTGATTCAAGCAGCATTGGAAACCCAATTCGGAATACTACAATTTGTTGTGAAATATGATTTTCCTAATTCGGATGGTTACTATGCCAAAATCACCCCATAATTAAGGAACACTAATCTGGACGAATCCTAACTAAGTTTAGTTTAGGTTTAGATTTTAGGTTTTATTTTTATGTGGAGCTAAATTCCCAACTAAGGTTGGGGATGAAGCCTCACCGATGAAGAACATCAATATTTTCATGTAAGTCTTTATTTATCTGATTTTATTGGGTTTAATATTTCAATTGTCTTACTTCTTTTTAATGTGTAGAGTAATTCTTGGATATTTTTTGTGATTCAAGGATACACTTGATGATTTAAGATAATTTCACATAATTGATTACTTGATTTTATTTGCCTAAATAATTGGATATTCATTGTGATTTGTTCTATGGATACATTTGGTGTTTCAATTAAGATTGGATATCTTTTGTGATTTACGGATACATCTGATGATTTAATTGATATTGGATTCCTCTTGTGATTTGTGCAATGAATGGATACATGGAATGGCTTTGATTGATTGTTTGAAGCATATTAAAACATATCTAAGATTTTAATTGTGAGAAATTCAGATTAATATTGATAAACATGGAAGTATGTTGTTATGATTCGGTAAGTGTGAATTCTCAAACCTTAGTATTTTATCTCTTAGTTTATTTTAATTAGTTTATGTTTGTCTTTTAATTTCAAAATTCAAAATTCAAAACCCTTTTGGAAATAGGTTAGGATTTAATTAGTTTAAATTTAAATTGCTCTTTCAAAAATACAATTCTATGTGGGTTCGACCTCGCACTTGCAATCCATTAAAGTACAATCGATTCGTACACTTGCGAGTTAAATAAATTTGCACAATAAGTTTTTGGCGCCATTGCCAGGGAATTGTTCAATTTTTGAAACCAATTTATTT
Source organism: Corylus americana (assembly GCA_036287905.1). Taxonomy (NCBI): domain Eukaryota; kingdom Viridiplantae; phylum Streptophyta; class Magnoliopsida; order Fagales; family Betulaceae; genus Corylus; species Corylus americana. The sequence continues at coordinate 14,824,882 of CP125823.1, forward strand.
CTAAATTAGTTTTATTCTTCTACTAGTTATAATTAGGATTTTATTTTTCTGCAATTTATTTTGTTTTATTCATGTTACTAATAAAAAAAAAAAGATTTTTCTTGTTGTTTTTTGTTTTGTTTGGCTTGTTTTATAGTTCTGCCGCAGCACCTTCCACACATCAGCGAGATCGAGCACACTCATAGCAAAGGCAGCAGTTCCGTAGATCTTTGCCAAAAATTTATTTTTTGTCATTTTTGTGAGTTTTTAAATTTTAGTTTAAACTTTTTTTTTATTTATTATTATTATTTTTTTTTAGTTTATTTTATTTTTAAAAAAAAATTAAAAAAAGATGGTTAATGTTTTATGTGGGATATTTGCATGCTAAAAAGTGAGGGGGAAGCATGAACTTTCATTTTAATGATTTTAACGCCTCTCCTAGTTATAGGATACCAGCTCCTACCAACTACCCTCAAAATTTTTACCCACATAAGCCATGTTCATACTGCTCCAATACTTATCATCATTATAGTGATTGTCCATCATAGGGACAAGCTTCTAATTTTTCATATGAGCAAATGAACACCAGTTTCTCCAGTCCAGGGTTTGATTCAAATTCCAATTATTACAACCCGGACTGGAGCAACCAATTTAATTTCTCAAGGTCAGCTCAGGCTACAGGAAATTATGCTTACCAATTTGATGAATTGCACCATTCAGAATATCCACAGTTCGATCATCAAGCTCAACCTCTTGTTTATCAGTCTACCACTCAAGTGCCACAGCCTGCACAACAGTCATCACTAGAAGACATGATGAAAACATTAATAGAAAAAAGTCGACCAGTCCAACTCGCTCAAGTCCCAGATGGAACAAGAACTGCGTCAATTCAATCAAGAGCTCAAAGTTGCCAATACTCATGCTACCGTAGGGATAGAAGAATGGATTGGCCAGAGTGAGAATGAACATCTATCTGAACATCAACTTGAGCCAATGACTCAATATTGGGACAATGAGAGCATAGAGGATAACAATGAGGAAGAAGAGCTTCAAGGTCAGCTGATGGCTCAAGGACACTACATGATTGATGAGGATGAGTCCGAAAATTCTTATCATAAGCATGTCCAAGCCACCTCCAACTTTGAAATAGAGGAAAATGCTATAAGAAATTATCTTCCTAAAGATGAGGAAATTATGGATTACAAAGAGGAGCACGCAGAGCAAGTTGAGCATGCTCAAGTCACCACCACACTTGAGAGTGAAAAATTGTTGATAACATTGAGGAGGAAGAAAAAGTTGAACAAGTTGAGCAAGTTGAGCACCATGAAAACAATGAGCCACTAACAGATCCTGATCTACCCAGTGACATGGAAGTGAGTACTAAAGCTCCTACCTGCATCACTATACCTCTTAAGACACATCAAAAGCCCAAAGCTTCATCGCCTGAATGTCTCAAAGAGCAATCTTATGTCAGGATACTCAAGGACTTGTGCACACAAGCCCACAAATTTAGGATCCACTTTCCTAAAAAGATCCTTCGAAGCAAGCAATTCTACATAAGATGGCGAAAAATCCTTCCAGAGCGGTATGAAGTTTTGAAGAAGAAGGGATGGAAGGGATTGGTTGGACATCCGCATGATAGGGGGAAGCGTTGTAAAGTTTTCTCACCCAGTTTATTTTCTACACTTCACTCCACAAATTCTTTCTTTCCTTTTTTATTACATGTTATTTTTATTTGTTTTTGTTTCTAACAGCAATTAATCTTTTGATTTTTGTTTCTATAAAAAAAAAAATTTTGCTGTTAGTTTTTGTTGACAGGTGTTTTCGTGTTTAAGTTTGGTGGACGCCCTGGCCTTGTTCACATTTAGATTTCCTTACTTCCGGTAATGTATTTCTATACTACACATTGAGGGCAATGTGTAATTCAAGTTTGGGGGTATGGAAAAACACTTTGTCTGTTTATTTTTGTTCTTATTTGTTTATTTTTATTTGTCATTTTGTGTTAAAAAAATTGAAAAATAAAAATAAAAATTGTGCTATGTTGTTGTCAAGTTTGAGTTAAACTATAGCTGTGATTTGCATTTCATTAGCTCACTTAAAGGGTTGAACACATCATTATGTCATTAGAAGTCTGAGTCCTTTGACTTATTTTTGGGTAAAAGAGATTTCACTTGTTCTGAGATAAATTTTTATGAGCACATTAGCATGTTTTCTGTGAGGTATGATGTTTGAGCATAAACTTGTTCTCTTTGAGATTTATTGGATGACCTATTGATGAATAACCATTGGCTTACAAGATATAAAAAAGTAAATAAAAAAGAAAAGAAAAAAGAAAAGAAAGATCATGTTGAGTTTTTCACTGAGTAACCAGACCTCTTGCCTCATTAAGCATTGAGTGTTCGCGTCAAAATGTGTGAAGTTCAGTGTTGATTTATGATATGGCTAATCTGACTTCGTAGCCTTTTTGACTTAAGTTAACAAGCCCTTAGGGATGTTCTACATCTAGTGCCCTAAAGCCACCTGGCTTGGGAGTTATTGGCCTAACACTTGTTACATGAGTCAATTAGAAAGCTTAAGGGAGCTAGACATTGCAGAGCCTGTTAAAAAAAAACAAAAAGCATATCTTGCCTTGGTTGTTTCATTTGATAGAGATTTTTACAAATTTTATGGAACTTGTCTTGAGTTTAAACTGAAAGCTTCATGATTATATGCTAATTACACTTTACACTTTTCAGAACATATGAGGTCTCATTTGTCCATTTATGAGTGATTTGATTTTGGATTTCCTTTTGACTGTTATGATGGTGTTTGTCTTTTTAAGTTTGCTCATGAATAAGAATCATGGTTTATGTGAAACTTCTTTCTTGTTAACAACATAGTGCTACAATGTTTGTGGGTATCATTCCTGTTAAGCCCTCACGAGACTTCACACGTCCACTAGGGATGCCTAAGGGTTTAAAAGGCTTGTTGCATATGCTAAATGCAATCGTCTCTCCCACGAAAGAGGATTTATGTTTCTTGCTTTCATTTTATATTTTAGTTTTGTTTTGCTAAGGAACTAACAAAATGTAAGTTTGGGGGTGTTTGATAAGTGTCAAACATTGCATATTTGGACCCCTTTATTTACCTTAGTTAATCCTTTAGTTGTGTTGTTATTTAATATTTTGTATTAGTTTTGTGTTTTTAGTGTTTTGTATGTCATTAAAGAAAAACTACAGCTTTAAAGGAAAAAATGCAAAGTTTGGAAGAAAACATACTTTGAGAAGACCTAGATGATTTGGTTAAGTCTAACCAAATCCAAGAAAAATGTTAAATCAGATTAAATTGGATAAAAGATCAGATTGGATAAGATTTCAGATCGGATTCAAATTCAGATTCTGTACATGCCTCAGTATTTTGGTCATAACTTTCCGCTCAAATATTGTATTGAAGTGATTTAAGTGGCATTGGAAAGCCAATTCAAAATACTACAATTTGTTATGAAATATGATTTTGCCTAATTCGGACGGTTACTATGCCAAAATCACCCCGCAATTAAGGGACACAAATCTGGACGAATCCTATTCCGATTTCAGACTTCTATTTTGACTGGGAGACAGACTTCCGAATTATCTAGGTTTAATAGGGCTTCTAGGACTTTTATAAGCCTATAAATAGACTTCTTTGCATTCAAGAAAAGATATAGAATCCCAGAAAGCAAAATTATTTTGTTTAGTTTCTCTTTAGTTTAGTTTAGGTTTAGATTTTAGGTTTTATTTTTATGTGGAGCTAAATTCCCAACTAAGGTGGTGATGAAGCCTCACCGATGAAGAACATCAATATTTTCATGTAAGTCTTTATTTATCTGATTTTATTGGGTTTAATATTTGAATTGTTTTACTTCTTTTCAATGTGTGGAGTGATTCTTGGATATTTTTTGTGTGTCTTTCTCACAGACGGCGCCAAACTGTTAACATAGTTTCCAGTCACCTCGGAAAACTTACGTTGAATTGAGATGGTGCGATGCGCTGGATAGTTATTGACGATTAGAAGGATATTGAACTCAGAGAGGAGAAGGAGAAGTGGGTGTTTTTTGGAGTGTAAGAACTTTGTTCTATGAATGAATTCGCCCTTTTTCATTAGTAGTGCATATATATATATATATATATATATATGTTGGATTCCAGCACGTTTTGCGTACGTGTACATAGTGCAACATCTTACTATGCATGGCCGATATCTTCCGTACATGTGTGTTGGAACTTGTGTTTGTTAGGTTGGCCCCTCACCTCATACATGCACCCTTGGGGTATGAGTGTATCCCATAATCAACCCAAATAAGTAAATAGAGAATAACTCTAAATACTAAACTTTAATTGATACTTCAAAGCTGGACTGTTTTAATTAAGTGTATCCCATATATAGATTAGGATATAATTTCAATTTAATAAGGAAAAGGAAAAGGAAAATGAAAAAAAAAAAAAAAAAAAAAAAAAAACCTAACTGAAAAATGAAAATCTAATCCTAATAGAAAATGCAAAGGAAAAATTCAATTTTTACTAAAAAAATAAAACAAAAACACACATGCATAAATAAAATAAACCAACAATAATGTTAGTCTTCTCCTGCATCAAAGACCCATATAACGAATATAACTAGATAACTTCGAAGGATAATATATTTCTTTCAAAACTCTATTATTGTATCAGTAGTTGTATATATAACCATACATATCAGCTAACCAGATTTTCTAAAGGGAGAGATGTTTGAAAGATTAATTAACAGTTAGGCTTTATTCTTATAAACTATATACCCCTAGATATAGTTAAACTCATAAAAACCAACCTTTGTTGACGCGTTTTAATCAATTACTTGGACAATATGTTAACAAAAAAGAAAATTACTAGGAGAATAAGATGAACTGTAACACATATGGGAACCAATATCAATTACCACACGGTAATTTTATAACAATTTTTATTTAGATTAGGAAAAATTACATATACTTTCCTCAAACTTTTACTCTATTATTAATACCCTAATTCCCTCCCCCAGTTACTAATTATGTTAATGTCTCTCTTAAATTACCAAAACAATTTTAATATCCCCAAATGACAAAATATCCGTCATAAAATTTAAAAAATTCCTCAAAAAAACAAAAAACAAAAAGATAATTGCCTCAAACACATTCGTGAAGGTCCACATTATATTGCTCCTTTTTAATGAGGATTGCTAGGTTTACAAAATGTCTTTAAAACATTTTATAAAAAGACTTTTACAACATGATTAGAAATGAGATAAATTATACTCTTAAGAAACTCAATCATATTAACCACATCATGTTATAAAAGTCTTTTTGTAAAATTTGTTTGTAAGCTTAGCATTTTTCTTTTCGAATATATAAGAATACTTTTGTCTTATTGAAAATGTTTTAAAGATGTACATTTTGTATTTTTATTTGCATTAAGGTAAATATTAATATTTTTTAGTAGTTTGGAGGGGACATTGACACAATTAATACTTTGAGAAAAAAATTGACAATAGAGATGCAGTTTGACAAAAATTAGTGTACCTTTTCCTTTAGATTATGACGCCAAATGCAATTGACAATTTTATTATCTTACATTTAACCAAGCTATCCATGTCACTTTAAACTTGTGAGTGATGATTCGTATTAAAATTAAATTTCTATACACCAGTTAAAAATTTAAATTATGGGGCTATTCTTCTAATTGAAATAATTAAATAATTGATACTAAAAGAGTGAACTTTTAAAGACTAAAATGTTAAAAAAAGGAAAAATATAAAATCAATTATTGCGGCTTACCAAATTTGCAATAAGTTTACTATGGTATCGAAGTGTTATGAGAGCTCCATGTTGTTTGCATAAATAATAAATGACAGAAATTTCCTCCAAACTAGTCTGGAGAAAATATCCTTCAACCCATTTAAAATAGTGACAAGTGTATATAAACATTTAAAACGTTAGTCTAAGTAAACTGCTATTAATGAGCTTAAGAATTTAATGTGTGTTTTAAATGTTTATAGACACTTGTCATTATTTTAAATGGGTTTGAGCTTTGAGGATATTTTCTTCAGACTAGTTTGAAGAAAATTTCTGTCCAATAACAAATTACTCAATACTGTAAAATTTAATCAAAAAACTTCATAATTTTCTTTAGTGTACCACGTTGAAGCTAATAAAATTTCGATCTATATTACTCATAATAATAATAAACTATAAATATATAAAAATTAAAAATTAAATTAAATGTATGAGGCAAGAAAAAAGGGTAACTCAACCACCCCCTTCGTTGAAAAGGCTTGCGAGCTGACCCAGCTAACTTTTGGAGTGGATCGTATGCCACCCCCAACCACTTTGGGGGTGGCCCGCGAGCCACCCTATTCTTATAGGCCCTTACCTTTTTTCTTATTTTTATTTTTAAAAAAAGGTTTTTAATTTTTTTTTTTTAGTTTTTAATTTTTGTGTTGAGTTTATTTGGCTCTAGAAGCGGCACACTATTGGAAATCGGAATCCCTCAATTTATTTATTTTTAAGAAATTTGACAATAAAAATAATTTATATAATTTATTATGAAAAATGTTAGATGTTTTTTTGGTATTCTCCTACTATCCTCCTAGTTCTAGGTGGATATTATTTTATAAATACTAAGTGAGAGATATAAGAGCAACTTTTTTTTATATTTTTTAAAAAATAATATTCACCTACAACTATGAGAACACTAGAAAAAAACTAGGAGAGCACATAGCATTGGCCATTTATTATTTATAAATAATAAAAAAAAGCTCTCAAAATATTTTAATATCAAAAATACCTTATTGTAAATCAATGCAACTAATTTTGCAAAAAAATCGATTTTTTTGTTGCTAGAATCCTACGTAGAGAACGAACACTGGCACGACAGCACGAGGATAACGACAAAAGAGTAACAAAAAGACCGAACACAGCAAAACTCGCTTCAACCTACCGGCCAAATTGGTTCGTCCCCAGGACCACTCATGCACTGCAATGCACCCAACCAATTGATAGTTGGCAGGTGGACTTTTTGGCCCAAAGACTGCCCAGATGGACTACTGTCAAATTTTGTAAAAAAAAGAAAATGACAAATTTTGTTTACGTGCCATTTTAGAGTAAATAAAATTACATGTATTACCGGTGATAAAAAAAAAAATACAAAAATGATTGGGGTGGTTCGTACGCACCTCATAAATGGTTGTAAGTGGATCGTTTACCAACCCAAAAGTAGTGGGGTGTCCATGAACAACTCCTTTCATATAGCCCTTACCCTATTTTTTTTGTTTCTAAATATTAGAATATATTATTTTCTTTATGAGAATATTTTATATTTTCGTTATTTAATTTGTAATGTAGGGTTTTTTTTTTTTTCTTATGTATTTTAGGGTTTAATTTAGGTTTCTTTGTCACTACTTATTGTCTCTCTATAAATAGAGAGTTATGTAATATTGATTGATATAGTGAATATACAAGATGTAGCTCATACGTCTCTTTCCGCTTCCGCTCTTATTTCTTTCTCTTATATTTTAGTATTTTATATTTTATATATATTTTAACATGGCATCAGAGCCACGTTTCTGTTTCTGTGGCTTTCAATAAAAGTCTTATGACGTTTCTATGGTGTTTTCTAGCATTCTCTTATGATGATCTCTCAATTTTGTTGTGATCCACCGCTTTATTCATTGGCGAATCTTGGCACAATGCGGTTTTGGCCCTTCACGGGAATTTTAACGGCTAGTTTGCGTTCTCCGGCCTCATTGTCAGTTGCGGCTTGGCCCTTCACCGGATTCTTTTAGTGGCTTGTCTACGTTTTCCGGTATTTCTCCGGCCGTCACTTTCAGCCTTTCTCGTCTTTGTTATTGGCGAACCCTGGCACAATGTGGTTTGGCCCTTCAAGGGATTTAATGACTAGTTTTCGTTCTTCGACCGTCATTGTCAATTGCGGCTTGGCCCTTAACCGGATTCTTTTAGCAGCTTGTCTCTATTCTCTGATATTTCTCCGGCTGTCACTTTCAGCCTTTTTCGCCGGCATTGTCTTGATCCAACCATCGACTTCAGATGCCTTCAATTTATTCTCTTTTCCAAACTCAAGCTTACACCTTGAGTTTGAGGGGGAATGTTAGAATATATTATTTCCTTTGTTAGAATATTTTATATTTCCGTTATTTAATTTGTAATGTAGGGTTTATTTCTTTCCTTATGTATTTTAGGGTTTAATTTGGGTTTCTTAGTCACTACTCATTGTCTCTCTATAAATAGAGAGTTATGTAATATTAATTAATATAGTGAATATACAAGATGTAGCCCATACGTCTCTTTCCGCTTCCGCTTTGATTTCTATCTCTTATATTTTAGTATTTTATATTTTACATATATTTTAACATGGTATCATAGCCACGTTTCTGTTTCTGTGGCTTTCAATAAAAGTCTTATGACGTTTCTATGGTGTTTTCTAGCATTCTCTTATGATGATCTCTCAATTTTGTTGTGATCCACCGCTTTATTCATTGGCGAATCTTGGCACAATGCGGTTTTGGCCCTTCATGGGAATTTTAACGGCTAGTTTTCGTTCTCCGGCCTCATTGTCAGTTGCGGCTTGACCCTTCACCGGATTCTTTTAGTGGCTTGTCTACGTTCTCCGGTATTTCTCCGACCGTCACTTTCAGCCTTTCTCGTCTTTGTTATTGGCGAACCCTGGCACAATGTGGTTTGGCCCTTCAAGGGATTTAATGACTAGTTTTCGTTCTTCGACCGTCATTGTCAGTTGCGGCTTGGCCCTTAACCGGATTCTTTTAGCAGCTTGTCTCTATTCTCCGGTATTTCTCCGGCAGTCACTTTCAGCCTTTCTCACCGGCATTGTCTTGATCTAACCATCAACTTCAGATGCCTTCAATTTATTCTCTTTTCCAAACTCAAGCTTACACCTTGAGTTTGAGGGGGGATGTTAGAATATATTATTTACTTTGTTAGAATATTTTATATTTCCGTTATTTAATTTGTAATGTAGAGTTTATTTATTTCCTTATGTATTTTAGAGTTTAATTTGGTTTCTTGGTCATTACTCATTGTCTCTCTATAAATAGAGAGTTATGTAATATTGATTGATATAGTGAATATACAAGATGTAGCACATACGTCTCTTTCCGCTTCTTCTCTCTTTTCTTTCTCTTATATTTTAGTATTTTATATTTTATATATATTTTAACAGTTAAAAAGAAAAGTTTTTAATACTTTTTTTTTTGGCTCTAAAAGTGGCACACACAAAAAAATTACATGTATTACTCGTGATAAAATATATATATATATATATATATATATATACAAAAATGGTTGGGTTTGATTGTACGCCACCTCATAAATGGTTAGAGGTGGATCGTTCGCCACCCCAAAAGTAGTGGGATGTCCATGAACAACCCTTTTCTTGGAGCACTAGCAGCAATTTTTTAATTATTATTATTATTTTTTTTTTAATTTAGGAAATGAAATTACGTTTTGATTTCCTATAAAAAAAAAAAAACACTTTATAATAGATTTCCTTATCTTTTCCTATATGAATTAAATATTATTTCTTTTTATTATTGCAACCAATGAGAGAGGAGAGATGAGAAAAAAATGTTAGAATATGTGAAAGAGAAAGGAGAGAGAATGAGATGTTTTATAATTTAATAATGCATAATGAGTCTACAGTGTTTTCTAATACATTGGGAAACTGGTTAAATTTAGGACTTCTGATGTGGGTGTTTTTTGTGTTTTTTTTTTAGATTTTTCCTAAACATAGGAAAGTGAATGGGCTATAGGAAGTCTATGTTGGTTAAATTTAGGGCTTCTGTTGTGAGTGTTTTTTTGTGATTTTTTTGAGAGTTTTTTCTAAACATAGGGAAGTAAATGAGCTATAGAGAATCTGCTGCTAATGCTCTTATAGCTCCTTACCCTAATTTTTTTTTGTTTGTAAAAAAAAAAAAAAAAAAAAAAAAGTTTTTAATACTTTTTTTTTTTCCTCTAAACGTGGCACATTAAATGAATTCATTAATTTTTTTTTTTTTTTTTTTTATGAAATTTGAAAATAAAAAATAATTTATTATTTATGCATAATCTAAAAAGTTCTCAAAACATTTTAATATAAAAAAAAAAAAACCCTTATTGCAAATCAATGAAAATGATTTTGCATAAAAATCGAAATTGTTACTAGAATCCTACGTAGACAAGCGAATAATGTTGTCCACTTGCACGAGGATAACGACAAAAGATAAGCAAAAAGATCATACACAGCAAAATTATTACAATTGGTTCGTTCCCAGGACCACTCATGCTCTGCAATTTGCTTAAATGCACTGTACACGGTCATATCAGCGCGTTGGCAGACAAGACTTTTCTGCCCGAAGACTAGAAGACTTTTGGAGTCTTCGATACCCCCCGAACAAGTATAGGTCCTCCGCCACAAGTTTTTCTCACCAATTTTATTGCCTCCAGCCCATCTAAGGTCCTTAACATTAAAAAGCAGATCGATTCTCCTTTTTATCAATCACCTCCTTACCTGTTTCTCTTTCCGTCCAATGTGGAACCAAACCAGAATATGTCTTTTGACCACCCTCTTACCATGTCTTGCACCTCTCTATCTATCCTTCTTGTTGTACCACCTGACCCCCACCGTTGTCGGTGGCAAGCCGTCTCCCTACACACCGGTTAATAATATTCTCCTCAACTGTGGGTCCTCTGGCAATTCAACTGCATTAGACCTTCGGACCTGGATTGGAGACGTGAAATCTAATTTCTTCCCCGTTGAACAATCAACAAACCAGGCATCTATAATTGCCAGCGCAGTACAACAATCCGTCTCCGCCGATAAAGTACCCCATGCCACTGCCCGGATCTCTTTCTCCGCATTCACCTACACGTTCCCGGTCACCGCCGGCCAAAAATTCGTTCGACTATACTTCTACCCGGCTTCGTACCCCAACTTTGATCGCTCTAAAGCCTTCTTTTCTGTTAAAGCTGGTAGTTTTACTCTTCTCAATAACTTTAACGCTTCACTCACAGCAGATGCCGATGATGATGATCCCGGGGATACCATATTCAGAGAATACTGTGTCAACATTGAGGCGGGTCAGAGGTTGAACATAACCTTCTCCCCGAGCGCTGCTAATGCATATGCTCTTGTCAACGGAATCGAAATCTTGTCGATGCCTCCCAATCTCTATTACCCTCCGTCTGACAAAGGGCTTTTTTTTGTCGGCCAGCAGAGCCGGTTCTACATCGATAACACTGCTCTCGAGATGGTATACAGACTAAACGTTGGAGGCCGCTCCATCTCAGCCTCTGAAGACACTGGCATGTTCCGGCGCTGGAGTCAGGACGACGACTACTTCATAGCGTATGAACAATCTGTTCTACCTGTTAACACAACTATTGACATAAAGTTTACCAAGCAGGTGCCTCCGTACACTGCACCAGATGACGTCTATAAGACTGCCCGGACTATGGGGAATAACAAAACTATCAACAAGAGCTACAATCTCACGTGGGAATTGCCCGTAGACTCTAGTTTCGTGTACCTTGTTAGGCTTCATTTCTGCGAGTTTGCACCAGAAATTACCAAGCAACACGAAAGACAATTCCTTATTTTCATAGCAAATCAAAAGGTTGAGCCAGCAGCCGATGTGATTTACTGGAGCGGTGGAAATGGTGTTCCGGTATACAGAGACTACATTGTTGCGATAGATGGGAAAGAAAGCGAGAAGAAAATGAAGGTCCCTATCGCATTGCAAGCAAACCCGCAAGACTGGATGACTGTTTACGATGATGCAATATTGAACGGTGTCGAAATCTTTAAAGTAAGCGACAGTGGTACCAACAGTCTCGCCGGACCCAATCCAGACCCACTTCCTCCGGCTCCTCTAACTGTTGTCCAACCAACACCTCCGATGAACTCGAAGAATAATAGAACAACAATAGTTGCCGTCGTTGGTGGAGTTTCCGGCTTTGTTGTGCTGTCGATCCTCGGGTTCTTGATTGTCCGGCAGCGCAATAAAGTCAAGGACTCCGATTTTAGTGATGGGACCACTTGGTGGGGTCCATTTTCTTTCACTACGACCAAGTCAACAAAGACCCACAGATCATCTCTACCGTCCGCTCTGTGTCGTAACTTCTCATTGGCTGAGATTAGAGCAGCGACCAACAACTTTGACCATGTTTTCATTATTGGGGTTGGGGGGTTTGGTGACGTGTACAAGGGGTACATTGATGAAGGGGCCAATCTGGTTGCTATCAAGCGGTTGAAACCCGGTTCCCAACAAGGGGCTCACGAGTTCGAGACCGAGATCGAGATGCTCTCCCAGCTTCGGCACCTTCTTCTTGTTTCTCTGATTGGATATTGTAACGATGGGGATGAAATGATTCTCGTTTATGATTATATGGCCAATGGGACCCTTCGCGATCATCTATACAACACCCACAATCCACCTCTTCCATGGAAGCAACGGCTCAATATTTGTATAGGTGCGGCACGTGGGTTGAACTATCTTCATACGGGCGCTAAGCACTGTGTCATTCATCGTGATGTGAAGACAACAAATATCCTTTTGAATGAGAAATGGGAGGCCAAGGTTTCGGACTTTGGATTGTCCAAAATGGGCCCCACTAGCATGTCCAAGGCACACATCAGCACAGTAGTGAAGGGAAGTTTTGGGTATTTAGACCCAGAATATTTTAGACGTCAACAACTAACTGAAAAGTCCGACGTTTACTCATTCGGTGTAGTTCTGTGTGAAGTACTTTGTGCAAGGGCACCCATAATACGTACCGCAGATAAAATGCAAGTGAGTCTAGCAGAGTGGGTCCGGCAAAGCCATCACAATGGAAAGATGGATCAGATCATTGATCCAACCTTGAAGAGTGAAATAGTGCCAGGGTGTTTAAAGAAATATTGTGAAATAGTGGTGAATTGTTTGCTTGACAACGGAATCGAACGGCCATCAATGAATGATGTGGTGTGGGGCCTTGAGTTCGCATTGCAACTGCAAGAGAGCGACCTCAAAGATTTCAGGGTTGATGGGGTACTAGAAATTGAGAAGAAGGATGATGAGAAAACATTGTTGCCCAAATCCAAGATTGATGATAGTGATGACAGCATTGACAGGTTTAGTAGCAGCGGTGTACAAGTGTCAACTATAAATAGCAACAGCAGCGGAGAGCAAAGTTCTGGTAGTACCAGTCGGGATTCGAGCAGACTGATGTCCTCCGGAGCAGTGTTCTCTGAAATTATGAATCCTCTAGCTCGGTAAAAGAATAGTCTAGCTGAACTTTTGGTATGCTCTTTTCTACCGATCTTAATTTGTTGAGCTGAATTTCTAGTATATATGTTTTATTTATGGTCATTGCCAAACAATTCACTATACTTCACAAGTCGTTTCACATGTGAAATATATTTTGGATACTTATATTA